>VYZT01060800.1:284473-306542 GCA_013400735.1 Pomatostomus ruficeps | reverse complement strand
CGCGGTCCCTGCGTGGGCAGCGCCGGCGCGGCGGTCGCCGGCCCTGCGCTCCCTCCCTCCCTCCTGCCCTCCCTTCCCGGTGTTGTAATCCCGGGCCCGGTGCCGAGCGGCCCCAGCCGGAGCGAGCGGCAGCGCCCGTCGTCGTGGGGAGGCTACGAGGAATAAGGTGCTTCTCCTTCTTTTGTGCGCGCCTTGAACAAAGCTGGATGCCGGCTTTCCAAATCGGTTTTTGCCGTTTAGCTACGTCAAACAAAAAGAGTCTGGAGAAATAATAACCCCAAATAATCGCTCGTACCTTACTAGCGAAAGATTGTGCTGTTCAGGACCGATTATGTACGCGGTTTTCATAACTGATTGCAAAATCTATTGAACAGAGCTCAAAAGCCTGAGTGGCTTTTTACCACCTTTCAATCAACCACCCTCTGATGTTGTTTTGGTAAAATTAAGAGTGAATTCAGCAGCAGGGAATGGTAGTAAGTTGTGGTATTTCCTTTCAACAGTTGCCTGTTACTTTGTGTCAAGTTGTATGACGATTTTTTCCCAGCGTAGATTTCATTGCCCTCCGAATTTACGTATTTTATTCTCTGCTTAGAGGTAATTATCTTTGAGTTCTTTTATCAAGTTAGCACGCTCCGGATTGTTCAGGCCTGTTACCTGCAGAGATAGACAGGCTGCTTTTGTAGATGAGGAAGACTCTCCTGAATTGAAAGGCTTGTTTGATATGTACTAGAACCTAGTCCTGGAATAAAAAAGTTACCACAAAAGCACTTCAAAGTCAGATAATTTATCCAGCCTATAGGTAAAAATACTCCATGTTGTGGCATTTGTAGCAGCCTGGATAAAACTCTTGCTGACAATGTATTTGTCTTTTGGTCTTGTACTTTTGTTCTTTTGTAGCTTTTTCTGAGGTGTTTTGTTTGGGGGTGTGTGCATGGGGCTGTGCATTTTATATGTATTTATACACACACATACAACCTGGTAGGCTTTGAGATCTGGTCTGAAATTTTATGAAGGGTCTTCTCATGCACCTGCAAGATTCAGCTGCCAGTCCTTAGTATGTCCCGCTGGCTGATCTCCTCCAAGGACAGACAGTATACATGGCTGGATCTGAATGATTTTTTCCCCTTAATTGTGAAGTAATTTAGTTTTGAAAGGGACCTCTGGATGTTACCTGTTTGAGCCTTTGTTCAAGTTAGAGCAGAAAGCTGTTGCTAAACTGCAAGCCTGAAATAGCATGTTACTTGGAATTCACTGATTAAATACATGTTTACTGAAACAGTATGTAGCTAGAGCACGGACTTTCTTAAAGCCAGTGTGTGGGACCCCACATCCTAATGTTTTGGACACTGCTCTGCAAGATCCTCACAGTGAAAATTGTGTGGTTTGTTATGCAAATTAAAAATACTGAATATGGTGGAGTGTGTAAATGATACGTGAGCTTTTTCTGGATACCAGGTCTGACCCACAGAGCTGCAGTAGCTTCTCTGGTAAATTGCTGAAAAACGCAGATGAATGAAAGAGACCAACCAGTATGCGGGAGAGAAACGGTTACAAATGTTTGTTTGTCCTTGCTTATTTCAAGCATCAGTTGAAGATTGGTCCTTTCTGTCTGGATACCTGGAAAAACATCAGGTATTTCTAGGTTCCTCAGTAAAAAGAGGGCATATTTTCAGTGTCTGGGATTTCTTCACTCATCTTACTTTCATCTGTAAATAAATGACAGAAGGAACTCGGTAATTTAAAAGGACGTCACTTCAGAGTTGTATGAGGGTACAGATGGAGTACTTGGAGCCTTGTTTCCTTTGCTGATATTCCCAAAATGCAGGTCTTGGGGGCAGGCAAGGAGTGTGCCTGGCAAGAGGTTTTTTTCTTTCACTGCTGCTGGTTTGGTGGTTCCAATTTTTCTTTTTTTGGACAAGATCTGCAGAACCTTCTGCAGTTGTCCCACCACAGTTGTGCTGATGGTCCCCAGTTGCAGTGGTGTCTTCTTTGCCTTCCAGGATGGTTAATGGTTTAAAGGGAAAATGGGATTTCTTTCTGCCTCGTCTTGTTGCAGTCCCTTAAAAGTTGCTGTGAAATCTGTTGAGGGGTCACTGCTCCCAGGCAGCAAGTAGTTACTCTTTGAAATGTTTAAAACTGACAATGAATGTACAACTTGACCTGCTATATTGTGTCTTTTAAGAATAATACACTACACTAGGTGATCCTTGAAAGGTTGAAACAGTCACCTCATTTTTCTTCTTTTGTACAGAAAACATAATTTTAGCAATCTCAGTGCTCTTATTGAGAAGATCTATGGAATAGCTATTTTATGAGGGGTTCAGTCCAGAAACATCTGTGTAGTACATTGTATTTGGGGTGTGTAAATCCCAAGAGGTTTAGTTTGATAAAACAAAGAGCTGGCCCACCACTGGCCAGGAAATCAGGGGACAAGCTGCCAACTTGCCAGGATGGTTTTGGTTGTGAATTGGCTTTCCAGCACTTTGCTGGGTATATTTACAGAGCATATTAGATGTATTTCATGTGTATTTTCCCCCCAAAGCAAAACAAAGCAATTATGCTGCTAGTCTGCAACATATATTCAATACATATTTTGAAATTCACTGTAGCAGGTTTGACATATTGAGAAGACCAAGAACTTCATTCATCTTGTGGTAGTGCAAAACCTGTGCATAGGTTTCTTCTTATGACCCTGCGGTTTCAGCTGTACACCAGTGTGGGAAATACGGTCATTCTGTCTCAGATTTACAATCCAGAGAGGTTTTTTCTTGCCGTTTTTCTGAAGGGTGTCTGTAGTTGCCATCCCATTTCATTTGAATTCTCTGCGTTACTGTTAGGTTTACTGCTGTTTAATGATGGTCTGGTTAGCAGCATTCAAAACAAGTGTTAGAGTAGGAAAATAAACTCTGGCTCAGGATTGTGATGGTATTCATAGGTTGTATAAGCAGGAGGAAGGGAGAAGCCACAGCAAAGCCTTATGGAAGGTCAGGTGTGTCACCAGCTCTGCGTTTTCTGCAGGGACTCCTGGAGTTCCAGGGAAAGTGCCCTGGTGGAGCTGTTCCTGACTCTTCACTGGGGAGGGGGAAGTGCTCTGAGTATCATGAAGGTGTGAACTTCAAATGTTTTAAAAGATTTTGATTAGACAGAAATCTTTGTGCTAACAATTCAGGATGTGTACCTGCAGCGTGCCGCTAAATGCTCTCATGCTATTTTTTTCCCCAAAATAGGATTTCCCAAAATGCAGAGGAAAATGTAGTGCGTTTAAATATAATTGGAGTATGTGATTTGCTGTGCATTAAAAGGGGGGAAAAAATCAGTATTATTAACTCAGCTCTGCAGTATTGTAGCTTAATTTGCATCGTATTTTGTAACAGCAGCAATGCTTTTTGCAAAAATTTGAGATCACTTAAATTTTTGCAGTGTGGTTTCAGTCAACTTTATTAGCATAAAATGTGGAAACAACTAGCAATTCTTTGTGTCTATATTCCCTCAATTCACCATCTCAAGGAGAAAACTGTCAGTCCTGCCATTCTTTGGTTGATAAAATACAAGCAGATGTAGCAGGGGTAAGTTAGAGAAATATCAAAGTCTCAGAAGATACGTACCAGAATATAGATCTGGTTTGTGGAAGCGATTTCCTTTTCACTGCTGTAGCTGTTGAAATGATTTAAATTTGCTTTTCTTTGCCTTTAAAATGTTACCTATTAAGAATTTTTTCTTGTTTAAAAAAAAAAATCCCACCTAGAACCATTCGTAGGCCTTCATACTTCCTCTGTGAGAGCCTGATCCCAAATTTGTCTGGAAATCAGTGGGCAGAGCTCAAATGACTTTGGAGCACTGAAGTCATCAGAGATTTCACTTACGCAGAGAATCAATACTCTGCTCATGAGATTTGTGCAAATGAGTACATTATGTGCTCAGTCACAGTGTCAGGGATATGGAAGTGGTGAATAAGCTCAGATAAAATTTTCTAAATTAATCATTCTTTTTCCTGTCCTGTGGTCAGTTGGAAATTCATAGTGCAGTGGTCAGGCAGAGGACCTGTTCCATGTGTTTTTGCAGGGGTACAGAGGGCTTGGAAAGGAAGCATAAACTGAAGGATTGGGAGGAATTGTTTAGCATGTTTAATATATTGGATGCTGAAAATAGGAAAAAATTGAAATATGAAAACCATCCCCTTGTCCCTTTATATCTGGGAATGAAAGAACTTGGAGAGTAGTACAAGAGCTGGAGGGATTTATCGGAAGAAAACAGTGAACCCCAGTGACTGGAAGTGGGAGTGAGGAGACCACGGAGCTGGGTAAAATGTGCTCTTCCTGGCTGCATGTCCTTCTTTGTGGAAGAGAAACTCCTCTTCAACAGAATGCCTTGGAGAAGATTTTGGGAACCCTGCTGTTTCCCTGTCTCTTGTGTGAGGAACAGGCCTTGCAGTGGTGTGGACAACTGAGAGTTAATGGCACCACGGGACGGGGATGGGCACAGCAATGAGCTGCCAGCTAATGAGCTGCAGCCCTGCTCCTCACTCCCTGGTTTGGGCACTGAATCTGTCTTCTGTTCGGGTTATTGAAGGGATTTTAGCAGTAGTGAAGAACTCAGTAGTGGTACCAAGTGCTAAGCAGAAATGTTCCTGATGATAGAAGATAGGGAAAGTTTTGCTTTAAAGGTTTTTTGAAAACTTGTTTTTGGTTGTCTCCTTTCTTGGAGATAAAGCAAACAATAAATCCCACAAACTAAAAATGTGGGGTTTTTGTTTTAAAGTATATATGTATTTTTGTAATTTTATCTTGCATATTTACTACTTCATAATAATTTTACCTTTTTTTTTTTTTCCTGGTGAAAATAGTCTGTAGAAAGTTTCCTGTATTCTGATGTGTATGCCATTCATTGGGATTGAAGACTGTGCCCTTCTCCACCCAGGCAAATTATTATTGTGAGCCTAAAATTAAATGCAAAATTGGATAGGTTTTATGGCCAATCTGTCACATTTGCTGGGCTGAATCAGTGGTCCTGCCAGGCATAATTCATCTTGAAAACTTGTAGTGTGGACTGAGGTTTAAGACAGACAATCTTCTATGCCCTAGGCCTCTACTTGGCTTAGATGAATGGAAATTTTTCTAAACAGTGCTATCGTGGTATATATTTTTAAAATACTTTACTACTCTTGCATTAATAAATACTGAATTGATTTGACAACCACTGATACTGGTTTACACTAATCTTTTTATGTTTTGTAAAGCTCTTTTAGTACATGGTGAGTTAAATTTTTTTTATGCTTACAACTATAATTACTTGTAACTCTAAATTAAAAGAATCAAAACCCGGAGTGTTGTTTTATTCAGAAGTTTATGGCAGAGGGCTCTGGCAAAGTGTAGAAATATTCCCATATAGCTGATATTCTTCAGTTTCCTGCTCTTAAAATTTCATGGAAGGAATGCAGTTAAAGGCTCGCCAGTTTGGGTTAGACCAGGAACTGCAGAATCAAACCCGACCCAGACAGGACAGTTTTTATTCAAACCCAAGCCTCTGTTGACCTGTCTGTTTTTGTTCTGCCCCTGGCCCTCTTCCACTCCCCCACCTCTCTTTAAATTCACAAGTTTTTAAATGTAGAGATGTTTCTAATTTAGAAAATTATTTTGGTGTAATGAACTAAAACAGAGAAGAGGGAACTAAGCTGAGGGAGGTCAAAAACCAGATGGAAATAGAAAATCTGAAAACATGGAGTAAAGAAAAAATCCCCCTTGAAATAATGGAATCTAAATGTTGAAATTATACATCTGCTCAGCAGCTGTGCATTCCTTAGCCAGAGGTTCCGTTGCAGAAATGGCATTACTCAAGTTTTTCTCAAAGCTTCAAATGCTGTTGTATAGTATTTACATCTCTCTAATACTGTCAGTAATCGTTTTAGGAGCCTGGAGAATAGAGGTGGAGGGAAGAGCTGATGTAAGAATTTCCTCCTTTTTCCTTAAGCCTCTGTAGCGTGTACAGTTGTTTGCTGCAGTGAAATTCTGTGATTTTCTTGCTTGGTTGTTCTTTGTAAGTATCTTTGAATTTCTGCTGACTTAATTTCAGAGGAGAAGTCAGTTACTAAAACTATATGAAAAGGAGGGTGCACTAGTGAGAAAAGAATGTTGCAAATGCCTCAAGTGTTTTGCTCCCAACAATAGCCAGCAGAATTGCTCCAGAGGAACACATAAGATGGTCTAGCAGACAACTGTGGAACTAAAACACTGTGAAAGCTTCCTCCTACATCCCAATAACCAGGAGCTAGCTGAGACTGCAAGGCACATTAAATCCATGCCAGTGTATAGCCATAGCACATTAAGGAATTTTAGTTAGAAAAGGTCTCTCTAAGCTGCTAAGCAGGTTGTAAAAATGCGTAATTTTACATTTTCTTCTGTGTTCTTTTTTATCTTTGTACTTCTTGACCATGTTGGTGTTCATCAGAGTTACCTGTTAGTACTGAGATTTACATATGGTAGAGCTGGTCTTTGAGAAAGCACTGGTTTGAGTGCTGATGTAAAGGGTGGTTTAGTTAATCTAAGACCCTAAGATGTTTTTTTGCTTTGTAAAAAGGAACTGCTGCTTCAAAGAATTTTAGCAAAAATTTAAAAGTTTGAGGTTATGTAAGAGGAATGTCAGAGTTTTCCACGATTTTGAATCTTGTTTCAAACTATTTCTGCTTTTGGAAGGAGTAATTGTTTACTGGAAGATACTTTTGCTATTTTTTTTACTATTTTTTTACTTGGAACAGCTGAAGGTAAAATAAATCACCTTCAGCTTGCTTTTGTTGAGAAGAGAGACTGGGGGTGTGCTGTAAATACAAATCCCAGGGTCTCCTGAGCATTTGAAGGAGCAGGAGTGGGGCTTTGGGTTCAGGTAACAGGGAGTGTGGGCAGAGGAGCAGTGGCGTGGTGAGAAAGGCTTGCTGGGCCTGAGCCCTGGAGAGGAGCCCAGAGCTCTCTTCCAACAGGGTTCCTTACCTGGGATGGGAATGACAGATCTCTTCATCTCCTTGCTCTGTGTATAACTGCAAAGCACCTCTTCCCATGTCTAGCCATCCATACATTATTACTCCACTGTCACTGTTGATTTTTCTCTCCAGCATCTGTAACTTTGTCGTAGTGTGAAATGAGGTTTCAGGCTATTCAAGTGTAGCCAGTATCAAGTTTCTAAAACTTAACCTAAATGGATTATTTTATTTGGATTTCACTGTTTTCCGTGTGTTGAGGGAAAGACTAGGCACAAACAGGAGAAACTGGAGGTCTGTGTGCAGTTGCATCTTGTTTTGATCAGAGATGGGGTGGGACAGCTGGCATGGCTGGAGCACTGCAAGGGCTGGTTATGGGCTCTCCAGGAAGGACAGGCTGAGATGGTGAGGGACGCAGGGTGTTGTGGGTTTTTTTGTTGTGAGAGTGCATTAAGCTCTTTCTTTTGGGTGAATGAGGAGTGAGTTGAGAGCTGTGGTCAGGCCTGGCAGCAGGTCAGCATGGGTGATGTTCATAGGTGCCTGCAGGAGCCTGTCTCACTGAATGAGTGGAGAACAGTGGATATTGTTGATCTTGAATTCCTTAGGGTAGTGGCAGTGTTGCTTGTAACAGCCTCATCAACAAAGTGATGAAAGTAGAGACTGGACAAATGGGCAGTGATACAGACTCAAAATTGGATGAGCTACCAGGTTCAAAGAGTTGTGATGAGCAGCACAAAGTCCAGCTGCAGACCAGTCACTAGCAGTGTGACCCGGGGGTCGAGCTGGATTTCCAGCGCAGTGCAATGAAATGAACTTGGATGGATGATGGGACAGAGCACACCTTCAGAGGTTTGTAGGCAGTACAGAACTGGGGGGAGTGTTTGCTGGGTCGAGTGGTTGTGTGGCCCCTCACAGGGACCTGGATGGACTGGAGAAGTGAGCAGCAGAGAGGAACCTCATGAGGATCCACAAAGGGAAAGGCACCTGGGGAGGTGCCTCCTGGGCTGTCCAAGGGTGAGTGTTGTGGGCAGGCCGGGGAGGTGATGATGCTGTCCAGCTCAGCACTGGGGAGACACATCTGGAAGGCCCTGGCCGGTTCCAGGCTCCCAGGAAGAACTGGGCAGGTTCCCCTGTGGCAGAGAGGTGCTAACAGCAAGCGATGAGGGCTGTTTTATTCTGTGTGTGTGGAAATAGTGTGGAAGGGGGAGTGGATGCTGAGGTGGTGAAATCTGTAGCTGATGCAGGTACTGTAAGCTGGCTTGAGCAGTCTTGAACACGTGGATGATAAAATACTGGATGAGGTACAGTAAGTGCAATGTAATTTAATTCAAACAGAGGAAAAACAGTAATAGGCTCTAAATGAGGTTTTAACACTTGGAGAGATCTTTGTTTTGAAGCTCCTACTTTAGATTGGACTGATCTGCTTATGGTGTTGAACCTTTTTTTTTCCTCTCGTCTCTTTTTTGTGTTTCTGCTGTCCACTTTTGTACTTGTGGCCATGCAAAAGGTTGGATTTGCTTGCTAATTCAACTGAAAACTAACCACATTAAAAACCCCTGGGTTTTCAGTATTTCCAGCTCACTGTGATACCTTATGAGGAGTAAGAGGAGAGGAGGGCCAGCACTTCCCTTCTTACAATCAGTACAGGCTTAAATGAATTTAAGCCAATTTTGAAGCAGCATTCTGTACAGTAATTGCAAGTTTTTTAAAAATGTGATTATACAGCTGTACACATTCATTATATATGGCCATGCAGATTATGTCCTGGTAATACAATTTCTACAGTCCCCTTAAAATGAGAAGGGGTTTTTTTTATGTTGTTCTGGTTCAATTTTTTCTTCTTCCAGCAGCACAAATAGGATGCAGTACTAAACAGACGTGGGCCTCTTCAGTTAGGGAAAGAGAAACAGTGGAGAGAGAGATGGCGATTTATCAAACCTTAAATGAAATTAAGAAACTGATGAATAGTGTTTCACCACTAATTTTTTTTCTCCACAGTGTAAGGGAATGGCAGGTTTACAAGGACAGGAAAATAGGGCATTTCTGTCCTTCCTCACAGCAAATATTCCAGTTGAAAAGTCGCTGCTGGAATACATAGCTGGGGATGGAAGTGCTGTGCAGATTTGCAATCACACGGATTTGATGATGGATGTGTGCACTGATGGCAATAGCGCAGTCACTTGTGCCTGCTTGTGTGTCAGGAACTCCACAGGTTTCTGAGGACTCCATTCTCCCTTGGTTCCCGACTGGTCTGGCAGCAGGGGTGTCACAGGCAGGATGCTGGGCTAGACATCTGCCACAGTGCAGGCAGCAAATTCGGAGGCCTTTTATCACACCCACACACAGCCAGGCATGTCAGCTCCTCTGCTGCTGCACTTCGTAGTGTCTGTAACGCCTACAGCTCTTCTTCGTGTTGCACTGGCACCCATCTGCCTTCGCTGACACATTTGTTAGGTTTGCTTTAGCTAAACTGCCATCAAACGTGAAGTAACATGTTGTTTTGTATCTGCCTTATCTTAAACATTTTCTGTTCAGGTACTTTATTTTGCTTAGTGTGGAAAGTTTGATAATATAATTTCCTAAGGACCGGAGCAGTGTAGCCAGGTAGACTTCCACTGATGTCTGCAGGATGAATAATTAAATGCCGGATGGAGAGGGCAGTCCTGTGCTGCAGATAAGCAGCCGGGTACACTAGAAGGGCCAGTTCTACTCCTTGTTCACGCCACCCTGCGCGTCCTTCCCTCTTCCTTTGCAGCAGCACTGGCTGGCACTGCTCTGATGCTGTCAGAATCTAAACTGGCTGAGAGCCCATTACCCTTTTTTGCCTTCTTTTTAGAAGTTTTTTTCAGTAGGCTTCACTTCTTGCCAGTCTAGCTGTGGTGGAGACAGACAAAGTGTCACCGTTGGCACAGAGAACAAGAATGCCCCTTCCAGGCACAGTGTAGTTGTAGTGTATTGTGCTTGTGAATAAGGTGGCTGTTTGGGAATGTTACCCAGTTTGGAGTGTTCGTTTTTTAATTGATGATCCCGTGTAACTTCTTAGTGTATATTGACTATATCCCTGCTCCACAAAGCAAAAATGGGTTGGTCAGAATCTTTACTTTCCCATCCCCACATTCCTCTTTGCCCTTTTGCAGTTGAGTCATTTGTTTTGTAGTTCTGTTAAATTTTTCTGTCTCTGATGTAGTCTGTAAAGTTTTGGAGTTTGGAGTTTGTCTCGATGATCTCGAAGGTCTTTTCCAACCTAGTTCATTCTGTGATTCTGTAAATTCCTAATACTTAAAACTTCAAAGACAAGCTTCATGTATCAGCAGGCTTGAAGATTAGATGTGTAGTCAGATTGTGGAGTGGATGTCCCACTGTTTCTGTTTCAAAGGTCTGGAGCGGTGTTCGTGTCCCCAGAGGTGGAGGATGTTGTGATCAGAAGTGTTCAGTAAACTTGTTCTGCCTGATAAGAGGGAGGTCAATATGCACATACTGTCCAGCCAGCAAGACGTCGTTTGGCACCAGAGGATGTGGGAGGGAAGGGAGAGAACTGTGGTTAGAGGCTTATGCATGTGAGTGGGGAAATGGATCTATTGCTAAGGGACAGGGAGAGTGAAATCATACAGGATATATAGGCAGCTGGAGCAATTACACTGGGAAAAGATACAGACCAAAATAGAACAAATCTGTAGAAAACCAGGCCTTCCTGTGTCTGTTGCTCATAGTGCAATTTGTTTGATGTGTGATGACTTCTTTTTTTTCCCTGAATGAAGAGAAAAATTTGAGATGGAAGAATCACTTGAGTTTTAAGAACTAGAAATAGCATAGGTGTGTGTTTGGCATCACCGTTAGGGCAGAGGAGATCAATTCTGCCAAGTTTTTTCGTCTATTCTCCTCATTAACCTAGGCTTTATTAGAACAGAGAGAAAGCACAATAAAATCTTTATATAGCACACTGAGATATAACAACAGGTGTGCTATTCCCAAATCCAAGGATTTTTACAGAGTTGATCAAAAGGAGCATGAAGTGACATAGCATCTAGAAAGTGAAGTGTGGGTGCTCCTTTCTATATTACAGTAAGCTGGCTCATGGCTGTGACTGGGGAAATATATGTAAGAATTAAATACAGTCTCTAAAAATGTATTTTTTCAAAGAACTGCTGTAGTTGAAGCAGAAGATTAGCTTTTTGACAGTGAACATAATGGAATTAAATGCCACTGTAAGAGTGCAGTTGGTATGAGAGAATAATCTAAAAATACAGCGTTGAAATGTCTGACAAGCCCATAGGAGTGCTGATGCAGCCACATGGTTATGTATTAGTGTGTCTGCAGTCCACACTCTTCCACCTATGGAACCCATTACACTGTAATAAAAACCAGATTCTGCTTAAACTGCTTGTTGCAAATTCACTTGATTTTTGAAAATGCTGGATTTGACAAATGCTGCTCTGCTGCACTGAATTTTCTCTTCAGCAGAAAGTAGTATCATCCAGAAGTTGTGCTTTTGGAAGGTACTGGGAAGTATTTTAGTCTCACGCAAAGGAATTTGCCAATACTGTTGAGTTTTTAATTTTAATTTGAAATACAAGTTTGTAAAAGTATGCTTCAAAAGGAACTTTATTTAAACCATTAATTTGGATACGTCTTTCAGAAGATTCTCTGCTCCTGGAAGCAGTCACCAGCACAGCTTCCTTTGGCCAGGCACACAGCATCCAGTTGGAGCTCAGTGGGGCTGTTTGTCCATGGGATGTTAGAGATCAATGAATAAAGTGGCGCTTGCTAGAGCAGTTAATAATGTTCACAGTCACATTTCTCCTAGGAAACCAAATTTGTTCAAAAGGACATTTTGTTTAGAATGGCAACTGTCAGGCTCTGTGTTACTTGTGCACCCAAGAGTAGTACAAGAAGAAGTTAAAGGACATTTTCCATTTCCAAAGCGCTTTCTAACAGTACTTTCTGTAATTTGTTTTGTCTCTTCTTCATCACTGTTTCTCCTTGTATGTATGTTTCTGTGATATATGGTCTGTAGTTTTCAAAGATTGTGGCTGTGGAAATATTTAAACTGTTACAAGCAAGTATATTTCCTGACACTACTTTTCCTTTGTTAAAATTCATTTGCAATAATAATATGAGTTTGGATTTTTGGTTGGTTTTGTTTTGGTTTTTTTCTTGGTTTCTCCTTCCCACAGTGACTGCTTGTAATCTTTCCTGGCATGAAACTTGTGCTAAACTGAAGTACTGAAGGTATTTGTGAATGTCCTTGTAAAACATCACAGTGGTGTTTTCTATCTGCTCTTTTGGAAGAATCCTTGGTAAAATATGTATACATCTTGTTATTTTTAGCACAGTGGGTTCAACCCCTGTTGAAACCTTTAGGATTACTTTGTAATTTTAGGACTGGCTTAATTTTCTTTATGTGTAGTTGTTGTGTGAAATACCCCAATAATAGGTCTTGAGACCAAAACACGATCTGTGGGAGTGACGAGGAAAGTTTATGTTAAGAAAAGACACAACAAAGTAAAACTACAGGGAGGATGCTAAGGGTGGAACTGTTATATTGGCCTTCTGAAAGAGAATCAACACTAATAACTTCTTGCAGGGCATTTAATAGCTGTCAGGTCATCACGTTATGGTGTTTTGAGCTCCGGTTCTAATGTGTAAACATACTTGCTCTTCCACTGCTAACCGACAATTTGAATAAATTTTATTCCTATGAGTAAGCATTATTAAATATATTTTAAAAGAAAAATAGCTGTTTATTTGTTACATGTATGACATTTTCTGTTACCTTAGGTTAATAGAGAAATTCTGGTTAAAATAGAAAATGCTTCGATTATCTGATAGAAATTACAAATTAGAAATAAAATTCTGTAGAATGCTAACAGATAGGAGAGGTTCCTTTGGGGAAAAATTCAAAAGTCTGAGTTTATATAATCTGAGAGACAAAATGCTGTCACGTATGATACACAGAAGCAAAGTGACTGTATTTTGCCTACTGTAAAATGAGTTTTTGCAAGATTTAGTCTATTTGCAGTAAACGAAAAAATTGTTAAAAGTGCTCATATTCTGTAACAAAGGCACCTGAGTAGGGCTTTTGTTTTCATATATAACAAAAATTAATCAATCCTATGCTTACTTTGCCTAGAATTATAGAGGTAGCCAGTTGTTAGTGCTTCTGATCCATGACCAGCAATAACATTTATTGGTAGTGGGGATTTTTTAATAAGTGTATTGGTATATTGATAATGGTGATTATTTTCATCATCCTGCCTTCTCTAGTTATTTTTTTTTCAGAATTAAAGTCCTTTGGAAGCTCCTATTGTAGTGTTATTTGACATTCTTCATTGGATTCTAGGGTTTTACCATGAAGACAGTGCTTTAGTTCAACATCTCTTAGCATTTTGAATTCTTTCCTATTTTGTAGTCGTGAACTAATACAGGGGAGACTGTTTCAGTAAAGGAATCCTGTGTAAAGGTCACTGTACGCTGAATTTCTGGTTTTGACTTAAGATCCAGGCCTAAAACTTTGTAACAGCAAAGAGTTCCTGGCAGCTTATTGCTGGTGAGATTTATTTTTTTTTTACATGAACAGAGGTACTCTACCTATCCAGTGTACAGTGGCCAAAGGTCTCTTCGTGGTAGAGCTGCAGGGTTACCATCCTTAGCAGTGTTCTGCAGTGTCAGATTTAGTTAAGCCAACGAAAGTACAAAGCACCTCCTGTGGAAGTCAGAGAGAGTCAGTGTGAGCTCCTGCTTCCACACTGGCGGCCTAAGGACTTGCACCCTCCTAAGATACCTGGAGGGCTTTTTTCACAGTTCCTGACAGTACAACATTTGGTAATGTGTTTCATGAGTAAAATTACTGTTGCTAGAAAACTGTTTTTCCGGTTATTCTCTTTCTCTTCTTACATGTGCTGTCACTGGAATGATTATTTTTTCCAAGTCCCTGCTATCTGGTAGCATAATGGCATCTTAGTAACTTCAGTATGTTCAGAATGGTAAAATTCTTGTCTGTTTTGCTTACAGCAAAATACTTATTCCAAATGGCAGCCCCGTTTTTTCATGGTGCAAAACTACTCGCTTGCAGAGAAAATAGATGGAGACAGTTTATCTGTAAGACCATCTCACACTTCCTTTGAGGGGTAATTTACTAACTCCTGTGCTTGTACATAATTGACCTGAAACTTAAGACCTTGTAGTGTTGTTGTATCCTAAATAAACTATATATCTATGCTTTGAAAGGTTAAATGAATTCATAACAAAATCGTCCCTTTGAGAAAGGGACAATTCACTTCCTTTGAGATGGGATCTGCATGAAGGCGTTGGTTTCGAGATGCGAGGCCTTTGCGATGGAAGGGCTGTTCTTACCCATTGCCTGTTCTGAGTGAGGCGGGTTGGTGTCTGAGGGCAGCGCAGTTCGGGTGAGGTGTGAGTCGGGGCACGGTGGCCCGAAGGAGGGAGCTGCGTGTGCTGTCCGGGCAGCGGCGCCTCCCGGGGCCGGGGCCGGGCACGGCTTCCCGCCGGCTGCCGGAGCGAGAGGCCGGGCCCGCAGCGCTCCGTGTTCACGGGGGGACGCGGGGCGCGGAGGCAAGGCTCTCCGTGGTCTCTGCAGGCGGGGCCGGGGGGACGCGGAGGCAGGGCTCTCCGTGGCCGCTGCAGGCGGGGCCGGGGGGACGCGGGGCGCGGAGGCAAGGCTCTCCGTGGTGGCTGCAGGCGGGGCGGGGGGACGCGAGGCGCGGAGGCAAGGCTCTCCGTGGCCGCTGCAGGCGGGGCCGGGGGGACGCGGGGCGCGGAGGCAAGGCTCTCCGTGGCCGCTGCAGGCGGGGCTGGGGGGACGCGGGGCGCGGAGGCAAGGCTCTCTGTGCCCGCTGCAGGCGGGGCCCATTTTGAGGCGCGGTGTGTGCGAGCGCGGCCGTGCGGGAGGAGGGGCGGCGCGGCTCGGGTTACGGGCCCGCATTCCAGCCCTGCCGCTCGCCGGGGGCCGCTCCGCCGGGTCCCGCTCTCTCCCTTCGCAGCGCTTCGGGGCTCTGCCTCGCCTCCGCTAAGCGTAAGAGCTTATTAGGAAAGAACTTGGTTTTGAACTATTTTTAGAGGTCAGAAATCCTTATGGCGCTGGTTAATTTTGCTTAGCTGTAACAGTGGTTGTAAGGACTTTCTGGAAGCAGACTGTTGTCCTTCAGATAATTCCTTGAGAGCTAGAAGGTTAATTATCTGATGCGTTTATGGCCTTCTTATATTTCAAGTTGTTACCTGTATTTACAATGTTATGTAAATTTTAGGTAAATGTTTGCTTTTTTTTCCGTGGAGGTGTAGATTTTTGTATTTTGCGTATTTCCCCTTCTCTTCCCATGGATACAAAATAGCGATTTGAAGTAATGTGTTTTAAAGATCGTGTAATTTCCGTGTCGTGTTTGCACTGCATCAGTACTCAGTTGTTCCTTGGCAGAACAATGGTTGAGTACTTAGTGCACACTTCTTAAAGTTTCACCATTAAAAAAAGCCAACCTGCAGGAGAATGTCATTAAGGCTTTTTATAATAGAACTGTGTTTGTATTTAAAGTTTCAAGTTGACTTCGGAACAGAATGTTTTGTGGAATATTTATTGTAGTTGTTACAGCAACCTCAGCTGGTACCTACTGTTCCTGCAGGGTCATTACCATGACTTGTGTACCTCTTTGGGGCTACATAAATCTTTCCAGGTAAAAGAAACTAAGGAGGAAATCTCAGTTTGAGACTCTGAGCATGTTTTGTTGTGCTGTTTGGGGTGTTGTGTCCTTCCCCCTGCTTCTAATTCAGGTTGTAAATCATTCTGTCAATCAGGTGTCCATAACTGTTAAATGTTTTTTCTCTACCTTCAGTAAATTATCACAAACATGAGATAAGTAACAACTTTAGATTTAGTTCAAGAGCTAAGTACAGCTTTGTCCATGGGAAGGCTCTGCAAGGACATGAGATACCACGTTCATCAGAGCTTAAATGATGAATACTGTGTATCAAATGCTGTGAAATGTCCAAAGCAAATCAGCTGCAAAAATATCTTCTCTGGCAACTGGTTGGAGTTGTATTATTTGTAAAATAACTTGAAGCTGTTAGATCATGGGATTTTTCTTCATGGCATGTAATCTCTTTGTAGCTGAAGAAGTAAAATGATCCTGGTTGTGGTTTGCAGTGCAGCTCTCTTGTCAAAGGAATTCCTTTTATTCCCCTCCCTCCTCCCACAAATAAAAGCCATCACACGCTGAAATGGGGAGTCCTCTGCAGTTGTTTCAGTTAGCATGGAACACTCGAGGAGAGTATCTTGTTCTCATGAAAATTCTTTCTGAGACTTGCTGCTGCTGCATCCCTGAACTCCCCAAAACTGAAGGGATCAAACTGATTCTTTCTGTTTCACTGCAGGAAGTCTTTTGTGTTTCTGCCAACAGAAGTACCAGCTCTGGTACGGGATGGAGAATTTTTCTTCTCCTCAGCCTGAACATGTGAAGTCTAGTCCTGTCTGGTTAAAATCTGTACATAAACTTACTGGTGAAATTGAGTTTACCCTAAGATCAATAAAATCTGACAATATAGCAAAAATGAAACATTGACATTGACTCTCATTTTCTTAAGACTATATATAATAAAAATAAATTACTTGATCACCTTATGTACTCTTTCGCCAAATTCTTCTCAGTGTTTTCTCAACTTGCTGTTTCCATGCTATAATTTAAAATGTGTTTGTTGTTGGCTTAAAAAAAAAGTAGATTCACACAAAGCAGTATACAGTGGATGCAGCTGCTGTTGCGAATATATAAAGGTAATTGATGTAAAAAACCACCACACATTTTTGTTTCTGTTCCAGTCTGTACCTCTGTAATGGGTTTCAGTGCTGTTCAAATAGTTTCATCATTTTCAAACTGAGATCAGTGTGCATATTGACTAAAAATGAGAAAAGAACTATAAATGCACATATGTATTTTACTTTGGTAATTCTGCCAGTTTGGAAACTGCCAGTAGTCTGTGATGGTGAAGCCCCTGTGCTGAGATCCAGGGCAAATTAATAAAGGCACAGCTCTAGGTAAAAGTTTATCACCAACACCCAATGACTTGCCTTAGCTGAAAAGAGCACAGCTGCTGGAGTCACCGTAAGTTAGCAACTCACGTATCTGAGTTATGCTGCTTCCGCCCACACATGCTTACCTTGCAGAATGTTTGCATAGATCTTCATAAAAACACTTCCCTTAATCTGCCGTGGCAAGCAATGAAATTATTTTGGCACTAAATGAATGTGGTATTGGAGCGGAGGGCCTAGGAAATGGAGGATGTGCTCTGTGTCTGCTGCTGCTTTTGCTGTGAAGCTGTTACTTGTTCACCTGTCTGATAGGGCAGTGAGATAATGGGTGGGTCTCTGCCTTTCACCTTTATTATATTCCATGTAACCAGTTAAGTCATTTAATTATCCTGGTCTCAGAAATCCAGCCTATCAAAAACCTAAACAAACGAAAAAACCAACTGACAACATGAAATCCATCATATCAGTTGTGTGAAGAACTTCATCCTTTGGTTACACGGGGTACCAGCTCTGGTCTGCAGCTGGGGGAACAAGAGTGGGATCAAGCCCAAGCGTTCTGGGTTTGGCTCAGTGTTCTGCTGGATTGGAACAGAAATCACAGCCAGCAGGCTGCAGGCTTGGTCTTCCATGTCTGGGTTCCCCAACACGACAGGGAGACTGATGCAATGGTGTGGCCTGCAGCAGAGGGGCTGCCAAGCACCAGGTGTGTTTGTTCAGCCTGCAGAAGGCTGAGGAATGATGTTTGTTGTCTTCAGTGAAGGTGGAGCTAAGAGTCTTCCCAGGAGTGCATGTTGAAAGGATGGTAAATTAGTAGTTGCAAGTTACAGCAAGGTAATTTCTTACTGGATTAAAAAAAAAAATAATTAGAATGGTGAGGTACTTGGGACACGTTGCAGTGAGAGGCTGCAGAACTGCCTTTCTTGAACCTGTGCAGGAGCAACTTAACTGAGCATTGAATTTGGCTTTGTATTGGGCACGGGGTTGGACTGAGCAACTTCTGGAGGTCTCTTCCAACCTGTGAGAGTGGATGGTTCTGTCTGACAGCAGCCTGGGTCTGGGCAGCTGACATTCATATGAAGAGGTCACGTTGTATTTTTCCAGAGCTCTTACAGATTGTATTGCACCTGATTTCTAGCCCAGCCTAACAGGGTCAGAGTTAGTGAATGGAGCATTGGGGCGAGAATTGCTTGCCCTTGTGTAACACCAGCTGTGTTGGTTTATCTGGCTTCAGTGATTAAATTTTCATTTTTATTGTGTATTGGGGTGAAAATGAAAACTGGAACTTCAGTGTGTAATCATCCTTCTGTGTTACAGGAGGGAAGAACTCAGCTAAGAGATGTGGCACTGAGTGCTGGCCCTTTGTTTAGGGTCAGTTTTGTGGGCTTTTTCTAGTAGATCTTCATAAAGAGACTTAACAATTTATTTTTTTTATTCACTTCTAAAATTAGTTACTTGTAACTAAGGTTTGTTTATTTCAGATGGCCTGTGTTCTAGCTTTCTGAAGATCTAGGCTGGGGAATGAAAAACTATGTAGACTGTTTTTTCTGTTTGTCTCTCATTTGTGGTAGTCTTCTATTCCCTGATTTAAATCTGACTTTGTACAGAGAGCTGAGCCAATAGAGCTGCCAAATAGTTTAGTGCTACAGGCTATCTGAAAATCTCAATCTGAATATTTTGTCAGTGGGAGCTATTGGGTGGATGCCTAGCATTTTATTTTTTAAATTTTTTTTAGTCTGACAACTTGATTGTCTAAATAGACCTGGGCTCCTATTTTATTTTAAATCTTAGCATTTGTATTAGCAGAAATAACTGTACGTAGTCTTGTGCTACAGCAGTTACTACTTAAGTTTTTTTAAATTATGAGTGTTTGTGACCTGGGAAAGATAACATAATGTTATCTGTTAAATGCTGTTTGTTTCGAAGAGCATATTTGAAACAATGGAAAGACTTTTAAAAATGTTGAAGTTCTGAAGTGTTTTTTCTGTCAGTGTTAGATTTGGCAGTGGTTTGCAAACATGACAAACAATTTGCCAGGAAAGGAGTAACTCTTAATATACTTCTCATGAGTCCCCTGATTTCTCTGCAAATGTTAAAATCCTATTGTAGGGCTTAAGACGAGGGAGTTTATTTCAAAGTGAACTGTGGGTAGTTTTCTTCCTTCTTTTTGCGAGGCAGGATGTGAAATGGCTATAGGCAGAATTGTTGCCTGTAAGGAGCTATTTTTATATGGATATATTTTTATTTAGATATAATTGAAAACTGACAGTCTTTTTTTCAGCATAAATTTATGCATGTCAAATTTTCAAATTCAAGAGAGGACAATGGCGTCATTTCTATTATAATATGCAATAAACTGCAACAGGTTTTGTATTGGTATTCTGGCCATCTGCAAGTCTTATACACGCAAATAATAATGTTATTTTTCCAATTAGATTTTTCTTGGCAGTGTTATCAGATGTGAATGTTACCACTCAACTTCGCAGAATCCTTTTTGTGTTAATTTTTTTTAAACAAATCATTAAATAAACCGTGCCAGAAATTGGTAGAGTATCAGAAGCCTGAAGGCAAATTACTAAACTAGAGAAAATTCCCCAAATACTAAAGGCAAGAATCTTCTTCCCTGGTTCTTTGTTTGGTTTTTTTTTTTTTCAGTTTTCAGATATTAGCTGTGTACTGGCATTAAGATCTCTTAGCCTGTCTTCTTTTTGCTTCTTTTTTCCGTTTTGATTGTATGAAAAGGACACTTTCTGTACTGCACATACATAAATGTATGAAGACAGCTTTGAAGGACTAGTGGCAGCTTGCAGGTCGTGTTTACTTGTGAGATGGTGACTGTGGGTTCATCCGAAACCCAGAACATTGATGGAATCACAGAAGGGTTGGTGTTGGAAAGGGCCTCCAAAGCAGCTTGTCCCAGCCTCTGCAGCGAGGAGGAACACTGCATGGAGATCAGGCTGCTCGGAGCCCTGGCCATCCTGACCTTGAAGAGTCCCGGGAATGAGGCATCCACCACCTCCCCGAGCCACCTGTGCCAGTGTTTCACCATCCTCATGGTAAACAAACCCTCCTGTATCTAGGCTGAATCTACCACGTATTTAAAAACCATTACCCCTTGCCCAGTCACAAAGGCCCCGCAAGAACTTTTGTCCTCCTGTGGCTTCATTTACTTACCCTGTGTATCAGGAACAGTTCTGCAATTGTTACTGCTTTACCCGAGGCCTATTTTCCCCCCTCCAAACATCATTAGAAGGTGGAAACACAAGCACTTAGTGTCTTTCTTGGCTTTTATTTAAAACTGCACATTTCATGTTTTCCTTTTTGTTACTGTTTTTAATTAGGATTTATTGCAACAGCAACGAAAAATAGAACATATCTGTGAAGTGGAAAGCTTTCTCAAATATGGCTGTAGTTTCATCAAAGACTCGAGGAAATATCAAGGGAATACAACTGTTTTTTTCACTAGGTATTTTGTTGTTGTTGTTGTGCTGTCTCCTGCATTAACTAAGGCATTAAAAAGCAGTCAATTTCCTTGGAATTTTGAGCTTTCTTCTGTGTCTTTTTCTTTGATTTTGTATATGTCAATAGGTTTGATCAATTTAAATGTCATTGTCAGAAAATAGCGGTGGTCTTGCAGAGACTCAGCTAAAGAAAAAAGTGAAAATTGTTCCTCCACTGATGCATTCTTTGTAATAGCTCTATTGGGAAAATTTCTCATGTAAAAAGTGGCTTTTTTGCTATTTTTTTTTTTAGTAGCATCTGAGGAAGCCTTTTTAAGGAGGATAAAATAAAGTAAGATAAATGTAATAAAGATAACACTAGATTATAAGGAACTTCCCATTACAATTGTTGTGCACTGTTTCTGCAGTAGCAGAAATCTAGCACTTCCTTGGTTCTCCATAAACTATTTCAGTTTCACTTGCTGACAGTGGCCTGGAAAGCTTTTTATCTGTTTCTCAGTGGTAGCTGTGTATCCTGGTGCTGTGTAATTGGTATTTCACACAATTATTTGTCCTCAAAACATAATATGAGAACTGTCTAAAGTATTAAATGGGCTTTCCTGTTTGTTCACGGTTGTATCCTGCACTGCTTATAAGGAAAAATAAGCACTTGCAGCTCATCAAGATACACCGAACTTCAGATATGCTGTGAAAACTTCTAACATATGCAGTTCACTAAAGAGCTTAAAAATTGTAGAAATCTAAGATTAGTATTTTTTTTAAATGTAGAAAACACTTTTTAAAATTATCCAGGTGCTGGAAAACCTGTTTAAAAAAAGTACTTTTCCTGTGCAGTAATGGAAGTGTTATTTGTCATCACTCCACACGCAGTACAGTTTGGTTTTTCGTGTGCTGCTCTGTGGAGTCAGCGTGCCTGAAGCAGCACAGTGAGGCTGAGCTGTGGGGTGAGTCCTTCCCTCGCTCTTTGGGTAGGCTGAGTTCTGGGGTATTTTAGCTTCCATCTGGAGATGAGCAGTAGCTAAAAAAAAGCGCTTCTCTCTCCACACTTTTTCCTCGCCTGTTTCATTATTCTAAGCAATCTCCCTCCTCTTCCTCCCAGTCAAAGTATAAATATTCATAGCTATTTAATTTTTGCAGAACACCTTCCTATATACATTGCTGATAAACATTTGTCATTACTGCTGAAGCTGATGGAGGGTGAATTCTTATTCTTCCTGCTCTTGATACACCTTTGAAAGTCTCATCCATCACCTTGAACAGAAGGGTATTGCTTCATCCTGCTCGTGTTCTCACTGTATTTGGTGAAACAGACTCTGGATCTTTAAGAGCATCTGGATCATGCAGTTTTCAAATCATCAGATGCCTTTATGGTTTTTTTCTTAACGTTCTCCCCCTCCCGGAAGCAGATACAGGATTCTGAAGCTGCTTTTCAGTTTGTCAGTTCTGGGCTCAGGTTACAAGTAGTGTGATAAGAATTACATATCCAAACTGCTGCTAATTTACAGTATCTAAGAATGTTCCCCTTAAGATACCCTATAAATACTTGACATCTTTTAACAAAGAGGAACTATGAACAGCTTTCAGCTTATTTAACAGAAGCAAACCCCCCCC
>VYZT01060800.1:134366-284462 GCA_013400735.1 Pomatostomus ruficeps | reverse complement strand
AAACAACCCCCCCCCCCCCCCACAGCCAGCCATGAAGCCCCCACCTCTGCCAAACCAGTTTGCTGGGCTCTGCATGGAACTGATATTGTCATTGTACAAATTGCAAAGCATGAGGGTCTGTTGACAAAGAGATAAACCTTCCCCCTGAGGGAACATGTAGACAAGGAAAGCCTGCAAGCTCTTAGTTAATCAGGAGAATTCTTGAATACTTGAATTTTTAATCTTTTTGAGCAGTATTTTGAAGAATATGTGGTTGCCCCTTCTCCCTCCCCAGTGATCTCAGGAAACACAAAATAACCCAAGGCCATATGATGCCTTTGCAAGCCTTGGCAGGAGTTAGCAGTGTCCAAGGACACTGTTAGGAGTTTTTGGGTTAGGTCATACATATCTGTGTCCCCTGACATCATTGTTTCCTCCCTATTTCCCCACTCCCTTTTCTGGTTTTAGGAAAGGCCGAGACCCATATAGTCTGATCTACATGAGGTTTTGGCAGTTTGACAGTCAAAACTAAATCAGGTCACTGAATTATCATAGAATATTCTGGTGTATTAGAGACAGACATCCTGTATTTTAAAGAACTTCAGAATTTCTGGGTCTCACTTGATTTCCAGACATAAATGCACAAGCAAAATATATGACAGCATCTTGAGCTCACCCTTTCCTGTGTTTCCTGCAACTCCAAACTTCTCTTTTTGTTCCTACCCTAGATATTCTTCTTTCTAAATAAGGAGGAGTTAGGTTAGGGAGATGCTTACATTACAGTAGTGGCAGGCATCTGCTCTAGTGACTGCCAGAATATGATTGCATGCTGCTTTGATCAAGATTTAGTGATGTTGCTTAGATCTTTCAAGTTCTGTTTTCGAACTGTAAGCTTGTTATTGAGTTGTTGTGTGGTTCTGTTTAAATATGCTTAAATATTTGTTCTGTTTTAGCTTTGAGAATATACTAATGTTAGAAGGAATGTGCAAGTGTACTGCTTCTATTCAGCAGAATTTCTTTTTAAACATACTCATGTATTTCTGCTTGCTTAAGTAACTTTTATTGTTTTATCTTGTGACCCTTTTAGCGACAGCAGAACCAAGTCAGACTTTCCAGACTTCCTTGTGTGCTGGAAAGCTGTTTCCTGACTTGCCCTCACATATACTTGAATAAATCACTTGATGTAAATGCAGGGATATACCTGGGGTACATGTTTTATTTTACAGAATCTTCCACTGTTAGTGCAATCCCAAGAAAGTGACCCACTGTTGGCTCTGGGCTGAGTTCGTAGGGCTGATAGTAAGGAACGCTGTGTCTTTCTGTGGGGCTCTGTGAAAGATGCTCCCACCAACAGAGCCTGCTGCTGCAGACTGTGTAATTCTGTGTCAATTTTAGTCATTTTCAGAGCTGCGTATAATAAGGTGGAAGGTTGTTTCATCATTCCAAAGATTCTGTGGTTTATAAGGAAGGAACTACATAAATAAGGTTTTTAATGTTCTTTTACATTTTTAAAAATACAAATACTGAACCTTGTTCCTCCTTAGCTTGTAATCATACAAATTTTGAATCCATAGCCTGTACATTTTTCCTGCAATTGTTTGTTCCAACAATTGCATTTCAGATTTGAACAAGAAGTTGTCATGATAGTGTGTATATATCTCCTCTTTTTGCAGACTTGTTTAATTATATGTTTTATATATATAGTAGTTTTAATTTATACACCTTGCTTTAAAAAAAAACACAACAAAACCAGAGGTAAAATGTAAATAACCAATCCATCCTTCACAAAACCCTTCAGGAAAAACTGACTTTTTAATTGTCTTTTGTTTTTAATTGTTTGCTCTTGGACAGCCTTTCACCTTTCTTTACCTGGATAAGGAAGCTGCTGCCCTGAACTGGGATTCTTCTCGATTTCCAATAAATACTTTTGAAAACTATCCAGTGTTGAAACGCATCAGCACTTGCAAGTGTTGCATTCTTGTCAAACAGGGGCTGCTGAAGTTCCAGTAAGTCATTAGTGGGCTGAAATTTCTTTCTTCAAGGAGTAAGGAAGCTCAGGAGCTTTGTGGTTCAGTGGAAATTGTTATGCTGAAAGGACCTACCTGAAGGGTGACACTTCAGTTGCATTGTTGTTATCTGTTTAAAGGATGAAAATATTCCAAGGAGTGTTCCTGTTAGGGAAGTCTGTAAGTCACATACGGATTTCTCTTGAGCATATACCCAGACGTGACTGAATTCCTTTGGAACCCAAAAGATGTCTGTCTGCAGTTGGGCCTTTGTCTTGCAGAGTCTTTGAGCAGGGGTGTGTATAGTCTGTAGCCTGTGTTTCAGAAGGTGAAAACAAAGAAACCTAAGAGATAACCCAGCAATCCTATTTGGAAGTCTTTGCTGCCTTCCCCTAAATTTCACAGTATTGATTGCTATGTTATAAATAGTTCTCCAGATTGCTGAGGAGGAGGAGGCAGCTGCTCTGTAGGGAAAAAGATTTTGCTGCAGTGTTGCCTGTATAATTTTATAAAATAGATGTCATGCATCTGAAGGGTTAAATCAGCAGAGATTCATATAGAACTTTAGCATAACCAATAAAGAAGCTACCTGTGTTAAACATTTTGCTGGTTCTTTTATTTATATGTTAACCCTGGTTAGCATATAAATGGTTTGATGGTTTAATAGAATCCAGATGATTCTCAGTGTAGAGAGGGACAGAGCTTACCTGTCTATTCCATCTCCTCTTCTTATTTTTCCTTGATAAAAATAAGAATTTTATTCACTTATTTGAGTAGGAAGTGAAATAGCAAAGTTAAGTGAACATAAAAAGATGCTCTGTTTTCCTTCCTTCCCCCTCCCCCCCCCCAAAAATGGAGCAGCAATTACTTAGGGTAATTACTAATTTAAAGTGTATCTGTAAAACTTGTTTTAGCTTTTTGTTGAAAGATATACATCACATGGTATACTAATTTATACATCTGAAATAGCTCTGCTTTCATCTTTTTTCAAAGTTGTTTTTTTTAAGTTTAAATATCATTAATTAGCCACAAATGGGACAAAGATGGAAAGATAAAAAACCTTCCTATGGTGGTCCGTGCTCTGTGCAATGGAACGTCTTCTCTGCTGGTTTCAAACTGGTCCTGTGCATGGGCAGCTCTGCTTGGTTGGGCTGAGCAGTGTGGATGTTGTATGCAGTAATTCTGCTTGGGATTGTTCTCTGCTGATGGACTTCAGGGCAAAAGGAAACAACATCAAATCCTAGCCCACTATACTGTAAATGCTCTTACCTGTGCTTTTAGAAGTCTTCTCAGAATGGAGAATCCACTGCATCAAGGATGAGTCAGTCTGCAGTTGATAACTCCTTAAAGTGCATTTCCTGTTTGAATTTAGATGAGATTCAAATGTCAGTTCCTGGCTCTTGTGCCTTCAGTAAATATAAAAAGCTGCTCGAGTCAGAGGGTTTTGTTTTTTGTGGGTTTGGGGTTTTTTTGGTTGGTTGGGTTTTTTTGTTAGAAGTCATATTAAAGCAACAATGTCAAGTATCTTAAATTTCTTGCAGCAGGCCAAGCTTTTAAGAACTAAAATAAACATGAATTTTTCAAAAACATGACTGAACAATAACTATCACAATGCTTGCTCATATTTTTCTGACGGTGTCTCTCAATGTTGATGGAAAAGCTTTCATATTATTTTTCATGCCACTCTGGAACACAGTGGTCTAAATTATTTTCCCTACATACCAAGAATAAAACAACTTCTCACTTGCTGTGTATTTTCCTATAAAGAACGTATTAAAACTGTGGGTATATCTTAGGAGTCTTCTCCAACCCCAAGTGTGCTTAATTGGCTAAAAACAAATTGTGCCTCTTTTCTCCTTTTTTTCCTTTCTTCTGTAGGCTTTGTGCTCCTCCCTGTAAAAAGTGATGACTTTAGCAGGCACAGCAGGGAGTGATCACTTGTACTCATCACGTCCCTCTTGGGAACACCCTGTTCATCCATAACTTGTAGGATGATGCCTTAACTTTCAAAATAATGTACTGAGATGTGTCTGAAGGAAAGCAGCCGTCAGGTTTGTCAGCTCATGTCAGCATTGCCAGAGCAGTTCAAGGTGTGTGCAGAGTACCGGCTGTCTCACCAGGCACACCTCTGGTGCCTTTAGAGCTTTGCTGACAAAAACTTCTCCCTGGCTGAAGAAGCCGTGGATTTTAATTTAGCTATTCTTTTTCAAGTCTCTTTTTTTTTCAGAATACAGCCCATCTCTTTCAGTGTTGGTTCATAAAAGGTGGTGTTGCTGTACGAAATGAACCTGTTCCCAGAGATCTGTGTTGTTCTCTGCAAATGGCCTGTCACCACTTCTTACCACAACGGGTTTTTTATTATGGCTTTGCTAAGGGGGGAAAAAAAGGCAGCTTAGTTTTCTTTCAAATCCTTGATGAGGGCACCAGTACTTCGTGCATTTGAAGAAGAGAATGTGAGATGAATTCTTTGCCATTGCTTCCAAATATATAAATCAATAGGAAATGCAAGCACCCAGATTAGATATTAGATAACTGTACGGCATGTCCAGGAATTTGGTGATGAGTTTTCCTGCTCTGTGTTTGTTTGTGCCCTTCAGGTCTATTCTGGATGTAGTATTTCAGAAATCTGTCATTAGAAATCTTAGGTCAAGTTGAAAGCATCCATAATTTGGTGACCAAAGAACTACAGGCGGTATAGCATCCTAGCATTCACAGTGTATAATTGTTAGACTTAATCGCTGAGATGGCTGAGGATTTTTGAGCACCTTAGTGTCTATACTGAATTACCCTTGTGTATTATTTGCTATGTGAGGCAGCATTGCCTTACTCCAACCT
This sequence comes from Pomatostomus ruficeps, assembly GCA_013400735.1. NCBI lineage: Eukaryota > Metazoa > Chordata > Aves > Passeriformes > Timaliidae > Pomatostomus > Pomatostomus ruficeps. The sequence continues at coordinate 279,642 of VYZT01060800.1, read as the reverse complement.
GTTCACCTCACCGGTGGCAGGTGTTGAGGCCATCGTGGCCTGAGTTTAGACTTGCAAATCAAGTGCTGTATCATCATGCAAATGGTAAGGATGGAAATTATCTTATGGTCATGTCTTCTAAAATCCTTAGTAAAGAATACTTCAGCAAATATCCAACTTGTTTTATTACTTGAGGTATTTCTTGTAATTGTGCATCAGGCACAGTATCACCGACTGGTCAAGGGAGGGGATTGTCCCTCTCTGCTGTTTACTGGTGCAGCCTTGCCATGAGTCCTGTGTGCGGTTTGGGGCACCACAATACAAGAAAGATACAAAGCTGCTAGAGAACATCCAAAGGAGGCCATGAGGGTGGTGAAGGGCCTGGAGGGGAAGCCGTGTGATGAGTGGCTGAGGACACTGGGTCTGTTCAGCCTGGAGAGGAGGAGACTGAGGGGAGACCTCACTGCAGGCACAGCTTCCTGTGAGGGGACAGGAGGGACAGGCACTGATCTCTGCTCTGTGGTGACAGTGGCAGGGGCCGAGGGAATGGCCTGGAGCTGTGTCAGGGCAGGTTGAGGTTGGGTATCAGGAAAAGGTTCTTCACCCAGAGGGTGGCTGGGCACTGGAACAGCTCCCCAGGGCAGTGGTCACGGCCCCAAGTCTGGCTGAGCTCAAGATGCATTTGAACAATGTCCATGAGCACATGGTGTGGCTCTTGGGGTGGTCCTGTGCAGGAGTTGAACTTCAGTGATTCTTGTGGGTCCCTTCTAACTCAGGATATTCGATGATTCTAATTTCCATTTGGGGTTTTTTTCTGAAATAACAATGTTTGAAGAAATTTCAGAGACCAAGTATGTACCAAGTCCCTAGTACAAACATCTTACTAAAAGAGTTGATTCCATAATTACAGCTTTCTTGTGTGTAACCACTTTTGCAAAAAGAGATGACTTGTGTTTTCTGGAGATAATATTCAGTTGTCTGAATAATGAATTGGTCTTATTGTATCAGGAAAAGTTTACAGTACCTGTAAACAGATGAAGGAAAGTTAAGTCTGCTTGACATGAGATGCAATCAAACACTACCAAGGTAATTTCATATGGCCATCTGGACTATAAAGCATTCTTTCATTTTGTATACAGAAGGTGGGGATTTTTTTACCACTGAATTACAAAAAAGGGTAAAACATTTAGTTGTGTATCTTCTCTGCCAAAGACTAACCGTTGTTTCTGGAGCTTCAGTTAATTGTGGAAAGCCAGAACATTCCTGTAGATAACCATGTGTAACACTGCATTAGAAGACTATGTGGTTATGACTTTCTGAAGTTTTATCCAAATGAATTTATGAAAATACCCAAATATCTAAATTTTAGATACTACACTTGGTCCAAATGAATGCTGAAGTTGTCTAGAATAATTTGAAATCTTTTTATATGCTTTTCTTTTTGTTTTGCTATGTAATGTTAGATAGTTATTTAAAGAAAGCAAGAGACTGGCTGTAATGTGGACTCCAAAGGTTCCCCCATGAGAGTTATTTTACTCTTGAATGTTAGAATGTAATCCATGTGCTTTTCTGTAGGAAAACTTGCATACTTGATAGGTCTTCTCGTGATGAAGGCCTTTAACCTTACTGTGATGGGGGTGATGTCTGAGGTGTCTCCTGATATTTCCTTAAAGAATCTGTCATTCTTCCATGTGTTCAGAGCTGTTGAGCTGATGGGTCTGACTTAGTACTTTCTGAAGGCAATGATCTCAGTGGAGGGGTTTTCTCATTCCCAGCTATGTGTTCCTGTGACCTGGGTGTCTTGTCAAAAGTTAGCCACCCTGCAGCCTGTGTTTAATATGATTTTATGTGTCCGTATGTATTTGGTTTGCATGGCAGGGTTTTTGTTGCAGGGGGGCTACAGGGGCAACTTCTGTGAGAAGCTGCCAGAAACTTCCCCTATGTCAAATGGAGCCAGTGCCAGCCAGATCTAGGATGGACGCACTGCTGGCCAAGCCCGAGCCCACTGCTGACGGTGGAAGTGCCTCTGGGATAACACATGGAAGCGAGGGAAGAAGTTACTGTGTAGCAGCAACTGCACCTGGAGAAAGGAGTGAAAGTATGTCGGAGAAAGAAAAAGAACTCTGCAGACACCAAAGTCAGTGGAGAAGGAGGAGTAGAAGGTGCTCCAAGTGCCAGAGCAGATTCCCATGCAGCCCGTGGTGAGACAGCCGTGCCTCTGCAGCCCATGGAGGTCCACAGTGGAGCAGAGATCCACCTGCAGCCTGTGGAGAAGCCCACGCTGGAGCCAGGTGTATGCCCAAAGGAGGCTGTGACCCCATGGAGAGAGGAGCTCATGCTGGAGCAGGTTTGCTGGCAGCACTTGTGATGCTGTGGAAGGGACCTGTGCTGGAGGAGCCTTCTCCTAAAGCACTGCACCCTGTGGAAGGGGCCTACACTGGAGCAATTAATGCAGCCTGTGGGAAGGAGTCACGTTGGTTAAGTTCATGGGGGAACTTAACATTTTCCTGGGGGAGGAATCCCATGCTGGAGTGGTGGAAGAGTGTGAGGAGTCCTTCCCCTGAGGAGGAAGGATCGGCTGAGACAATGTGTGATGAACTGATTGTTGTCCCCATTCCTTGTCCCCCTGTGCTACTTGCAGGGAGAAGAGGGGGTAAAGATTTTGGGAGTAAAGTTGAGCTCAAAAAGAGGGGAGGGAGGGAAGAAGGTGTTATTAAGATTTGCTTTTATTTTCGTTATCCTACTTCAATTTGATTGGTAATACATTAAACTAATTTCCCAAGTTGAGTCAGTTTTGCTTGTGACATGAATCAGTGAGTGATCTCTCCCTATCCTTATCTCAACCCACAAGCCTTTTGTTATAATTCTTCTCCCTGATTAGCTGAGAAAGGCAGTGACAGCGACTTTGGGCACCTGGCATCCGCTTTGAGTCAACCCACCATACTATTTAAAAATTTTTAATATAAAATTTAACTTTAAGAAAGTAAATATCAATGCTATGCAAACAGAGGTATAAGGCAATGTGATAGAACATTAGTGTAGTTCTGAGGTTGTTTGCTCGATAGTATTTTGATAGTGCACAAGACCATAGGATTTTAAAGCTGTAACAGATTTTTTTTTTTTTTAAATGAAAAGGCTCCTGAAAATGTTTCTCACCATTTGAATTCCTCTGTAAAACAGACAGATAGAAGAAATACTTGACCTTTTGCAGGAATCTTAGGGGGAGGGAGAAGAGGATCACCTATCAGAATGTGGTCTAATATGTCCTGTGGGACAGGCAGAAGCTGGATTTCATTGGCTCTTTTGTCAGAAATTGCAGTCTGGGCAGCATTCCCAGGATCAGCATCATGATAAGAAAGCGCGCCTCGGAGTCTGTGTGCCAAGTGGTCGAATGTAATTGTTGCTTCCCTCCACGCGAGGCAGCCTCTTAGCCAGGTGGCAAGGGTGGCCCAGTGACCGTCTGAAGCTTGCTGGGAAGGCTGACTGGGAAATTCGCCTGGTGGCGAACAGCATGGAGCCTGCGTTTGGGTTTTTTTGATAAATTTTTTTGCAACTCAGGAAGACTTACGAAGTCAATGCTGTCACAAGCAGCCTTATGTTTTCAGGGATGTCAGACACAGCAGAAGACTGTTAATTGTGGGGCCAGTCTGTCATCAATATCCTAAGAAGAGGCTGAGATTGCAGGTGGAGGAGCTTTGGGCCAGGTACCTCCAAAGCTGAGCTAAAGCAGTTGAGTTTTACATCTCTCTTGAAAAGCAAAGGTATTTGTTAGAAATTGTTTTGGATACTTGGAGAGCTGTGGGATGTGATAAAGGAAGGAGTTGCTCAGCAAAGGCTCTTGCCCAGTTGTTACTTGACAAAGCTTGACAAGTCAGATTCTGACTTCACCTCTCTGCACGAAATGAACGGGTGGCTTTGATTTGTCACTAGTGCTGCAGGCTGATGGGTTTCCTTTTGAGGGTAACTGCTTTTCTTTTAACAGCAAGCTGTTGTCAGATTCCTTTTACTTCCAAAGTTTGGAGAGTGAGTGAGCTGATTCTTCAGTTTCTACTGGCTCACTGGTGAATAACATTTAAGAAGGCTGAGAGGAATTGTGCAGCTTCCCTGGGAGCACAGAGCCTGCTCTCACAGCACAGCAGGCTGTGGAGTCCTTCATATGACAACAGGTGATGTAGCTAGGCATGCCAAAATAAAATATTGAAGATGTCCTCTAAAAAATCAGGAGGCTTAGACTCTTCTTGTGTGGGAAATTACATCTGCCAGGACAAAGTAAAAATCTGGTGGAATTATCTGGCCCTACTGATGAGGCAGAATGGGCCTTGTGCCTGGATTCTCATGGCCCCAGTAATGAAATCTTTGTGTCACAAAATGCTGTGGAGAGTATGGTGTATTGTAATTTATGCAGATTTGTGTCATTCTGGAAAATGCGGGTTTTTTTGTCTGGTACTGCAGTCCCACCTTACTCAGGAATTTATTTGTGCTGTCATACTTCTAGATATGCTCGGGGCAATGATTTTTCAGGAACTTGATCATGTAGACCATTCTGTCTTCTGTCACAGCAGGCACTTAGGATGATGAAAACAAAAATGTGTAACAAAGGCCCGGAGAGTGCTTGCTTAGCTGCTAAACAGTGTGTTGGTCCTTCAGATGCTGCCTGTTCAGGGTGTCTTGTGTCTGTGTGTGCTTGCATGGTTGTAAGGCCTCAGAGCAAAAAGCTCAGGTTGTTCTAGGGCACAGATTCGCCCTCCTATGAAAAGGGGATAAATGATGTGAAGAGTCCTCTGATACCCCTTGAGTAGACAACTGGAACTGTCTCTGTTCTGCAAAAAAAAATTGTTACTATGCTAGGCCTGGTCCATGGATTTAACTTGCAGCTAGTCATGTTCATGAAATAAAAAACTGAGTCAGGAAGAAGAAAGTTACATGGCTCTGACAGAGAACTACATCTCCCTCAAAAAAGAGGGTGACCTGACTTAAAGAAAAGCAGTTGTAGGTTTTTGGGGGGTTTTTTTGAACTGTACCAATTTGTCGTATATTTTCTGTCAGACTGGAAGGTCAATGGAGTTTTTCCATTAGTGGCAGCAGCACTCATTCATTACTGTGCCTGCCTACACAACCAACCAGCCAGGTTAGGTCAGTACTGAAAAGGGCCAGATGATGTTTCAATCTGTGTTATTTCTGTGTGATACCTTGTTTCCTTCAAACTGCTTCAGGGTAGTATTGCTGAAATTCTCAGAAATCATTACGAATTCTTTTTGCCATCAAGGATCCATGCAGCAGTCAATAAAAACAACAAAATCTAGACTTTCTAAGAATGACCTGGAAGTGCTGGAAAGATCAGTGGTATTCTGAACTAATTTGAGTGTTTTGACCAGATACATAGGAAGGCCAAACCCCTGTATACAGATGTGAAAAACTGTAAGACATGAAGTGCTTGAATGCCGTATAATTCCTTGCATTTTTAATACCTTGCAAGAATAACTTAATGATTGTTAATTAAAACTCAAGGGAATCCAGGCATAAAATTAATTTTAAGAATTATCTTTCATGTAGGTATATTTTTACTTAAATGATTTAGAACAATTTTAACTACCTTGCCTCAAAGATTAAATAAATGTGCTTGAACCTTATCTCAGGCTCTTACTTTTCCTCTTGCCACCTGGAAGACTTGGTGTCCAGAGACTGGAAAGTGATGTTTTTGTTCAGCCAGTTTATTTTATTTCATAAAGTGGTCTCATTGTATTTGGAAGGGATGTTTCTTCAATGAGATATTCATATACCTTCACTGTTTGACAGACAAAACCAGCAAGCCCCAAATTTGGCACAGGCAGTATGAAGCTTTTCCCAGCGTGCTGTGGGGGTTTTCTCACATGTAAACTTGTTGAAAAGGGTTTCCTTAATAAATTCCTATCTTTGCACATGAACTATGGAGTAAAATTTGGAAATTTGGTATGGCTGCTTTCCCTTTGCAGTTCAAGTCATATTTCACAGCAGCAGTAGTCCTGTAAAAGCAATAGATTACAGCAATTCTGGCTGTATTTTCTAGTGGCAGTCATGAGATTGTTAACGGAAGCATCTTCCAGGCTGCCATATGGGTCTGCAGTGCATTTTCATTGTGCATAGATTTCTAACAAAAAGCCTATTGTTTGGGACTATAGTTTACCTGAAAAGGAATAATTCTGCTTGTGAAGCCTCTCCCATCTCTGGTTACCAGAGCCGTGAGCTGGCCGTGGCCTCTGACACTGCACACAGAGCCATGCTGCGAGCACCACTCGCTTTTTGCCTTTTCCCCTTCGCTCCCACCCCAAGGCTCAGATGCTGAATGGAATTGCCCTTTCCTTTTAATTCTCATGTGACTGTTGGTCTGATATCACCCAAGCTCATGTCTGTGCCATGATCTGAATTTACAGCAACTCCAAAACAAATTGTGTTTCATAAATAGAAATAAAAGCATGCTTATTTGAATGGCCACCCTGCAGGAGTGCCATGGGGATGGCTGGAGGAAGTGAAAGGGCAGGAAAGAAGTAACTGGAAGCTGGAGGGAATGGTCAAGTATTTAACCCTGTCTGTACCAGTGAGTCCTTGTATGATCATGTTCTTAATTGCACTTGAATTAGTTTAACTCTTACATTACTTTAAATTACTTTACAAACTTATGTTCCTTAAATACATACTGTATTTAAGAAGTAGCAGGCTCCTTCAAGAAGAAAGGTAATTTAAGATGAATAAAGTAACTCACCTGAAAACAGGTGAGGCAGTTGGAGCAAAGTGGGTTTGAACAGAATGCAGGGAAAGTCAAGTGCCAGGTAAGGTTTTGGCGTCCAAAGAAGAGACAGGTGTGGGAATAAGTTGGATGTGGCCCTGGAACTGAAGAAACTGGAACTACTGAGAAGGGAAGCGGTAACTAGAGATAAGTGGGAAGACAAGAAAAGAGGAATCCACAGGCTGAGTAGGTTTGCTCCTCAAGGCAAGTCAGACTGACCTGAGCTTTGCCACTGCAAGTCCCTGTGGTCTGTCTTGCTCATAGCTGCTGCTTCCTGCAGTCTGTGCTAGCAGGGAAACCACCCCCACTCCTGAATGAAGTTTAAATCAACTCAGTTTAGATATTCGGACTGTTCCCTGGGACCTGCCAGTGGCAAGAAATCCACAGTTTCCTGGGTTATCTAGGTAGCTAGTGTGTTCATGTAATTCAGATTTTTCTTTTCCCCGATAGAGTACTGATATTTTTCAGTTAATAGTATATGAAGATCTCAGATTTAATCTTGGCACTTAGAACAATTTGTAGATAAATCTGGAATCAATATGTAACTAGTGACAAGCACTGTGAGGCTCTGTACTTTTAAAGTTGTGCCTCGTATAGTTGCTGTTGTATAGCAAATTCTAATAAAGTGAAAGTAGAGTTGTGCAAATAATTTATTCACATGTTTTATTTTGTACTTGACAGCACTTCTTTGGAAGATGCCATCAAGAATGGCACAAAACTTTTTGGAAAATTTACATATTAATTATTAAGCAGTTTGGATAACTGTATAAAAATAAATATTTAAGTAAATGGATCTTTACAAAATTGACTGTGTTCTGAAGTAGCATTTCATGCTGATGAAGAAGTGGAAGAAATAGTAACACAGTGAGGTCACTCCCATAGTTTAATAATTATCATTAACTTCAGTCCCATCTCTGACAGAGGTTTTGTAGTTTCCCTTTTAAAAAAGGGAGAGATTAATCTGGAACGGACACAAAAATTCAGTAAGTCATGAAAGAGTCTGTGTCCACATTACCAAGCAGTGTGGTGTAATAAGATCAGATTTGTCAGGTGCTGAGAACCTGGCATCCATGCTATACAGGTGCTGAGAGTTTTATTTCAGGCTGGTCCTGGTCTGAGTCTGTGGCTGAATTCCTCTTGGTGGTTGGAGCGTGTAAAATGTACACCTGAAGCTCATTCTGTGATCTAATTTTATTCAAAAGAAATCTGGTTCGTGTACTTGATGACTGCTTTGCAATGTAAAGCAAAGCAAGGAAAATAGGGTTGTTTGGGAGATGGACTCCAAAAGTGCAGTCCTGATTTGAATGAAATGCTAATATAGACATACCTAGAGCCTTGCAGATCAGGAAGTTCACCAAAATAAAGTTGTTTAGTAGGAGAGCTTGGATATCTGATACATGGGGTTGGAATCAGGAAGAGCAATGAATACTTACAGAATTGAACTGCTACTTCATCAATTTGGGAGTTTGGAAAAATACTAGGAGGACGTGGTTTTAAAAAACAAAACAAAACAAAAAAGCCCCTGAGCTAGATTGTTTAGAAATGTCTTTACTCTTGTAAAGCAACCTCTTTGAATAATACAATGTGGACATTATATAATCAGGGAGATTGGAGGTAGTGTAAAAACAGAAAGCACACCAGCTTTTTTTCTCTTGTTCTTTTGGAATCTGCCAGAAGATGAACTTGAAGTCCTTGGTTAGAGAGAGAAGAGATGGCTATATTTTACAGATTCTTTACTTTAAAAAGCAAACCAATCTCTACAAACACCATTGCATGGCTAGAATGTTTTTTCAGTTTTACCATGGAAGAAAGAAGTCAAGTGTCAGCCTGTCTGCTCAGAGGAGACAGTTGTCTTTAAGAATTGGTGCTATCTGATATTCTGGATGGTTTTAGGTTACCATTTAGCACAAATTTATTATTTATTACCAAGACTATTAAACCTCAGTGTGTGAAGAGCAGTGCTTATAAATGGACGTGGAGACAGAAGTATTCTGACCTTCTTGTAATGGTAAAGGTCTTTATGGTGCTTAGGAAGGAAAAGAGGAGGAGAGTGGATGCTGAAACTCTCTCTGCTGGAAATCACGCAGGCACGTGGCTTCTCCACTTGCACCCCTAGTGCTGGCCTCAGTATTCAAAAGTCATTACACCTCTACAGTGTACGAGTGATTCTGTTTGTAATAGTACAGCTGGAATGGTGGTGTGTAAGCCTTTGTGTGATTCTCAAGGTTATGATCACAGTCATAAGGCTGGGACTCCTAAATGATAAAATTCTCGGACGATATTCGTAAAAGCTTTAGATGAGGGAAACGTTCAGAAATTGTTACACTGATAAAATGGGGAAGTTGGCAATAGGTGGCATCTGCTCACTGTGGAATCAGTCTCACACAGCTGATGAGCCCATTTTAGCTCTCCACAGTGCATCTGAAAACGCTGGGACTTGACACGAGCCAGGCTTGCTCACAATCCTTAAGAGAACTGGGGAAGAGCCTGTGCCAGGCTTTCCTCTGATGCTGGGGTGGACAGCAGTTCAAGAACACAAACAAAAAGTCAAATGCACCCTACTGCCAGTACCTTTGTCCAAATTCTTGGCTTGCTTTTCATTTCCCAGGAGTAACCATGCCTGTGCACAGCTACAATAAACCTGTTATTTCTCCATATATTGCAGTTTCTGGTGAACTGGAATGGTGCAACACCAGTGGATTTTTGGTGTGGGGCTGCAGTCTTACAGATTCTCTGGTGTTCATAATAAAGATTGAATTGTACATGATTTGTTTTTCCCATTGGTGTCACCAACAATGTGTCCTTTCTTTGGACATTAGGAAGAAGTTCTTCACAGAACGGGTGACTGGGCATTGGAATGCCCATAGAGGGGTGGAGTCACCGTGCCTGGAGGGGTTTAAGGAAAGACTGGATGTGGCACTCAGTGCCATGCTCTAGCTGACAAGGTGGTGTTAGATCACAGGTTAGACTTGATGATCTCAAAGGTATTTTCCAACCTTGCTGATTCTGTGATTCTCTAGTTTGCTGACTCTTTTAAAAGAAAAAACAATTGGAAACCTGGTATCTGGAGGCTTACAAATCTGGCTGGGATAGACTAGGAGAATCCAGGAGTTATGAGGAGAGATGAGAAAGGCTTATTTTCCATAGGACAACTCTCTACAGTGATTTTTAACACCATTCCTCCCTGACATCACCATTCATCTAAGACAAATGTGTATTTAAACTAAAGGATAGAAATGTTTTTGTTGGTTTATTTTTAATATTAGCAATTACGGATAAAAGAATTACTTTAAAACTATTTTTTGTGTCAGTGTTTTATAAATATACTGCATCTGTGCAGTTATTGGATATGCATGACTCTTAGGAAGCTTCTCTCTAGCTGGGAGCAGCTCATCGTAGGAGATGGTTTCTGTAATTCCAGATACAAGTATCTGCAATGTGCAGTTCACATTCTAGACTATAAACTGTCAACACAGTTTAAGATATTTCTTTAATCAAATCCTCTTTGTGTTTTGCAGATCAATAGAAATATGCATTTCCATAATACCACCTTTGAACTAATGAAGTGGAAGTACAGATGAAAACAGTCTGGAGGAAGCTTGAAGTACAATACAATTTCATTCTGTTTCCTAATTCTGAGGTAAGGTTAATGCATGCAAAATTTTATTTCAAGTATTTCAGGGATAAAAAGCAGATGATAAATAGCCACCGTATCTTACAAAAAATTTCTGAGCCACCTTTTTGTATGCTAGTGACAGTTTTTAATACCATACTGAAACATCTGTTCGATCCAATCTCTGTCCTTGTTTCAGTTATGGAAAAAGACAAATCAGCATCAACTACAGAGATATCTGTTGTACAAAGGCACATTGGAAAAGAGTTATGGTATCAGACAAATTTTATTTGGTAGAATCTGCTTGGTGATGAATACTACTAATGCTTTAGTTGATTATTAGTTTATTATTTTGCTGATAGGCCTGGGCAAAAGCTTCACACGGTGTCAAGTGGCAGGGCATCAGCATGAGTAATTGTGTTGAAAACCTTGGACACAATACTATTTTAAAAAGGGAAACACGAAACACACGCACACAAGCACCTTCACGGGTTACTTTTTCTGCCTTCTAAACCACTGTCCTTTTAAAGAGGAGTAGTGTTAGCAGCAGTTGGGAGAGGGAGGTTGTTTTGTGCTTTCCCTGTATGTAAATAGTTGATCTGGCAAAAAATAAAATGGCAACATCACTCCACCACAAAATTCCTCCATCTTCACACAGTTCGTTCTCTGTTCCCCCCCCCGCTAGAGATTATGGGCTTCTAAGTCAACAAACACACAAATGGTAAGAAGAAGGGAGTTTATCAGAACCAAATAAAAACAAGTCCTTGTGCGAATTATTCCCACTCCTATGTACTGCCTCTTGTTTTCATACCTTTCATACTTGAATTTCAATAGCAAGGGGACAAAGGCAAGAGAAAAAATTTGATCATGGAAGGCCAAAAGAGGGAAATACTATAAATACCAGATGTGACCAGGGTACATTGCCCAGGTGTTGATCAGACATTTTATGTGCTTCCTGAGTGAGAGATCAGCAGTATTGTATTTCATTGCCTGACCTGCTTTCAGGTATGTCTTTGAGCCCATTTATGACTTTGAACATCCACAAAAACCAGGGGAAGTGAGTGTTTTAGTTTTAAGTACTTGTTATCTACAAAAGGTGTCTTTTGTTTGCATCTAAAACTCCTGCCTGATAGTTTATTTGTTAGTTCCTTGTTGGTTTATAGAGAGAAATTGGGATTAAATTTTTTTCTCTTCTATTTTAGAGCTCAATGAAGAGTATCATATCTCTCTCTGATAGTTCTCAAGATAGTTTATTTTATCTTTCTTTAATATGGCATGTCTGTAATACAACCCTTTGTTGTACTTTTGCTAATTCTACTCTATTTTGTGAGACAGCGTAAAATTTTCTGACCTCTTACTTAGTAGGGTAAATAGGTCTGTCTTAATTATTCCTGTGAATTTGTGCAGGCATTTCTAGTGCAATGCAATTGGAGAAATTCAGATTAGTATATTACACATAATCAGTAGGGTTATGTGTGCTCAATTCCCTTCTGCAGCTGGTGTCCTGTATAGTGTTGTCTCTTTATTTAATATAACAGTTTTGGTTGTGTGATTACTTTGTTTTCTTTGAGATGTTGAAAACTGGACTTGGGTGAGTTTCCAGCACCACCCAGTAAAATGTCAAATACTCCCTCAGTTTGACTTGCCTGCAGCAAGGCATGAGGTAGAAGGACATTAAAGACCTCTAATGTATAACTGCTAAACCAATAACTTTAGCTGACAGTTTAGGAATAATCTCCTACTTTTCAGCTTCTACTGTCCATGGAGTTGTCATCTTTGTGTCCTCCAAAGCAGCAGTGGTAGGACCATCCTTCCTTACATGATGGAGCTTGTTCATTCAGCAGCCAGAAACACATACCAGGTGCTTCAGAATGAAGGGTGCCAGTGATGAGGTGGTATTCCTGCAATGATTTTCTTATTAATCATCAAGACTGCCTAAGATCCTCTTCTGTTCTGTTAGGAAACAATTATTTTGTAAGGTTAGGTTAGCTGCCATTGAATTTCCTTGGTGGCAAACTATTTGCTAGGAGTTAATTCCGTAACAAACAGGCCGAGCCACTTGAGGCTCAAACCACAAATGGGAAATGCAGGTCAGTGTGCTCAAAGCATTTTCCAGGAGTGGAGTAACCAGAAGGCCGTGTCATCTTGTGAATCAGTTGATCAAAACAGGAAGTGCCAGTGGTTCCACTCTGGAGCTGCTCTGCTCTGCAGTGTCCTCCTAACAGGACTTTCCTTGCTCCCATTGCTCCTGGCTTATCCCAGCTTGTTCCAGTAGTCTCACTCACCATCTTGATCTCAGACCACACAAAACAAGAGCCTTTCTATTGCTAGGCCAAGAGGCTGTCAGGCTGAGCAAGGTCAGACTAAGCTGCTGAGAATACCTTCATTTTTATATTGGCTCTGTTTGGCACAGGAGCTCCTGTTGAAAATGTCATGGGCAACAGATTTCAAAGAAACCTAGAGAAGGCCCTGTGTAGTAAAAGGAAGCTAAACTTTGTATTTTATTTTTGTATCTAAGGATGGGATTTTTATGGGGTAGGATAGAGAACAATTTAAGATCTTACAGTGAGAAAAGCATACAAAGGAATGCATTTGCAGTACAGTCTGAAGATATTTGTATTGATAGGAATGTATTTTGCAACCAGATTATTGTAACATGGATATGTAATTAGAAACATACCAGATTTCCTTTTTTGCTTATTTTTCTCCTTATTGTTTAGATTTGGAATGGTAAAATGTAAGTTTCAACCAAATATTAATACAGGGATCAGTTTTGTTTTCAAGAATTGTTTTCTTTCCTTTTTTCTTTTTCCCTTGAGCCAAAAAGAAGCCGATAAATGTTTCTTTCTGATGGTACTATTTTGGAGCAGTCCTAAGTAGTCAGTTATAGAGTAGGTTCCTCTAAACTATGTTGAAAAGTCAAGAATGTCCTTCTCCAGGGGTTCCAAGGGTGTGAAGGTACAGTAAGTTTCACGAAATGTTAGGTGAAGTGTTTCTAAAGGGTTGCAGTTGATACAGAATTTAATTAAAATAACTCTAGGGGTCCACTTCAAATGTATTTTAAAATGCTAAATATTAAAATAATAAGCAGCTACTTGTTAGCTTACCAAAATCTAAGACTGATTTAAATAAGAGTCTTTTTATAATATCCTTAATGTTTATAAAGACACTGTGATAGAAACTTGCTAATTTTCTTATTTCTAAACCAGATATATGTACTATCCTTTAAAAAAAGGAACTGTGTGCCACAGCCAAGTCTATGTATAGAAAGGATATTTTTATCATGTCCTTAAAATGTGTATGTTTTGAGTTTACAGCACAGTACAGAAATTTTAGGATCTTGAGTAAAAATCTGAATCTGTTAGTAATGCTAGAGGTGTCAGTAGTCACATTTGTTAGAATTTCCACAGTGAGGATGCGCAGAGGGGTTCCCAAATGGCTACACTTCACCGTGCTTCAAACACATTTTGTTGTTCTAAGATCTGAAATTCCTGTTCTCGTTCAAACATGCTCGTTCAAGTTGCTGATGTTTGAAAAACAAGTATTTGTTTCAATTGGCAGATAAAGCATATGAAAGTTTTTTACAGAAACAGTTCAGTCGTAGGCTTTCACTGGAATGAAAGTGAAGTGATAAGGGGTCTGCCTGTCCCTGAAATCTTTGACGTGGCAGTGTATGAAAAGAGGGATATTTATACAGGTGTCCTGAAGTTATGTGCACTTCGAGTTGTTTTGGAATTTGCAAATGTACACTTGCAATCTTCTTAGCTTTCCCTCCCCTCAGTAAATTTCATATTTGGTGATATCGCCAATCTCTGAATTAATAAGAATTGTTTAATGGAGAAGGGGAAAAAAAGTTTGCTTTATTGGTCCTTAGAATTTGCACAGACACCCACCAAAGCCACTCTATCACTCCCTTCTCCCTGGATTGGGATAAGGACCAGGAGAGATCACTCACTGATTACTATCATGGGCAAAACAGACTCAATTCCAGGATATTAATTGAATGTCTCACTAACAAAATCGGAGCAGGATAATAAGAAGCAAAATCTTAAAAACACCTCCCCACCCCTCCCTCCTTCCTGGGCCCTACCTCCCGTCCCCAGCAGTGCAGGGAAGTGGGGAATGGGGCTTATGGTCAGTTCCTCACATGTTCCTGCTGCTGCTCAGGGAGGAGAGTTCTCTCTCTGCTCCCAGACTGCTGCAGTGGGTCACTCTTGCCCGGGGTGCAGTCCTTCAGGACAGCCTGCTCCGATGGGAGCCCCCCACAGGGTCGCAAGTCCTGCCGGGAAACCTGCAGTGTGCAGGTCCCTGCCAGGCCCTCTCCAGCACAGGTTTCCCTGGGTTCACAGAGTCCTCTCAGGCATCCCCCTGCTCTGGCGTGGGCTCCTCCATGGGCTGCAGGTGGATCTCTGCAGGTGGATCTCTGCATCCCCGTGGTCCTCCATGAGCTGCAGGGGCACAGCCGCCTCACCATGGCCACACCGTGGGCTGCAAGGAATCTGCTCTGGCATCTGCAGCACCTCCTCCACCGCCTCCTGCACTGACCTTGGTGTCTGCGGGGTTGTTTCTCTCACATATTCTCACTGCTCCCTTCCCTGGCCACAGGAACATCTGTGCAATAACACTTTTTTGTTCTTGTGTCTGTTATCTCAGAGGCATTATTATCATCCCTGATGGGCTCGGCCTTGGCCAGTGGTGGGTCCGTCCTGGAGCTGGCTGGCCTTGGCCGGACGTGGGGGCAGCTTCTGGCAGCTTCTCACAGAAGCCACCCCTTCGACCCCCTGCTACCAAAGCCTGGTCACACAGACCCAGGAGATTACTGCAGTCTTTCATCTGCTGGTTTGGTTTCAGTACGGTTCTTAACTCAAATGTGTGAAAAATCTCAGAGCAAAAAAGGGAAATGGAAAAATACTTAGGATGTGGTAGAGGATTACAAGATACTGTATAGTGCTTGATAGAGAAGGTTCAATAATGATGGCTTTTTTGTCACCTTTCTCTCTGCCAAAAATAATTCTGTATTCTCTTCAACTGGCAACAAAAATTGCTTCCCGTTATGGAATCTGTGGTTTTCCTGTAACCTCAATTTTTCCTTCACAGATTTAATTTGAATCAGCCTTAATTCTGTCCTATTAGAGGTGATTCATGTAAGCTAAAGAATCCTGAAAGAAAGAGGGTTTTGATAGTGAAGATGTGGAAGGAATAAATCACCCTTAGATGGAATAACAGCCTTGACAGAAGTAACATAAGAAAAGACAAAACGAGGCAGTTTTAAGAATGTGGTCTTGAATGACTGGGGAATAACTGAATTGCCAAAGTTAATGAAGAGATGATTTAGGAGGAAGATGGATTTACTTTTAAGATTTTTAGCTTAAGGAACTGTTGAGACATCAGAGGAGATACCTTCAAGTGTAAGGATGATGGGAGAGTGGGGGAGATGTTTGCAGTAAAAAACAGTGTCCAAGTCATTCCTGTAATATTGAGTAAGGGCAGTTTAAGTCATACACCGTGATAGTCAAAGAGAAAAGTAGGAAACCAAGTGAAATTCTAGAAGGAATATATTATACAATCTCTATATCTCTCTAGTTTCTTCAGGTCATAGTCCAGTTGCTTTCTTACAATGGAGAGAGAGAAAAGCAAAGATTTGAATGAAAAAAAAAATTACGGATTTTATTAGTCAAATGTGAACTTCATTTACTCTAAAATCAAACCAAGCTTCTACCCTATATGATGTTCTGCTGTCCTGAGTTCTACTGTGCAACAGTTGTTGAAAATGTTTTGTAGTATGTTTAAAATAACATTTTTGCACTGAGAGTAGAACTGGTGTAGTTGCTTGAATATGAATGGGAGATTTTTAATCTCATTAATCTCAAGATCATATTTGCTTTTTAATTTTGTGTCAAAAAATATTAACAGTATTGCTTTAGCACTTCAGTGCAGGGAAATAGAGGATTATAACTGTTGAAGTAAACATTACCTTTGAACTCTGTTTTTGTCTACATATTGACAGATTACTGTGTTTGGATTTGGAAATGTCTTTGAAGCTATATTTGATGAAAGTACATTGTTCAAACTTAAAGAGGACTGTTTGTGTGCATGTGCATGCCATGTTGTTCCTGTAGTTATTTAACCAAACAGATCTATAGTGCACTTAGAGTTTAACTTAAGTTTGCGTTAAAATCTGTTTTTATCTCAGCAAGATTTGCGGAACACTAGCAGGGTAAGATAACGCTCACAACATACATTTAGAGTTCTGGAAGTTTTTCCCAGAGCAGTAATACTTTCTTACGTATGTCACATTGAAATTAAATGTTGCAGATGAAAACAGAGGCTGAACGCAGCATGTAATTCATTTTACATTATTTGTACTGTGTAAGCACTTTCTTAATATAGCAATCTAGTTTAGTATATCCACTATCTATGAGATAACTCTGTAGGTGAGCATGTCATGCTTTACACATAAGCATTTACCACTCTGATACTGAGAATATCTGAACACTTCGCAGGTTCTATGTAAGATAATGAATGATTCTAGTTTAGGCTATTCTAAACTTGCCACTGATAATACTTGCTTACTTATTTTGCCCTTGCTGTGAAGGTGGGAACCTCCTCATGTTTTGTGCCTGGCGTTTATAATCTCATAAAAGTATCCCAACATACACTTCTAGGGTGAAATGAAGGCTCACAGATGACAAGTTAGTCAACTATCCATTAAAATTTGAAAGAATGAGAGAGGTTGAAATTTTAAGTTATAAGGATAATATAACTAACACAAAAAACAAACTTAATAGATAAATGTAATTTGCAAATTACATTTATCTAAAATTTTGTTTCTGTAGTAAGAACGCTTAAAAAATAACATCCCCCTGCCACAGCAGTCTTTTAGAGAAGCTTAAGGAGCAGCTCCTACTATTTCATTTATTTGTCCCATCCAGCTATTAAAATGCCTCTTGCGAAGACTGATGGAGACCACTCCTTTGAGGGTGTCTGTGTGTTACTTACTGTGATTTGTGGGAACAGCTAGACAGAGAGTTTCTCCTCCCAGCACAGTACAGTGCCTCTGTGGGCATGGCAAGCAGGTGAGGAAAATGAGGATTAAGGCTTACCTTGCCAGGCAGCGTTTTGTATTAGCAAATCTTCATGATGCTGAACTTGCCAGTCTTGTCTCTGCTGTTTGTCTGTATCGAGCAAATAACTATCAAAGAAAGCTCATCTCTCACCCTTTGCATTGGGGAGTGCTGAATTTGATGATTTAAAAATTACGTTGCTTGCTTATGAAGTAATATTTGCGAGTGTGTTTTTATCTTGTTCATGAAACGACGTGCGAATTCACTTGGACAGCTGTTATCTTCTGGGTAGCAGAACAAAGAAATATGTCCGTGTTGACAGTTTGAAGCATTGTGAAGGCAAGCAGTTCGCTTCTTGTGAAATGCTCTTCTGTCGGCCTTTTTTAATACTAGATCACGTCACTTGCCCTAAAAGGGACACCACAGTCCCTTTGTCACATACCAGAGGAAAAGGGTTTGCAGATGTGTAAGTAGGCAGATTCCCCTGCGTAAGGCATCACCACTCGCAGTTTGGAGGGGTTTGTTTGTATTTTTGGCTGAGGGTTGTCTTCATAAGTAATGTTTCCTGTCTGTTCTCAGTAATTTGCGACTCCATCTTCCAGGTATAAATTAAAAGGAAGGGGGAATTTAAAAGCTCCCTTCTGTTACTCCTTTCTAAATTTATTTATTTTCAGCTCTGTATGGAAAGCGTATCCATTAATAACTTTCATGTCCACAAAGTGAGTGTGAGGAGTGAGGGCTCCGTGCATTATCAGGTTGACTTTTTTGACCTTGGTAATTACTAATCTATGCAATCGGGCCTTTCTGAGCCTTGTCAGCCTCGCTTGTTTAGCGTTTTATTTATTTTATTGGTTTCTACAAGTCCCGAATAGGAAAAGGGGATTTAAAGAGAAAATTAAAAAAAAAAAAAAAAAAGAAACCCAACTCTATGTTTATTCTTAAGGGGTGGAGGTCTTCTAGAGGGGAGCTGGCTTGCAGAGGGGGAAGACAGTATTCTTATGCTAATCCAGGCTCTGGATAAGGAGCAAAGCAGCCGTGCAAACAATGGAAGTGGAGCCAGAAAGTCTGCGCGGCAGTCTAGCACGCCTTGAAAAGCATGTCAGGCCGGGCGCCTTGGGCTGCCGGGAGGGGCCGCGGGGGGAGCGCCTCCCGCTCGCTGTATGCGGCTGGCGGCCGGCCAGGACACTTGGAAAAACCTTACTACCTAGAAAACAAGAGTTAGGGCTGGAAGAGGCGAGGGGAACAGCGACAGAAGTAGTCTGCAGTCTTAGTTGTTTTCTTTTCCTGTTAAAAAAAGCAACCCCCAAAGCCCGTATTGAGATGTCTCGGCATTGTTGCTGCTGTTTTCTCCTTTGTACCAAAAATTGAAATTCAAGTGATGTGCCTTTTAAATAGCAGCCACATTTTCTAAACGTTCAGCGCGAGAAAGGCAGGTTTGAGCACCGTGCCCCGGCCGGGAGATGAAGATGAGCTCACACCACCCTCCTGCGGGCGCGGCGCTCGGGCCGGGCAGCGCCGGGAGCCGCAGCTGCGGCCGTGCCCCGGCTCCTTCCCTCGCTCCTGTGCCGCGAGAAACCCCCGGCTCCTTCCCTCGCTGCTCTGCTGCGAGAAACCCCCGGCTCCTTCCCTCGCTCCTGTGCTGCGAGAAACCCCGGCTCCTTCCCTCGCTCCTGTGCCGCGAGAAACCCCCGGCTCCTTCCCTCGCTCCTGTGCCGCGAGAAACCCCCGGCTCCTTCCCTCGCTGCTCTGCTGCGAGAAACCCCCGGCTCCTTCCCTCGCTGCTCTGCTGCGAGAAACCCCCGGCTCCTTCCCTCGCTGCTCTGCTGCGAGAAAGCTGTGTCACTGACACAGGGACACAGCAGCGGTTTGGCCAGCGTGCTTTGTTACTGATTAAAGTCAGCGACCAAAAAGACAGGCTGTTTTCCTTAGGCATCAGGAAATGAAAAATGTGCTCTTCCAGCACCAAACAAAAACCCCGTTTCTGCAGAACTCATCTTCGCGAGTTCCGTAATTTGCATAATCACCTTCCCTTTGGAGACATAAAGAAGTTGTGAATTTCTTCTTCTGGATTGGGCAGATGTTATAGGTGTAACAGAAGCAAGTCACGATCATGGGAGCTAAGTGAAACAAATGCTTACCCTGTCAGGTTTTTGATCTGGGTATATTTTTTTTTACATAGATTAATGAACAACTGTCCTTAAATTATGAAAAAATTACTGTAAGGTTGTGAAAACATTCATTAGTCTTTATAGTGCTGAAAGGGATGTTGCACGTTAGAAACTCTTTCTATGAAAGCATTTGTAATTTTAAAGGTGCACTGATTTTAGGGTCCTTTTTCCACTTCTAGAAAAGTGAGGAAATGTATATTCAGGATTGAGGCCCAGCTTTTTCCTTTCCTCAGCCCAGGTATATTTTTTGTATCAAACTGTTGAAACTCAGAACCAAAATGTGTGATAAGTCTCGTAGGCAGTATAGTGTGACCATAATATTTTTAATAGTGACATGTACAATTTCTAACAATTTTGGTTATTTTTTTCCCTTACTTCTTAAGTTTGGTGAACAAAAGTATCTTTTTTGTGAATGAGATCTAAAAGGTGTAAGTTATGATTCCCCATTTGTATTTATTAACTTTAGAGATGGAATGTATTACATGTGGAGACTTTTCTCCTTGTTCACATTGACTGGTATGACAGTGAGGAACTAGAAAAAATGATAAATAGATTATAAAAGCATACATGAATAATAGCTTCTGGGTAGAATAGCAGAAGTTGATGTCATTTATGGTAGAAGGAGCATGGGTGTCCATTTGCCAATTGTCTTAAGGGCAGAGGCTCTAAGCCAGCTAATCACCAAAGTGAAGGAGTTGAGAGAAAAGGGGAAATGGGTCAAGGAGAATAAAAATTGTGTAGTGAAATTTTCTCTGAATATGTTCAAATAAGATAATGTGTCATGTTTGTAACACAATAGGATATGTCTGAATACCTGATTGCACTGGGAAAACTATTTTGCTGAATTTCATTACTTGTAATTTAATGGAAGAAACTTTGTAGCAGTTAATTGGAATTCCAGAGTAACAGTAGGATGGGCATTCAGGAGTCCAATGAGTGGCGTCCCCAATTACCTAATTGTGCTGGGCATGGTAAAAAGCAGCCAGGCTTTAATTTCTTCACAGTTAACAACTTTGTTTATGAAACAGACAGATATATCATAGTTTAGTACTTTGGCTTCTAAATTCTGCTGTAATGTACACACACATTTGGTATTTGCCAGCAGTGGGAAATTGTCCTTTCAGAGATATCTATTTGACTACCCCAGGTGGATTTTGGTGGCTTTTCCCGCTGGTCAGAAATAAGTCCTTTTCTAAGCGTGTGAGCTCCCCTGCTACAAAAAACTCTCTTGTTAGGTCTTGTGTTTTTTGAATGAACAAATGTGTTGCAGGGCATGTGTTCTAAACGCATGTCTGTACTACAAAGAGAATGAAGATCTAATTTTACATTTGAGTCTTTTGAGAAGTGTATAATACACACACAAATGTGCTTCATTTAACCTTTCAGATTTCACTTCAGTTTGTAGAGGGAGGACAAAACATTTGTATAATGTACGCACTCTATTGGCTTTTAAATTTCTGCAATCAGGAATAGTTTTAAATAATTCTTACACAGTCCACAGTTCAATTGAATTATTTCTGTGAGTTTGAACAGATTAGTGCCTAAGCAAAGAGGGCCTTACTTGAGGTTCTTTTTGTTGATGGCTATGCAGCCACCAGCTTGCAATAGCCAGCAGTCTTCTCCATCAGCTGTAGGATTTCTTGACAGATTTTGGGGGTGGATTTACCTTGCTTTAAAAATTTTACATATTTGAATGCATTCAAGCATAGGCAGTTCGAGTGTTTCACTGGGACACTTTTCTACAATTTCTGTAAGCTTGCCTTGCAATAGCATAATAGAAACACATTTAAAAAGTAGGCTTGTACAAGTAATTGGCAGAATTACACAGTACACAATCTGAAACTTCCTTGTTGTCACGGGCTTGGTTACATTCAGCTGTTTGACTTTGGATAAACTAAAGCTAACTAGAGTTCTTTTTGTATTAAGAATGACAAAATGTAGTCCCAGATCAGTCTGTTCGCATCCTGACACCTGTAGCTACATGAAATGGTGGCCTTTGTAAACTAAAGGCTAATTAAGTTTTTGCACTCTGTTTAGTCTGAAAATCTGCCCTTCATCCTTCTACCCAGTGGTTAGGAATTACCTTCTAATTTCTGATCTAAATGAATTTTAATGGCTAATCCATACCTCTTTGTTGAACCAGTAATTTTCTTAAGGTTGAATAGCTGTCTGTCTTTCCTTGTGTTTATTCCTGTTATATTGTCAAAGTGTAGTTATTTACCCATCAACTTTGACTGTCTTAATTGTATTATTTTCTTTTCTTTTTGTCTCTAAATGGCTTTCTTTCCTTGAGATAGCATCCTTCTAGGTGTACCTTGAATTTATCAATCCTGTTGTCTCTGTGCTATTCATACCTTACTGGTTCCTCTGGGAGATTTCCCTGGGAAATACTAGAGTTGTGTTTGTGTCTTTCACCCAGCAACATCACATGGATGGGTCTGATGTTCTGTAATCAGTTGGTGTCCTTGAGTCCTTGGACACAGCTATCTCTTATGTGTGAATTTCTGTAGTTTATGTGAGGAAGAAATTCCTCAGTTACCAATATTCATGACTTTCCCAGTTTTGTGCTGTTGTACTTCATTCCAGTTCTGTTATTTCAGTTCTTCACATGATCTGAATCTTCTGGATAAAAACAACATTCAGCTGAACGGACAATTTATGTTTGTCAGCAAATTTTGTCAGTTTTGCTTTCTGTGCCTACTTGATTAATGAAAAGGGTGAGTATTCTTCAATCAAGCTGAATCAAGAATCAAGGTCCTCAAATGCCATTTGAACTAGACTGTTAATCTCTGTTCTTGAAACTACTTGTCTGCCCTGTAGTGAATTCTTTACTGTTCTTATAATCCCTCTTTTCTTCATCCAAATGAGTAATTTTCTTTGTGGCACCGTATCAGGGTTTTTTTATAATCTTACAGAAAAGTTGTTGTTTCACACTGACTTAGACTGACAGTTCAGTTTATCTCTGGCATTCTGTTTCATCTCAAAGTCCTGTTCAAAACTGTACTTGGGATTGAGGTAATATGCTTACAGTTACCTAAGTTGCTTCTTGCCCCAGTTACACATCAGAGAACCATTTAATATGTTTTAGTTTTGTTGTGTTTAAATACATTAACTTGGTGTTATATGTACTGCTGCAAATGGTTTGAAGTGTCTTGTCTGTTGAAATGGATTGTATGTTCTAATTCTTGTGAAGTCAAAGATTGACATTTCTTCTTGTATTCCCCCTTTACAATACTGTCTTTGTTGTTACATTCAGCACTATCGTTCTTTATTGACATTGGAACAGCGCAACTCACTTGGTTTGGGGGTCATGCTGTTAAAAATATTACATAGCCACATCTAAAGGACAGCTACCGCTGAACTCCCTGCTTTCAGAGTTGGTTTGGGCCACATGACAGATCTTCACACTTCAGCTTCATAGATTGGGAGTCATACAGAACATAGGGCTGGACTGCTGTGATAGTGCCGTGAATTCACTGCTGGCTTCCAGTTCAGAAAAAAATCCACAGTTTTAATAATAAAAGCATTTTCTTCAATAAACTTTTATTAGGAAGGATAATAAAATCCAGTGCAATAAAGTGAGGTGTTAAAATTGATGAATAAATTACTTTTTAGTGGATTATAGTTGAACGCTTCTTCATGGCTACAGTAGAAAAGAGATTGAGAACTTCAAAATCAACTGGGTTTGGATCTCTTCAGCATCATTCTGCTGTTGGCTGAGTAGCATTCCAGATGTTAATTGGTGCTTTAATATATTTAAAGTGGTTATTCAGTTGTGTCATTCTGCACTGTTACATCAGGCAGATTTTGGAGAAATTCCAGCTGTTGCTCTTTCAATTTTGTGCCTTAGCTAAGGCTGCTAGTCTTCCTCTCTAATGGGAGTCTTGGAAAAGTATTTTTTTGTTTTAAAATGCGAAATTAGAGTTTGTTCTCTTTTATTTTTATTACATGGTTTTATATATGATATTATGTATGTATCTGTGAAATGTGAATTACTGAAAGGAAGATTCAGGTAGAAAATACTGGTGGGGAGCATTATTTTTTGAATAGGCTTGGATAGCATTTCTGGAAACCACCTTAGATTGTGTCACTGAACAAAAATCACCATGAAACTGGAGTGAGTTGCATTAAAATGGTCTATTTTTCCTATTTTTTCTTGATGCTTTTGGAAACATGCTGCGGCAATACTGTGCCAGCGTGCCCTCAGACCTTGGTGAACTGGGGAGTGAGATCACCAATTTTCTGAAAGTTTGAAACACTCTACTCTTGCAGTGTACAAGAGTGCAAATATATATTCCTTCCTGAAACTTGACAAGACAGAAATTATTTTTAAAAATACTTTAAAAAGACTATTACTGAGAGTTATTTGGTTTTGCTTGATAGAATACTGTAAATAAAGGCTTTGTCATTATTGTTACATGAAGCTGGTCAGTTTTCAACTTCGCCATGTTTTATTGAGAATTGGAAGTTTATTTCCATTGAAACACGGAGTAAAGCAGTAGTACTTAGGGACTTACACGATGTTTTATAGCTAGAAGGAAGTTCCTTATTAGCTGTCAGAATTGGTGCTGTGTCTTGTGCACAGGGAACACTAGAGGGTGGCTGTTTTTGCTGTCACAGCGCTTTGCCCTCTGCCTGGCCGGGCAGTTGGGTTTGAAGTTCGCGGTGCTGGGGAGGTTTGCCCAGCGCGGGATTCGCGGTCCGTGCCACCGCGGCCTGGCAATAGTCCTGGCGAGGGCCGCGCTGCTGGGGCGCCCGGCGCCCTCTGTGTGGCTGCATTAGGGACAAGTGTGAAAAGTAGGCCAGGGGTCGGGGCGGCGCGCCGCGCCCGCCGAAATTGGAAGTGACGGACACCTCCCGGCTCAGCCGCTAATTTGCCTCCATGTTAAATGCCTCCGAAGACTCATTAGAATGAAAAGTCCTTGGGTCTCGCCGACAGACAGATTGAGTTATTGATGCTGCAAGCGGCCACCGGCAGTAATTGCTGCCCGTCCCCGAGCGAGCGCCCGCTCCGGCATTCATGAGCAGCGCCAGGCTGACAGGGGTCAGGGGGGTCAACCCGCCGAAACGAGGCCGAGGAGAGGCAAAATCACTGCTCTGTTCATCTTTGTGCAGCTTTGCTTTTGTCGCAAGTAACTAGTGAGGTGTTCAAGCTGCTTTTTAGTCCTTTGAGGCCCAATTACGCTCCCCTTGTGCATCACATTGAAAAGTTCTGTAAGCAGAACGTGACCACAACTATTGCAGTCTGGAAAAGTGACTTCGACTCAGTTTGGCTGTCTTAGCTGTGTGTTCACCCACTGCAAAGAGTAAAATTACATTTTATTTGTGGAGCAAATGGCGTGTGCATATGGTAGCATATTTTTTCAGGAGGAATTAATTTGCACACAGCTTGGGAATCCAGGATGTCACGATTTTGAATTGCAGTTTGTGTTGTCTTTTTTTTTGTTTTGTTTTAAAGATGCAATAGTCTTCTAGAAGGCAAAAGTAACCTGATAAGAATATTAGGTAACTAAACTGTTAAATTTAATAAAAATTTGGTTTTCATCCAGCAGAGAGGCTGGGGTTTTTTTGCAATAAAGCATCTCTACCAGCAGTTTTCAACAGGTGGTCTAACATGGTGTTGCTTTTTCCCCCCACAGTATTATGGGAATTCACCACTTGAGTTTAGTTTTTATGAAAAATAATTAAAAGGAGTTTTAATTTCTGTAAAGAAAATAGTTTTCAAACAGATTTATGTGTTAATCTGTTGAATGCTACCTTCTAATAGCTATAGGCAAGTCTAAAATTATACAGCTGTGACTAGTGAGTTGACATATCTACTATTTTTTATAGGAATGTAAAAACATCCCTGTGGGTTGTTACCAAAAGTGTATTTTTCAGAAGAACGCTGCTATTCAGTTAGATAGTAAACATATCTACAGTTCATATTCAGTTACTAATGTTAATAAACATATGGAGGCTTTTTGTTGATTTTGTTGGTTGTGCTCAGCATGATGACCATCTTGAGGGTTTTTTTCTTGTTTCACAAATACATGAAGTTTTTTAACACTTTGTTTTATTGTATCTTTCAGGAAACAAAGGTGGAAAAGCTACGGAAGCATCTTTGCAGTCAAGCACCAAATCTTGTATTAGGCTTCACCGAACAGACTGAGCTTAGCATTTGTCAAGCAGAAGGGCCGGTGGCCCTGCACAGGAAGGATTAAAAGTGAACAATGACTCGATTGAGAGTTCATGAGCAATTGCTTGGAGCCTATCTGCTTATCATTCTCCATGTTCAAGGTAAACATGCATAGTTGGAATAAGTTTATCTTTTTTATTTGTAGCAGAGTTATGTGTTTTCCGACGGTCAAAGTAGGATTTTTTTTTCTTTTGGAGTTTCTTTTGCAGGCCTGATGTGCCATATAGATGCATTCCTAAAAAGAAGAACATTCCAGTGTCATTCATTGTAGTATAGATTAGGTCTATTTTAGCAAATACTTAAATAGAAACAGTACCAAAAATGCCTGGTACACTATGGAGCAAGTTATGTGAGCAGCAGAAGTGCAGGTTTGACTTTCTGAATTTCAGTTCCCTATATGTGTGCACGTTTGATCCGTTAAACGTGACCCACTGAAGAACTTGGAGTATGCAGTTCCCCACGCCTTCTGATGCTCCCAGCAGCCTAAGGTAGTGTGTCATAAGTAATCTAAATCAACTTGTGCCTACTTGATGGGCCAAGGTGAGGCTATGGAATATTCACAAATATCCTCATTTTCAATTAGTGAAGATACTCGTTTGTCTGTCTGTTGTCTTTCCAGACACCAGTTATAAAAAAACTTCTGGAAATCCAGTTATCATTAGAGCTTTAACTCCTCTGTCAAATTGAGTTGAATTGAAAAAAAAAATACGCAGCAGTGCCCTGCATGTCCAGCAGGCACATACATCCCTAGCTGGTCTCTGAGTAAGAGAATTTGTTCTCCCAGCTGTGCACTCCTCATGTGCTTAAGTACACAGAGCTTTCTAGATATTTTCAGGAGAGAAAACTAATTTGCTACTGCCATCTAAATACTTGAATATAAAAGATTTTATATTCTCATTCCATACTTAGATCAATTATTGCTTAGTGCTTGATTTTGAGATATTATGTGAGATACTTACTTTAAAGAAAAACAATTCAATGAACCCGTTAACATGGGGAGAGGAGGAAGCCTGGTAAGTACCCAAATGCAGATCTTCTGGTTCTGTTTCTGGTGTGAATCTACAATTTTAGATTAAAGGATGTAGCAGAGCTGTCTCTTTCAAGACTGCTTGATACATCTATTTGGACAGAAATATTTGCAGATAGCAGTAAGGTGCTTAGGTTGGTAATGGGAATAAACTAAAGTAAAGGAAATTTTGATGAGAAATTAGAAAAGAAATTTTCAGTGACTGTGGTTAAGTATTAGAACAGGCTGCGTGGAGAGGTTGCGCAGTATCCATCCTTGGAAACAGTGAGAACTTGGCTGCAGTGACTGAACAACCTGGTCTAATGCAGAAGTTGGTCCTGCTTTGACCAGGTGGTGGTACCAGCTCACTTCCAGAGGTCTCTTCTGCTCTAAAATACTCTCTTGTGGTGTTTTCCAATGGAGCTTGTTCTGCTTGTGTCAAGCAGTTCAGCTGCTTCTTAGAAGAGACCAGATTGTTCCCTTGGAGAGGCTGGGAGTGATATGCCTTGTTCTTTTTGCTGAAGTCATGGATAAATATTGCATTAGTCAATATTTATCATTTTACTCATAGGCAATAGCAACTGAAGGATTTTTTTTCTCTCTCTAGATAGGAATAGAAATAATAATATAAATATACAGGTCTTCGAGTGGCTTAAAATTAAATTACATTAACTCCTTCCATGATCACGTGGATTAATACCAGTTCAGTAAATAACTTCTAATAAGTAATATACATAAATTAGGCTTAAAAACTGAAAATTGTTTTTCGGCTTCAAAAGAAGAAATTGCCTTATCTTGGAAATATTCCTGACTTTCAGATCAGTACTGAAGGAGTTCTGAAAGCCATGAAAAAGTTGAGCTTATTGAAATGTTGTTAGCTCTTTGCAAGTTGCCTAAGGGCTTTTCTTCAAATGTACAAAATATGCTTGGTTTCCAGGGGTGGTGGGGAAAAAGACAGTCAAGTGTCTCTGCTTTTTCCTAGATTCCTGGGGGAGGAAAGAATTAAGATCAGTCATAAAGCATTTGAAATTTTTATAGGAAAGAGACAATCTAAAGTGAAAAGTTTAAACAGTTGAAAGAGTAGTTTCGACAAGGAAAATATATGCAGGATGTTAGAAAAAAGCATCATAAAACAAACAACAGAGGTGAAAAAGATTCATGGTGTAGAATTGAAGAGAATTTGTGTGATTTACAGAAAGAGGAAGAAAGAGCAGAGAAAGCAGAAACCAGTGTGTGTACTTTCAGGGTCTGGCATCCAGCTTAATGGTTTGCTCTCTTGGGGTTTTTTTGGAGGCTTCTTCAGAATGTTAGGAATTTCAGAGCTTACCAAGACCTGAGGGAATGATAAAAGCAAATGTGTCTGTATACCTGCATGTATATATACATACCAGATTCCTTAACAGGTACCTTGAAAAACAAGTGGCTGCATGTGTTGATTAATGTGAAAATATTCTTACAAAACCAGCAAAAGCAGAGACAATTCCATGCCATTATTGGTGAATAGCTGCAGTTTCTCAGTTTGGTACTGTGCAGCAGGGAGTCTCAGTGGTTACCCTTTGGATTTTACCTTTATAACTTAGGGGACTTCTTTACTTACATTGAGAAATAGTCAGAAATAAGCCTGGGGTGCAGATGGTCAGATTTAATAGCAGCCTCTTGCATTAAAACGTTTTTGTATTTCCTTTCTTGCTCTGGAAGGATTTTGCAATAGCTTTAACCCTGTGAGCTGCTCTCCATCTTCATCCACCTCCTCTTTCTGATCTGAGGCAAGAGGTTTTTGGCTTCAGCTGCAGTTGTGACTGCACTAAACAGGCTTGGTCTTCCCACTAGCGCAGGGTTTTCATTCAGACAACCAGTTTTACTTCTGAGTAGAATTCTTTGTTGTTATAGTGCATTGATGAGCATGTCTGATCAATATATGTAACAGTAATAAAATGCTTAATGTCTGCTTAAACACGTTCTCATACATTTGGTACTTGGTTGCTGACAGTTTACTTCCCACGTGGTTCATCACCCCTTGATGTATTCTTCAGAGACACCACAGAAGACCGGTATTTTAATCCTTGTAAACCAGTTGACTAAAAATGTATTAATACCACTTGATATGTATGAAAACATATTAAAAATCAAATTCAGAAATAATTAGTGTTAATATTAAATATTAAAATGGACTTAAAGTTGCTACTGTTTGTTAGTGAACTAAAAAAAAACCCTGTTGATTTTATTTCACTGCTCTAATTACTTTTATTCAAATCTTTGATATAGATAAAGTATAGATTAAGATACATTCTAAAACCCTTATGCATTTTCTCAGTTTCAGGTGAAATAGTTACTGAATTTGAATGTATAAACTCATCTGAAACAAAATTCTAAAAGCTGTAGAAGGAACTTACAATTGTCAGTAACTGATTCATTACTTGCAAACACTAGTTCTGTTTACTGGTGATTCCCTCAATTGATGGCTGCATTTGTCTCTAAAACATGGGCAGCAAATGTGTACTTAAGCATTTGTCTCATTAAAGTTCTTTCAAGGGATTACTAAAAGCTGATCTATTTATCACAATTTCACATTCAATTTTAAGTAACTTTAATCTTTAAAAGTCCATTTAATTTAAGTTAGAATGCAGTGTACTTTTTTAAAGGAAAATACACAAAATTTTCTTGTCTCTGGCATTTATATTGAGTGCATAAGAACAGAGGAGTCTTCAGAAGTGACTTTAGGGGAAAGGAAGTGGGAGCAGAGGCTGAGGATTGCTGGTGGGAAGGAAAGGAGGCAGGGGCTGCCTGTCTGTGTTGAACACTGGTGTAGCTCCTGGGAGAGCTGGAAGGGCAGGAGAGAGGTTTCAAACCAGTAGTCTGGGAACATGCTGTGATTTTTAGGAACCAGTTCTGCTAGATGGAGCTACCTCTAACATGCCTGGTCTTTGGAGATCACAGCCTTGATATATAAAAAAGCACCATAGGGAGAATTATGGTTAGAATGCCAAACATAGAGTTTGTAGACGCATTTAAGATACTTTCTTTGCACTCTTACAAGTTTTCTAATTTTAAAAAAAGGTATTTTGTCTTTTAAGAGTGAGTGCTGGTGTTGTATTCAAGCTGTCTCAGTTGTACCGAGGTTTAATTCACATAATAGAACACATTAAATCATTATGAAAGTTTGTGATGGGCAGAAAGGTGAAATATGCTTACTGGAGTGGGTGATTTTGCAGTATCTGCATCCTAAAGCAAGAAAAAGTAATTTAAAACTACCACATAAAACTGTCAAGGTGTGTCTTTTTCATAAGGAAGGCGTATCTAACACGAGGAGCACTGGTACAACTTTCATCTTTGATGAAAAGAGCCCAGTGTGCGTCAGCACCAGCAGGGCGGCAGGTGAAGGGGCTCTTCTGACAAAGATTCTGTTTACTTAAATATTGAATTTCTTGGAGTTTACGAGCCTTGATCAGAGTAGCTACAAAGAAATGCCTCTAGCACTGTAGTTCTGCTAGGACAAATCCCTGTGGATAATGTAGTCTGGAATAGAAAGGTTTTTATGGGCAGCATCTATATTATGAATTCAGAAAGCTATCAAACAGCTTCACTGCTATAGGCCATATTGGACTGTTATTTGTGGAGAAGGAGAGGATACAATTATATAAAAATCATAGGCATAATTTGGCTTTTGTATTTTGCTTACTGCTGTCTCTGCATTTCATGGAGCTGGTTTTTTATGTGTTACACAAATCTTTTCTTAGAGCAGAAGACTTAATGAAATTATATCTGTATCCTG
The DNA here is from genome assembly GCA_013400735.1 of Pomatostomus ruficeps. Lineage (NCBI taxonomy): Eukaryota > Metazoa > Chordata > Aves > Passeriformes > Timaliidae > Pomatostomus > Pomatostomus ruficeps. Next base: position 249,099 of record VYZT01060800.1, on the reverse strand, counting down.
GCATTGAGTTGCAACCAGGTTAACTCGGGTTTTAGTGATTAGTAACACTTCAGTGTCACGCACAGTACATTTTTATCCATGTTAAGATTCGTATTTGAAGCACGTTTTCAAGTAGACTTAGATTTCTAACCTAGTGGGATTTTTAATATCCTGTGCTTCTTTGAAATACATTTTATAGTCTTAAGTTATTTTCTGTGATTGGAAGAAGTAGTGCTTTGAATAATTTATATTTTTGATCAAAGGCTGGATATGATACATTGGCAGGCGTTCCATTTTAACAATTTGTTTTATTATTAACTTTTGACATTTTTATTTATTTATTTTATTAAAGTTTAATTTTAAACAGAAAACCATTTAAGTGTTGTCCTGTCTGCAGCAGTTGTTCACACTTCTAGAAATCTACAATGCATGCAGGGTGTGATGGGGCAGAGCAAATGACAAAATCAGAACTTGAAGTCCCATCAGCTTTTTTCTCATCAGTGTCTTATGCTGCAGTTAAATGAGGAGAATGTTTTACCATTACTCTGATGTTTTGTTGAACGATGTAGCCTTGTAATGCAATAAAATACCCATTACCGAGCAGTTTGTATGTGTGGAAGTCTATGATACTGTCATTCTCAGTGATCCAGGATCTTGAACAAGCCCTCCAGTGGGTGATAGTTCATTTATTGCTCATGTACCTTATTTTGCCCCTCCAGCTCTGTGAGTTTGCAGGTGGAGGTAGGAAATAGTGGAAAGGAAGCTTTGCTGTGCCGAAGTCTCTGGGTGCTGCATTTCGGTGCGCAATATATGGCACTTACACCTTTGAAAGTTACATGAGATTCGTGTGTGTATGTTTCTCAGCTGTACTGCAGAGTGACAACTGCAAGTGTCATGGAAGAGATTAATTACATCATCAAGTAGTGTAGTGTCACAAGATTCCTAAACATGATCCTCCCTTTCACTGTCCTGCTCCCAGGAGGCGGATGCAGCAGTGTGAATGTCTGAGAGCTGGAGCTCTGGGGGTGGGGAGATAAAGCTTGGAGCAAGATGTTCTTTAGGCCTGTCCTTAGCTGTCTCTTGTTCATTTACTCAGTATCTATTAACCAGGAAAGACAGAAATGAAGCATGCTGTGAGTTCAGGACCTTCCTCTACCCTCTTAACATCTAAGGTGGATGGAAGCCAAGTCTTTCCCATTTGACTCCCATCCCCATGCCAAGCAACTTTAAGATGGATGCTAATCTATCTCGAAGTGCTGAGGATGAATTGCAGTACTGCAGTAAGGGACACAGTGAGGGATAATATCAAGGTGGAAGCAATGAAAAACTGTTTCCTGAAGTAATCCCAAGCATCCTCAAAATTTTCCTATTCTCTTCCCTGGATACTCGAACTCCTGTCTAAGCAGTTCTCTTTACAGTCTTAGAAAGTAAAAATGCAAGAGTGAAGTGATTTTTTTCCCCCTGTTCTTTCTGCAGTTCAGGTATTACCTGTGAGATGAAAGCAGGCTACTATGGAGTTTCACATTACAAAAATAATGAAATTGTCGTCTGTTCTTGCTTTGAATAAAAATCCTTGCCTGTAGAAACTGTACAAAAGACAAAGATGCTGTTTCTTTGAGAATACAGTTGCCTGTTTTGGATTTTATTTGGTATGTTCTCTTCATAAATCTTGTAATGCAGTCCATCATAGTAAATGAAGAGGAAAAATGTATTTCATGTCACTGGTAGTATAAAAGGTTGGTATACCTGTAGTCATGATTCACTGTTAGTTTGCAAAGAATTATACTGCTTTAAAAGATGCCAGACCTGCATAAAAATACTGTTCTTTCTGTTCTGAGCTGGGAGAAGCCATGCTTTAAGGGTTTCTTGGATTTCTCTTCTAGTAAAAAAACATTGCATTCAATGATCAGGGTAGAAAAATGGATGAGTGACTGTAAGACACTGATCATAAAGTATTCAGACTTTTAACATGTGGAATGTCCCTGAAGATAAGGGGGAGTTTTAACATCAGTTGGGAGAGATACCATAGTCATTCAACAAAATTAGAAAGACAGACAATATTTGTACATATGTAGTGACTTTTCCTTTAAATACTAAGTAGAATTACCTGTTCTCTGAGCAGGTAAGGATCTCTGAAATGTGGATACAGAATGTTGTGTAATGTCTGTAGCACAGTATTAAAATTACCTTTCAGTTTATGCTGGCAAGAAATATGTAGAAAGAGAGGGGAGGTGGATGGTGGAGCTATTTCAGTAGTGCAGAATTCCTCTTGGTTAAGTCAGAAATACCTGTAACCTACTGTTGTTCTAGCATTGGACCTTGTTTCTTGTTAACAGTCCGTACATATCAGGACTGCTTAACTTGGGCATTACTGAGATACCATTTGAAGACCACATATTAATAAAACACTGCTCTGTGGTTTCAGTGTTTGGGTAAATGGTGTATTTCTCAGGACGTTCTCTTGGTTGTACCCAAAGGAAGCACAGTTGCCTTACTTTGCTGCATTGGACAGTGCACTGGGTGTGCTGAATTAACCAGATGAGGAAATCTGCAAGTCTGCTGTTTTCAGGACAATAGGATCAAATGTCACAAATATTTGATTGGGCACTTGTCTGAATGACAGTGGATATTACAGCAGAGGGACAGAGAAGGCTGTATCTGCACAAGGTTTTAATCCAGTTTTTCTGCACACGTTTCAAGCAAGGTACAACAGGACACTCATGTTCTCATCACTCTACAGCTCGTGTTCGCTAGGTTTGACAAGAAGCCCAAGAATCTGTTCCAAGAGACTGAGTTTTCTGGTCAGGTTTCATATCCTTAGAAAAATTGATTTTTTTTATTGTGACTTCCATTTTTTTACTGATAATGGAATTTGTAAAATCTTCTGCTGTTGGTTTATCTTGCACACTGAGCCTCACACAGAGCCATGCTGTAATCAGTGTCAGTGCAGGTGACAGTTTGTTCACAACTCTTCTACCTGCATTTGGTTCATACCCTGAGGATTTAGAGCCAAGGTGGTGGACAGAAAGAGATTTCCTGTTGGTAAAATTGTGTATGAGAAAGCTGAAGGAGATGGGTAAAGATGTTCTCATCTCATGTAGTAATCACATAGCATATTCCAAATGAGGCAGATAATGTTCCTAAATTTTTTTCTGGATGTTCTTCACTAAGAAGAAAACAGTTGGATGTTTTCCTCTGAATGCCTACATTCACAAAAGCTCTTTAATAATATGAACAAGAACAAATGATGTTTAAGTCTGCCACTGTTGAGAAACTGAGGGCTACTTGGAACATGATGCAGCTCTATTTCTATTCTGTGAAAGCTCGTTTGGATGGATGTTCATGGCATTTACTGAAATTTAATTTGCAAACAAGATTTACTTTAGCTGTGTTTTGAAGTACTAATGCATACAGAGATCAAAAAAACCAAGATGTTTTGGAGTTATTACTGCTCTTCCATGAGACTGTGAATCTATAAAAAATTACTTCAGAAAATTAGAAAATTGCATATTAAGTATGTTCAGTCATGCATAAAATTATTCTTGTTGTGGTTATCAAGCCGTCAGCATTTTGGTTTTCTAAACATATGAATGAGAGCTTTCTTCAGAAAATTCTAACCAGTTACACCACTACTTTTCTGCCCCACCTCAAAAAGAGCAAATATCTTTCTGTTTATATTGATTATGGTTGGAAGATCGGCTGTTAAGGTACAAAATATATCAGCTAGGTGTTTCTAGAATAAAATTATGAACTCAGATTTCTACCATCATCTTGAGAGAGGAGATTGTCTTGTATAGTTCAGTCATTTATTAATATAATTATTCTCTTGTCATATTTTGCCTGTAAAACTCTTGACTTGTTATCAACGAGATGCAAACCTTTTTTTTTTTTTTCTTTGTTTTTTTCATGTCCAGGTCAAAAGCTAGACAGCATGCTTCATGGTACAGGAGTGAAGACAAATTCTGACCAAAAGAAACAAGCAAATGGAGTAACGCTTGCTCCAGAGGACACCTTACCTTTTCTTAAGTGCTACTGCTCAGGACATTGTCCAGATGATGCTATTAACAACACGTGCATGTAAGTGTTACATTCAGGATAGAGAGGCTCTTTGAAGAGGCTCACTTGAGAGAGCAAACTGCCTCTGGAGGCTGACCACAGTTCTCTTGGGTGATCTGACCATAATTGATTGTATTCTGTGAGTGCTAAAACTCATGGTCAGCTCTGTGTAAACAATACTGTTTTCAGCACACCTTAGAGCCATTTGCAATGGGTCATTTTAAGCCCAGCAACTGCTTTGAAGGACAGAGGTTTTAAGTAACCCTGTGATATTTTATAACTGGGTGAGTATTAAATGACCCAAATCTAAGCCTTCTGACATGACCACCTGTTTGCTTATTTCTTCACCTACCAGTCAAAAAGGTAATGCAAACAACACAGCCATTGGCTGAGAATTCTTCTTGTTACATGTTCAGTAGCTGCAGACTGTGAAGGAAAGGCAGGGGAAAATAAAGGAAAGCCTGTGGACGTGTAGAGACAGGAGAGGAGTTTTATCTCTTATAGGCATAAGAATCCTGACAGACTCATGCACACAGGTTATGTGCTTGCTTAAGGTGGTTTTTTTCATGTCCTGAAACGTCCTTGTTTTTCCTTTTTTTCTCCTCTTCTTTTGCTACTCCACGTTTAAAGTCCTTCTGTTTTCTTCCTTAAGAATTAATATACACAGTTGAAAACTTATTACTTGCTCCTGTCCTTTGTCTTCTCTTAAACACATAGTATTCAGTCTCTCTAAGGCGTCACTTGGCAGATCAGGCAGTTTTTATGGAACCCAAGGAGGCAGAATAAATACTGCTGTCTTTTTAAATGTAACCACAGGCAGAAACTTACAGTTTTGAACTGAGAAAATGTTGCAGTATTTTGTCTTTCAAGCCTCTTGGCATTTATTTATTGGTTTTTATTGCCCTCTAGTGTGTGCAGTCAGTATAGGCCTTACTAATTTTTGTCTGACCTAGCAACTAATAGGCCATTATGCTGATAATAAAGCTATTAGTTAAAAACGCAGTGTCTACAAGCAGGGTATCTTACGGCATTTTGCTTTCCGCATCTGCATTTCTTTGAATTAATGTCAATAGACTTTTGGCAAACAAAATTATTTCTAGATTTGTTTTCCTTAGTATCTGTGTAGAGGAAATGAATATTTGTGAGAAAGCATCCCTGCAGTATTCTGTTTGGGAATACTGTGAGGGTCTTTTATTCTCAAACTGGATGGTAGCCACTGTTAAAGAATTTTTCTAGAAGTTTTCATTCTGGAGTTCTTAATGGGTTTGTGGTCAACTAATGCTGCATATTAACTGACAAACCTGCTGGTAAAGCACACGTGATGTGTTTATTGCAGAACTAATGGGCATTGCTTTGCCATCATCGAGGAGGATGAACATGGAGAACCCACGCTTGCTTCTGGCTGCATGAAGTATGAAGGTTCAGACTTCCAGTGCAAGGTGAAAAAATGAGATTTATACCAGTGCCTTACTGGGTTTCATTTTATGCCCTTCCTCTTTTATATGGCATTCTGAAGATGTTTATAAAGCAAACACTGCTGCTATGATGAGTATAAGAGAAAAACTTCTAAAGTGATTGTCTTTTTTGCCTTAAGAGCAGTATTTATTTAACACATGATTAACTGGTTTTAACTAAGCTCAAGACTTTTCCCATGTATGAAATGTCAACTTAAGTAGAAACCATCTATTTCTGTGCAACAAGTAAAAAAAGTTCCATGAAATATAAAAAAATGCAAGAACAAATGTAGGCACTCAGAGATTACGTGACGTCTGTCTGCCACTGCAGAGTGATCTCATACATTAAATGGTGTGCCTGAAGTGCCTTTTAAATAAAATAGCTTACACTTTTGTCTGTGCTATGTTGTAGCTGTAGCATCCCCTGTCACTGTTTTAGCTTCAAAATGTGAATGTTTATTCAATTCTCCTTCCCCAGGACTCGCCTAAAGCACAGTTACGTCGAACGATTGAGTGCTGTCGTACGGATTTCTGCAACCAGGATTTGCAGCCAACGTTACCACCTCTTGACAGTACAGGTAAACCACTCCCATAGGGTCACACTGCTCCTAAGAAATGCTGTGTAGGTTCTGTTCTTCCTGATCAGCAGTAGAAATAGGGAGAAAATGTAATTACAGTATTGCACAGATCTGGTTTTTTCCTTACTACGAAATTTTTGTATGAAGCTCTTTACTACACTTCATTTTCTATTTTCACTTTTCTTTTTTTGTCACCTTTAAGTTAGTCTTTTCCTCCATCATTCACTCATGACATTTTTATTCTTGTCTTTAGTGTGCTCATATCTTGATCTGCATGTGATCTTTTGATCTGTTTTTATTCTGTTTCCACAGTCTGATCTCTTTTTAAAATGTTTTTCTTAATCTCTGCTGTGCTTTTACCATTATGAATGCCATCATAAAAAAAGTATTCTGACCTTGTTAACACCTCCTTATTGCAAATTCATTCTCTTCTTTCTGTTGTTCCCAGTGAAAATAGTTTCTTTTCATGTGCTTACTCATTTGTTGCTAGGCAGGTCGTACTGGTTTAACTGTTGCTTTATACTGTCTCAGAATCTTACTGCTCTAAATCCTGAATTTCTATTTCTAACAAACTAGCAAGAGTCAAGCAAAATCAACAACTTCAAAATCTCAAGCTTAAATCTTTCTTTTTTTTTTTTTCTAGTTGTCATCCAAATGAATCTATCCTTGCTTTTCTAGTATAAATACTTAATTCAATACACAGTATATGAAAACATACCTAAATAAACTGTTCACAATATATGTTTGATTAATAGACTTTGGAAACTTTCTCCTTTTTTTTCTTTCCATTTTTTCTTTCTTTTTTTGTCAAATAGATGGACTTTTTGATGGCAGCATTCGGTGGATGGCAGTGTTGATTTCTATGGCAGTCTGCATAATTGTCATGGTCATCTTATTTAGCTGCTTTTGTTACAAGTAAGAAAGCACTTTTTTTATTGGCAACATTTTTAATTTTGCAAATCAGTGTAAACAGAACAGTTATTTTGCAAGTGTACTCAGTTAATCATATGTAGATTGGAAACAGTTGTAGTTTAATTTCACATTTCTGTGGGTAGCAGTTTCCATCACTAGGTAAAATGAAATGTTCGTGGCAGAGAATTTAAGTGAATTCGATCCTTTCCTCTGGCTACAAAATGTTTACAGTTTTGCAAGCTACACATAACTTTGATGCTACAGCAACTGGTGAACAGGAATATCTTCATGCTTTTTATGCTTTTGGGTCTTCAGTCACTTTCAATAGTTAAATTTCATCTACTTCTGGGATTTTCCTTTTTCTGCTGTGTTTCAGAACTAAATAATGGTCCAGCTGAGCTGTGGCAGTTCATTCAGGTGCTTCTGCCAGCCCCAGCCCTGTGCTGGAGTGGTCACTGTTGTAGCAGTTTCCAAGGGAAGGTGCTTTGTCAGCCTCAGCTGCTGTGGTTCAGGGTTCTGTCTGTTCATTGAAACCAAAATCAGCAATGTTGTGCTGGTGACACCAGCTGAGAGCTGAGTGTTAAAAATGCTGGGTTTCCACATGACTCAAACTGACACATCTGTACATGCATTACAGCAACTTCTTAACATTAAAAAGCTATCTAAGTTACATTGCAGGAAAAGATAATAGATACAGTAAAATCTGATTCTCTGTTTTTTCTCTTGAGGAAAAACTTCTGTATTTAAATAAATCTTTTCCTAGATCAGTTTGTTACATATTTTAAGTGTTCTGGAGTTCAGCTTAACTTCTGTTGTTTTGCAGGCATTACTGTAAGTCGATGGCAAAGAGGCACTGTTATAATCGTGACCTGGAACAGGATGAAGCATTTATTCCAGCTGGGGAGTCATTAAAAGACCTTATTGACCAGTCACAGAGTTCTGGGAGTGGATCAGGACTACCATTGCTGGTAAATCATAAACTAAGATTTTTCTTCACTGAATTTCTCTCCATCACATACAAAGTTTGGTTTGTATCTAATGCCTAGAACAAAGTGGTTTGTTCATACAAAATGCTAATTATTTTATATGCCGTTATGATGAAAGATGAAGTACAAACTGAACATGTTTAAGGCCCATCTTCACGTAATTAATTAAAATGAAGTGCAAAATTAGATATGTTACAAAATCTGTTGGCATCATCAAAATTCCAAGAAAACTTAGGACCTACAGCCATTAAGATAAAAATACAAGAAATGGCTAATGTAAATAACAAAATGTATGAACTCAGAGATTTTATTTTCTTAGTATCCACTAACCATTAAAATTGATTTGTTTTTTATTGACTAATAGAACTATTCAGGGAGACTTCAGAGCAGCCTTCCAGTACCTAAAGGGGCCTACAAGAAAGCCAGAGAGGGACTTCATACAAGAGCATGTAGAAACAGGACATGGGAAAATGGCTTTAAACTGCGAAACAGTAGGTTTAGATGGGATATTGGGAAGAAATTCTTTACAAAGGATGGTGAGGCACTGGAACAGGTTGCCCGCAGAAGCTGTGGATGCCCCAACCCTGGAAGTGTCCAAGGCCAGTTTGGATGGGGCTTTGAGCAACCTGTTCTAGTGAAAGGTGTCCCCACCCATGGCAGAGGGGTTGGAAGTAGATGATCTTTAAGGTTCTTTCCAACACAAACCATTTTGTGATAATTGTTCAAAATTTTTTTCATTCATCATCCTGTATAATACTTGCATAAAAATTAGCGAGTGAGACAGATGACTGTTTATAAATCAGAAATAAAATGCAAGAGAACATACCCTTCAATTAGAAGTAGAGTTGACTTAAATCTTCTGGGGATTTTTATACCTTGGAGGCAGCGATAATGAGTCCAAAATTGGAATGTAAAAAATTTCATGGAACAAATTTTACAATGGGATCAAAATTTAAAGCAATCCAAGCTTGACAAGCAGCCTGGCTAGGTATTTTTGGTTAACTGCTGTGTTTCCCTCCTCCATCTTGTGCCCTCCTTTTTCTTTCTCTCTTTTTTAAAAATTTTTTTTGTCTTCCTTAGGTTCAGCGCACTATTGCCAAACAAATTCAGATGGTGAGGCAAGTCGGAAAAGGGCGATATGGTGAAGTGTGGATGGGCAAATGGAGGGGTGAAAAAGTCGCAGTCAAGGTGTTTTTCACCACAGAAGAAGCCAGCTGGTTCCGAGAAACGGAGATTTACCAAACTGTCCTCATGCGACACGAAAACATCCTCGGTGAGGCAGCAGAACTGTGCTCGGCTACTGGAGGGTGGCGTGAGGGAGGAGGAGGAGAAGCTCTTACTGGGTGGCTTCAGGGATCTAATGCAGCTTCTGTGCAATAAGCAGATGGGTTTCCCTTCATGTGTGCTAACAGATTGTTACTGAAAGGGTAGAATCTTGCTGCTCTTGGTTGGAAATGTGTCTGCAATCTCTTTGCTGGAAGGCTGGACTGGTAACCTCACGTACAGATGGAATCAGAGCTTCTGCAGGATTAGTGTTCATAAGGGCAACACGTAGCTTCTGATACAGCACAAGGAGATACAACTTTAGAAATTATCACTAAATCTACTACATAAAAATTCGTGTACAAATAAATAATAACTTGGTTTATACATTTCATAGGTTTCATAGCAGCAGATATTAAAGGCACTGGCTCCTGGACACAGCTTTACTTGATCACAGATTATCATGAGAACGGATCGTTGTACGATTTTCTGAAGTGCACGACGCTGGACAACAGGGCTCTGCTCAAACTGGCCTATTCTGCTGCCTGTGGCCTGTGCCACCTGCACACGGAGATCTACGGGACACAAGGCAAGCCTGCGATCGCACACAGGGACCTGAAGAGTAAAAACATCTTGATAAAGAAGAACGGAACCTGCTGCATTGCCGACTTGGGGCTTGCAGTCAAGTTCAACAGGTAATCCATGTAATCTTTTCAATTAATGCACCAGATACCCAGTTTAAAAGGCAGATGGAATCATTTGGTTGCTTGCTTTATTTTTTTTTTTCAGTATTGAGAGTAGAATGTTGTTCTTCAATGCTGGTAGACATCATGATGAAAATATTCTTCTTATGGAAAATAAAAGTTTTATACAGGGAATGGAGATTAACTTTTATTCAAAACTAGCCTTTCATAGTAATTGCAATAATGTAAATTCTTTCATAGAAAATTTGAACAGCATATAGGCAGTTGAAACTTAATTGAAAGTGTGATACAATAATAGTATTATTAAATACTTTTATTAGTTTAAGTTCTATAGAGACAGAGAATTGTCCTTTTAGTGATTGTGTCATAGAGGATTCCATACCTTGTAATAGTCCACAATTCACTAAGTTCCTAATGTTTTCATGTAGTGACACAAATGAAGTTGACGTTCCCTTGAACACTAGAGTGGGAACAAAACGTTACATGGCTCCAGAAGTCCTGGATGAGAGCCTGAATAAAAACCATTTCCAGCCCTACATCATGGCTGACATCTACAGCTTTGGGCTGATCATTTGGGAAATGGCTCGGCGCTGTGTCACAGGAGGTAAACTTTTAAATATTCTGTATGAAATGTACCAGTGCTTCCCTCACTTTAGCAGCGCTTCAGCAGGAAATAATCTAATAAGCTTGCTGTATTATCAGGCTTGCATTCTCTAAAAGCAGTAGTAATAGTCTGACATATTTTTGTGACTCATCCTGGTTTTTCTTTTACTCTTCTTTTGTATCCATATAGATCTTGACCCGTATGCTTCTTTCATCTCACATTTCTCTGTGCTTCTTTGTAGCATGTAGTGGATTAGAAAAAGCCAAATTCAGCATTTGGTATCAAAATCCAAGGCACTGCAAAGAATTATTGTTCAAGTTAATAATCATAACATTGGAGCTTTTATGGTAAATGATTGTTGTAGTGAAATGTTCAGATTTTTATCACAGTAAAACAGTATGGTGGGTTTAACTTGCCACCAAGTTAATTGTTGTTCCTGGCTAAGGAAATCCAAGAGTAGATATATAGGTTTATTTCTTTTAATTGTTCCTAATCTTTCACCATTATCTCCAGGTATTGTTGAAGAGTATCAGTTGCCGTATTATGACATGGTGCCAAATGACCCATCCTACGAGGACATGAGAGAAGTGGTGTGTGTCAAACGCCTGCGCCCAGTGGTGTCGAACAGGTGGAACAGCGATGAAGTGAGTGAGCTGAGAGGAAAAGCTCCTTCAGTTTGTTCGTTAATATGGGAGGGTATTTTAGTTCAATAAATACTAAAATGTTGTCAGGTAGGGACTGCATTCAGGCATTCTGATACTTCGAAAAGCTCACAGCAATAGTGGGGGAAGACATCCTTGAGATCAATTCAAAATACTGTATTTTATGTATCTTTGCAGTGATCTGAGGGGAAGATACCCTTCAGCAGCATCCAAGTGTATGAAGAGTGCTCTACTTGAGATCCTCTATTTTAGACAGTGGAATATATTCAGAGTTTTAATTGGAGCTAAAACTTAAATGAATTTTAAATTTATTTTAATAGTCTTAATGGATATAACTAATTGGTTTGTGGTATAAGGAATTTCATGAAAGATGAAGCAGTTCCTTTATGGATTTCCTCTTTCTTTTTTTCGTTTTTTAACCAGGACAATCTGTGATGTAACTAAAATATTTTCGTTCAGATGTGTTTTAGAAGGGCTACAGCTTGAACACAGTAAATAAGACATAACTATATCACATAGCAAGTTAAATATTCCCCAAGTCCCTGACTTCTATAAATTCCCATTTTTCTCCTTTTTTTTTTTTTTGGCTGCTGAAAGAACTGTTGTTACATCTTCATTTTCCCTGAAAGAATTCTCTGTGGTTTTCCAGCCATATATGTGGAGATTTTTACTGCCATATTTGTACCACTGTTCTTGAGTTGTACCAAGAAGTTCTGGTACTGCATCACTGGGAAATTAAATCCACACTTCTGTTAGTTCCAGCTATTGTAATACTAGGCAGTGAGGGGGTGGGAAAAGAAGGATTGGGATGTGGGTGGTTGGATTGGGGTTGTTTGGGGGGTTTTCCTTCAGTAGATATCTTTATAATAGTTTTTGACCAATGATTTTGTAGAAAATTTAGAAGTTGCACATTTGGACTTGAAAGTTCTATAATTTGAGCTGGACAGTGAAGGAGAATTGTACACTTTAGATGTAGTGGTTGTTACAATAGTGTTCCTTTGTTCTCCCTTTTGCAGTGTTTAAGAGCAATATTGAAGTTGATGTCTGAGTGCTGGGCTCATAATCCTGCCTCCAGGCTCACTGCCTTGAGGATCAAGAAGACTCTTGCCAAGATGGTGGAATCACAAGATGTAAAGATTTGACATAGGAAACTGACTTTGGAGAGCAAAGCTGGACTCCCTAGATCTTTTCACTCGAATGTGGGTGAGGAAGATGGAAATAGGAAAGAGGAAATAACTGAGATTCAGTCTATTTTCTCAGCACACTTCTGCAGGCTGCTAATGAAATCTTTCAGTGCTTCATGGACCGTGATACTGAGAGCCTCTGTACACTACATGCTACATGTATGGACAGCCTTGAGAAAATACACGTTTTGGTTTGGTTTGAGCTGCATTGAGACTTCAATCATACTTAGTGAGTCTCCAGTAAAACTCTGGGTACTGAATTGAATGTTCAGATTACAGTGCTTTCTGTGAAAGCCTAACAAGCTATATGGATTCAACAGAGATGGAGAATATNTTTTTTCTTTCTACCTGATAAAACCTAGTCAATCCATACCAAGTTTTGGTGAAACAGCCTGTAGGTTATGAATCTATTTGTGATACTACTCAGTTTAACAGTTCTTTATGCCTTTATGTGTGTGCCAGGATTATTTTGCTGTCATTTGGAATATATAAGAAACCATTTAAATGAACAAAGTTTTATGATCAGGGTTCCATGCATTTTGTGGCTCCACAATCAGAGATTTGCTACAGAATCTTTTGCCATTAAGTTATCTTCAGAAATCTCAGTTTTACTTTTTTTTCTGTTTTTGTTTTAGTCACAGGAGAACTGCAAAAATGTGAACCATTTATCAGTTAAGGAATGCCTACCTAAATATATAAGGAGCTTGAAACAATCTCTTCTAGAGGTGTAGGCTGCCTTGGTCATCTCACTTGCAGTCTAGAGAGAGCTCCATAATTGGATGTCTGAAATCTGTCATATTTTTTCACAGTGCCACATGCAACCAGCATTTTTGCCATAGAATACTTTACATCTTAGCAGAAAGACGGATGATGATGTGTTCTGCCTTCCTGCTCTAGTGGGACTCACTGATAGGTGTCTGTCATGCTCTGAACTTCTTCCCATGAAGAAGGGGATTTGCGAGCTGTAGCAATGTGCTCTTCCATCATTTGACAAAACTAGGCAGAAGGTGAGTTTTGAAAGGCTTGAGGACAAGTCTGGTTTACAGGCACAAAAGAGGGAAGGCAGAAAGCACTGGGTGCTCTGAAGAGCAGAAAATGCAGTAAAGGTCAAGACCAGGAGAGCTGAGTACGTGAACTGTCGAAGATCAGACCCACAGCGTGCAGAAGATTTGGAGCTGGGTTGCTCTGATGTAGCTACAGGAGGCCACATCTGTGGGCCACTTAGTGGAAGTGAAGATTTGAGAGAAGGTAAATGAGTGGGTGTTCTAAGTTCTAGTTAAGTTTGGGAGGGATGGCCTTGAAATTAATTCACGAAGATGCGGGAAGTTAGCACAATTGCAAAACTTGGTTTTGTTGTGCCAACAGTTTGACCTGCCCAAGAAGCTGCAGTTCCCCCATTTTCACCACTGACCCACAGGAGAAGCCAGAACCCTCCATGAGGTTACTGTAAGGCAGAATTATTGATTTATAACTCCTTTAGCACTTCTGCTTGGAAGTTAGAAAATAGTACCATAACTCAAGCTTCAAAGCATGAATCGTCTGAAGATTGAACACACAGTATTGGAACCATTGAGTCTGTTTGATAATTTAAGTGCCTATAACTTTGTACTGTAAATCTTGTTCTAGATAACTTTAAAAAGGGAAGTTATTTATACAGTGTGTTTTGTGCTTTAGTAAAAAAAACCAAACCAAGAAATACCTAATCCTAGGTACACATGGTACAATTAGATACGTGCACACACACACATGCCATAGTTGAGATTTGAAGAAAAAAGTTAAGAAAAATACCAAAATTGGTGGGAAGATGTTAAAACTTCAGATTGATTTATGCCAGACTTTGTCTTAAGAAATGTACATGGAGATTGTTTTGATGTGTTTAAATTTCCCTTGAAAATACAGCTGATAGAAAGCAATGTAACACAGAAGTAATGTGATTTGTGAACAATTACAACCTTCTAGCATGTTACTTTTTTGTTTTAATCCTATAGTTCCCATAATGTAAATGGTCAGGCAAAAGATTGCAGTATTTTTATTTTCTATTGTGATGTACAGACTTTATTTAACAGTTCTACATATTTTATAGAAAACTAGCTATTTTGAGGGACTTTTTTTTTTTTTAATAAAGTCATTACTTTTGTTTAGTAATGCCTTTAAGTATTAATATGTATTCTGGCTGAGAAGTTCATAGGTGTGTCAACTTTAACTTATTTGAAAACAGCAAGAGATATATGATATTGTGCCACAATCCTCATGATAAAGGGCTTTTAAAAGAAAAAGTTTCTCCGTCCATTGCCAAGAAATGTATGGTGATTTTGAAATTGTTAATCATGTCTTTGCGCATAATTTTTGCACAAGTAGTTGGAAAATTTTTGGTATAAGCCAAAAAAAGTAAGGGATAAGCTTTTTTTTCCTTCTCTAGAATTTTTACCAATAAGAAGGAAAAAATGTTTATGTAGCTACCCTGCTAGCTTAAACTTTCAAAGCATGGAGGTCTGTTTAAATGAACCCCGTCCTATGTAGAATATTTTGTCATTTCTTTTAGAAGCTGCCACATCACTATTAGCTGTAAATATGTTTTGTGGATTTTTTTTTTTTTAGTTCATTTTTCCCAAGTCTTCAGGAAGCCCCTGCTGGAAGTATGAATTTCAATAATTTGTCAATTTTCACTTATTTTCTTTTTCGTTGTTTAGGTATTTGCAAGGCAATAGGATGGTAAGATACCTTAGGACCTAAATTGATTCATGCATTTACTTTAACATAGAGGGAACCAACTGCTGCAAAGATGATTTTTTGAGAGGAAAAAAAAATCTTTTTTGCCTTGCTGCCTGATCAGAGGCTACCTAGAACAGAGGTTAGACAAGATTAAATGAATAAACTGGGTATTTATTGAAGGGTCTTCAATAGGTACAGCTCGGGCAGATAAAAGCCTTCTCCAGGAGAGGCTACACCCAAGATGGACCCTGGGTCATGAGTTTTTTATACTCTTATAAGTTTTGATCAATTTACATATCAGGGTTAATTCTCTAATTACAGTTTCAGGTGATGATGTAATTTATCTCAAGTCTGTCCCCCCTCCTAAGCCTCAGTTTATAATTTTCAGGGCCTGGGACAACGAAGTGCCCTTGAGTCCAGGCCTAGAGAGGATTTGTTATGTCTAACTAGAATGGGAGAACAGGAGCTCACAGACTGTATGGAGTTTTAGAGTCCCATCAAAGCAGCACAGGGTCTGAAAAATATAAAAGCTAAATCTTAAGGCATCACCTTAAACCTAATTTTTCAGCACTTCAGTTACTCTGTTAATACTCAAATGTATCATGCATGTGCAGTTTTTATTGTGCTGAAGCTTCCTTGATTCCGATACTCAACAAAATGTTAACACTAAAGGATGTCTATATTGATACTTTTAACAATCATTTGGGGGAAAAAGCAGTGCTCAAAGCCAGCCCATTAATTTTTACATAATTAAGCATCATTAGCACAGACTCCAAAGGTAAGTTGTTGCTTTATGCAATCCTGTAGAGTTCAAAAGTCTTTAAGGTCAGAGAGGGTAATAGGATTCTTCTGTTAGACTGTGATTAATCTCATTTTGTTGGTCAAAATTTTAAGCATTTGTCATCAAAAAATATCCTCTAAAACTGGCAAATGTGTTTCCATTCTTTTTTTCTTTTTTTAATACATAAATCAACTGTGTGGAAAATACCTTGGGGAGTATCGAGACTGTGCCTTGGAAGTTCTTAAACACTCACATGGAGGAATTTTTTGTTTATTTAACCTGTTCCATGTGATTTTAGTTAGATGGAAATAATTGGAGTCACTTCATTCTTATTGTTACAGCAACTGAAAGGAAAGCTTTTGTGTTCCTGGTTAACTTGTAAATTCCACAAGAAATGTGATATTCCTACAGAAAATTTAGGCTTACATTCTGATATTATTCTGAGTTTTACTTAATGTAATTTTTCCTCAAGAAACAGACAATTTTCCCAATATTCATTACTTTTTCCCAATTATTTTCTTAATTTGTCTTTTTTGAGGTCTTGAATGAAATGTAACATTAATATATTAACTTACCTCCATAGTAGCCTAGAATCAAATTTTAGATCTTGATCTAAATGACCATTTGAATGTGTTTATAAAAACAAATCATTTGGATACATTTCATCTACTCTGTCTTAACAGACTGTATTTTAATGGTCTGAAGAGTTGGAAGAGCAGATCTATAAAGTTTAAAAGCATTCTTTTGCTATTGCAGATATTTTTAAAGGGAAGTTACATGCTTGTCTTCTGTGAAATACTAGAATGATTTAGCCTTTCCTCACTCTCCTGACAGTGCCTCTGAGTCAAGCCTCCACCCTGTGCCCACAGTCTTTATTCCGAGTAGGGGGGATGTCTCAAAACAGCTGGTGGTGTTGCACAGCTCTGTGGAGCCATGGTGCTCAGCCTTGGTGGTACAGCAGAAGTAGTGGGCACATTACTTCTGGTTTTTTGACAAATCTAATGTAATTGTTACTTTGTGATATTTTACTGTTTAATGCAATGATAGAAGCCCACATCATGTAGTGATGTTTGTGCTCTGACATGACATGACATGCCCAAAACGAAATGTACTATATTGTATACAAGAAGAATAAATAACATTGTAGTTAACCTAGAGAAGATGTAAATAAAATATGGAAGAAGAGTGGAACAAGACAAATGGTCACACTCTTGTGTGTGTTATATGCCAGAAGTGTAGAATACTACTTTAAAAATGTAACACACTAATGTATTTTGTACAGCATCTGCTTTAGAAGGTGCCTTATTGAGTTTACCATGAATTGCTTGTTCTGTACACAGATTATGTCCAATGTATCATTTTTAAGTAAATAACCTTATTTTAGTACACATTAGTAATGTGTTTTGTTACTATAAGATTTTGCCTTAAAAATGTAATGACTTGGAAATCATAATACTGTAACTAAATAATTCCCTACTTTTTCATACCTCGTTTATGGTTTCCCCCCCCCACAGTCTCTGAATAAGTTGTTAATTATTGCTTTTATTGTTCAATGGTATTGAGAATTATTTGGTGCTCTGTAAGTTCAGACTCTTTATTCCTTGCACTAAATTTGGGTGCAACAGTAAAGAACAGTTTCCTTCTCCTGATTTTTATCCTTGTGTTACAGCAAAGCCAAAAGCAAGCCAAAATCAAATAATACTTTTATTTGAACATGTGCAAATTCACTACATATTGGTTTTATCCACATAAATTTGCCTCAAGCTTATCAAGTAGAAAGAGAAAAAATAAAGGGATGGGGAATTTTGTAATTGCTTTTTGTTCCCTTCGTGTACAATGTTCTTTTTGTGTAATAGTATCCAAATTAAGAGATTTGAGCTTAATATGCGTACATACTGCTTGTTGCAAAAATATGCAGGTGCTTCTGTATATCGTGCTAAATTTACTCTGGGTTTTATGATTCAAGCAGATGAAGACCAGTCAAGGGGATATCTCACTTGTGAGTACATAATTATAGAAAGTGTCGGAATTCATTTTCTCATTGCAGAAATGTATTGGCTTCTACTCTCCATAGAGTTCACTTTAGTTTACAAGGAGGAAGAAGTACGATCAGTTTCTGTTCTCTTTCTGCTTTTAATCAGGAGTAATCTTAGATTTAAAGATATGTATATTTTTTTACAGTAGCTAGAAAGGTTTGATATCTGAACATCATAAAAACTATTACCAGTACATTATAATTATAAACCTGTATTTGTTTTCCCTATACAGTCAAGTGTCAAATTCTTGCAGTAGAGTTCTGGAAGGTGCAGTGGAAAGATGAGATGATGTAGATTCAAACCTTTCTTTCCGTAATACATAATAGCAGGAAATGAGTGCACAAAGATTTAGTCTCCTTAAATTAGTATTTTGGCAAAGTAGACCTTTTTCCTATGGTTGTGGCTATTATGCTGTTTATGGAATGTCTTCACTGATTGCAGTGGTTGTGGTTGGATTTAAAACTGGGATTTCATGTTAGCGTTGCAGGAGGACATAATGAAAATTGGGGGTAAGTGTTTGCACCTGTCCATGTTTCAATGAGCAGCTTTTTCTCCCCAGTGGTGTTTCGTGAAACGGCCACAGGATGGTGCTGTATCCTAAACCAAGGATTTGGAAAAAAACCGGGGCGTTCTGAGAAGTGAAAATCAGTTCTACTGCCTGCTAATAATAAATACCAAAATATTCTCCTTTATATATGGGTGTATTTGACGCCTGTATAAAATACGTTACCGAGGAGCTTGCATCAGTAGCTAAGAAGTGAAACAGCTCTATCCAGTCGAATGTGTCAACACCCCACATGGATGTTTCATGGGCATAACAAAAAGCAAACCGAGTAGTTAGCAAATTGAATCACAAGCTTTTAAATAAGTAGCAGAAGTAGTACTAAATTCAGAAAGGATCAGATTTCATTCCGTTAATTTCCTTAGTCCCTTCTGCAGTTTTATGTTCACCTTTCCCCAAAACACCACTTTGGAGGTATCTCACTGAAGTTAATGCAGTAAATCAGTATCAGCTGTGAATCCAAGCCATGAAAGGGCCCTGTGGGCTGACCACCTACTGAGTCTGGTTCATGAGGTGACCTCCACGGGCTTCAGACTCTGGCTTGATGAGGATATTATCTGCAGAATTCAGGCATTGCTGGATCTATAGAAAATAAAATTGTTTATAGACAATATAATCGGTACTTGAATTTGGAGTACAGTAAGGAGATCGTCTTACTAATGGAAAAGAAAAAAACATTAGGAGACTTTAATTTTAAAATGTATTATAAGATACATCCATAAAGCAGCAGACGTTTCAGTAACAAAGTAATTCCATGAAGGCACTAAGATGCACAGCTTTCCACCTTAGTATAAAGCTTAGTGGTTTGAGCTGGAAGTCCAGAAACTTGAAGCTTTAGCAGTGTTTTCTGGCAGGTTTCTAGGAAGTACTAAAAGCAGTTGGAAGCTTTTATTGTTAAATATGAGTCCCAGATTGCCAATACCTGTATCTGTATCCTGGAGTGAGCACACGTTTCTGTGCCTGTTGGTGCCTGGCCATCAGGTACGTTGGGCTACTTGGTCTGCTGTGAGGGAAACTGAAGCTCTTACAGACAACTCTTCCCAATGACTGTGGTCAGCTTCAGGTTGGTTTTTATGTTTGGAAATTTTCCTAAATCCACTGAGCCAACCAATAGCTGTATTTTAAGTTATCTTCATTAAATTGATTCCTCCAGTTTGCCTAGAAAGGGAGGTCATGGTGATGTGGCTGTGTTAATCTGATAAAAAAGCCCAAACAACCATCCCACCAAAAAAATGCAGGAGTGGTTTAGATGGAGGCTTATGAAAATGTCGGTTTAATGCTTTGAACAAACACAGCCACAGCCCAGTAGATTAATCATCTTTTCACTTGTTGCTTGAGAAGGAAGTCAGTCTTCCTGGCTTCTGCAGCCAGCAGTGTTTTAACCCATTGCCTTTCATTAATTTTTTGCTTCACAGTCTAAGAACTAGTCTTCCTGTCAAGTGTGTCTTCTTTGTATATGCAGGTAGCTAAATTAAGCACATATTTGAAGACATTTTTAAATTAACGTTTTGTTTGCTCTGGAGTCAATGTTCTCTGAAGTCATCTGGCATATTCTTCAACAAAAGTAAATTCTGGTAAGCAAAAGGAAGGACACCAAACCTGTAGAAGTCCTGACTGGATGAACTGCAGTGCTCTCTAGTACCTCCTGTGTCCTTTTCCAAGTAGCTGTATGGATTTCATTCCAGTTGAAGCTTTCTGTCAAAGCTTTAAAAACAAAGTGGTTTTAAATATATATGCATCTCATATTCCCCCTATGTAACATACATGTATTCCCCAGCTGTATTGATTTGTGGAGCTTGGCTGGAAGCTGCAGAATTGGTGTGCACTGGAGATGAGCTGTTCCTTGAACCACCCTGACCCGGGCAGCACACTTGGCCTGGCTCTGCAGAAAGCTGCCACTATAAAAGTCAGGAATTGGAGGAACACTGGTAAAAACCCATCTGACTCACCCCAGGATGGTAGCTTTGTACTGAAAGAACCTCATCTTACAATTCGATGCTTTTCTTCATTTCACCGCTTCAATTTTATTTTTCTCTTCCTTCCCTCAGGTATTTGAGCAATCTGTGGGACAGGAGATGACACTGAGCTTGCAGACGCTTGGTGCTGCCTGCAGCAGAGCAGTGGCAGCCATGGCTCCCTGCTGGAAAAACAGGGACACCTGGCCTGGGCATCTCCCGTGGAAATCAGCACTGGCCAGGAGGAGATACGGAGCATTTTTAGATGATAGTTTTCTTGGATTTTTCAGGATAGAGAAAACAATCTTCTGAGCAAGTCAGTAGCTGAAATTGCTTTGTAGCTTCATTTCAGAAGATACGTATTGTCTGCTTGTCAAACTGTTGCCTTAAGTGCAATGTGTATTGGTACCAATGTGTAGGGGGTTTTTAATAATTAAAAATAGATTAGGGTTGCTTAGAATACAAGTGGATGGGGAGGAAAGTCTTTAACAGCAGAACAGATTTCTGTTAAAAAATGCTACCTTTAAAGTGTGCAATTTACATAATAAGAATTCATATCTTCATCAAAAATATATAGGGCATTTCATTTTTGGCAAATTTAATTGTTTTAATACTGCTTTGAAAGGTATCAGGATGGACAAAAATACCACAATACTTCTTTAAAGTGAAAGTCTTTGGGAAGTTTTATTTGATAGAACAAAAGTTTAAGACATGACCAGACATAGTCTCCTTGAGGTTTTGGAAATCTAAAAAAACCCTCCACATTTCAAAAATTCTACTCTTTGATGTACTTTAATTACAGATTTATATTCAACAGTGACAACAGACCAACGACCTTGCCTTTTGGTTTTAGTTTGCTTGCTTGGTTTTAAAATATTTACTAAATGCTGAACTCTGGGCTGAATTCATTATAATCTTCAGGATTATCTTTAGAAATAAACTGCATTTTCACCAATACTTTTTAAATATTGTTGACATTTTCCTAGGGTCTAAATGTAAATGTAATTCATCTTAACAATGCTTTCAATTCTTGCAGTGTAGCTGAAATACATCACAGACCCAGAAACAAAGACTGGGCCGTTTACAAGATCCTTGCTTGCAAATACTGGCAATAGAGTGAACCTTACTGGATTTGATGGATCTCTTCTAGTGTTCCTGTTGTGCACAGAGTGAAACATTGCAGTGAGTTGCAGAAGTGTCCAAGATAGTGTGGTCCACAGAGAACTAAAAGGTAAAATTGCCCTGGCTTCTGGGTTTTAAGGTACCATTCCCATAATATGAGAGTTGCTATATGCAGTCCTACCTAAAATCTTTTCCTTGCCACTGGTGGGGGTATTTGCCATGGGAGGATATTCTTTTGCCAAGGGAAAGGAGAAATTTCTGTTCTAAGTGAAGAAAGTCCCACAAAACATCTTAAGTGCAGTTCTCACATCGGAAGGATTTGGGAATGTGTATGCTGGTACATTTGGAGTCCAAACCATTAACTTTTCACTGGAAAGAAAATCCCATTGCTGCTCATAAGCAACTAATCAAAAGCCAAACACTTCCAGAAAAGAAGCATGAAGACAAACCTAGGGTAGTGCTATGTTTAAACACATGCAATAGCATTGAATACATCACAGATGAAGCAGTAGTGAATGCATCCATTGCATCTATGGAAAGAGATTAATAAAACATAAATGTCACTATTCAAGTTTTAGATATTAGGAATCCACCCATAGTTGTCCCAGGCGGGCTTCGTTTCACTACAGAGCCGTGCAACAATTCAAAGCACACTGTCTCCCCCTTCTCCATTTCTGCCATAGCAAAAGTAGTCATGGTGTTCCCGTGTGGGGTTTTCCTCTGACTGCTTGAGAGAGTCCTTTTGTACCCACGGCTGAAGGAGAGTTGTCCCAGTGCTGGTCCTGAGCTGAACTCCACAGAGATGATGAACAGGTAGACGCCTTTGTGTGGTGCTTTGAAGTGGCCGTGTTCAGAGAAGTAGCTGTTTCCATAATTGAGGTATGTTTCATTAAACCTCACAGTTTTATCTCTATCCTTTCTTTCTGAGAATCCCACATGGAATGCCACCAATGGGTCTGAAAAAGAAAGAGGAACAGGATTTTAACAGTGGTTGAGTGCTCTCCTCAGGATCATCAGGATGGGAGATAAGGTGAATCCCTATCAGGCCTGATTTTTGTATGCTGCTTTGCACAGCTGGACACTGGAAATGTGTATGTGCACTGCAGTAGATCAAATGATTCCCTGGAACGCTTGGAAAAGTATAACACTGGGGATCACCCGGGAGGGGAAAAAATAGCAATTTTTACTGTCCCAAAAATAAATTAGTTAAGAATATGTCCTCTGCTTATTCAGTCTTAACTACAGTTTAGCAGCACAGATGCCTGGAGGGGCTGAATTTTGCTCTATGTTATTTGTCCATAGCAAGGCCTACAATCACAAAAGCCACTGCTAAAGCTGTGGCGGTTGTAATTACCAGGTGCTTATGGTCACATGTTTACAGGGAAAGGGAACTGGCCAATCCCAGTGAAGTATAAGCTGAAAACTTGTCTCTGAAGCTTAGTTGTGAAAGAGAGAGTGTGCGCTCTTTGGTCAGTCCTGCCTGTTCCACTTGTGCAAATTATAGTGGTTCATTTATTGTGTCTGTCTGCTTTGGGAAGGAGTTGGTGCTTTGAGTACACTCCTTCCAGAGTCAAGGAAGAAAGTAACAGGGAAAAGAGGCATTCCACATTAGCTTCCAAAGAGAAAACTGCTACTGCATTAACATGAGCATCTGCAAACAAAATCTGTCTGCTAAACACCTGAAGTTGAATTAGTTCAAGGCAAATTTCCTAGCACCTCTAATGGGTGTAATTTTACTGGGCTTGAGCAAAATGCAGCAGAGTATCAACTTGGCTCTCACTCAAACTGCTTTTTGTGGTGTGCAGGGAGGATGTAAGTAATGTCAGAATTTCTCCCTCCAGCATCCCACAGGATGTCTGGCAGTTCTTGTAACTAATATGTTCTGTGTGTAGAACTTGCAGCAGGGCCCAGAAAGAAGCTAGACCTGCACATGAGCAAGTAAAAGAAAAAAACACACCTTTTTCCACAAGTTCTGTCTGCACTGTATTTCTTCCACTTATCATTTGTGTATTTTCTCTGTGCTTTTCAGGCCTTTTCTTGTCTCTTTGTTTGTCTTGACCTTTCTGTTGCCTTCTCCCTTTCCTGTTCAGCACTGACTGAATCTTTGTAACATCCAGGCTTATATTTGAGGCAACTAATTCTTCATTACTTCCAAATAGCTTTTTAAAAGTCAGCAGATGTTCCTCCAGATTCTGCTTGATGGTTGCTAAATCTGCAGAGAGAGTTTCTACAGAAATGTTGAGTGGCTCAATTGCATTTGCTATTGTATGATTGCAGCAGAGACTCACGTCACCTCTGGGATCATGCCTCTTGATTGCCAGGCTCAGATGTTTGATATCGTTCTTCAGAGTCATGATATCATTGTAAGCTGAGCTGTACACAGAGTCCTCTTTGGCAGCCTCATAGTTAGGTTCCATGTGTTCTATGATGCTGCGTTGACTGCTGACTTCTTGTAGAGTAGAGGAGGTTTGAGTTTCTTCCTTGGGGTGTTTGGGAGGCACGTGAGCATCATGTTTACTCTGTTGACCTCTCTCCAAGGGATGAAATCTCCTCATAAGAGATTCTAAAGTCACATTTTGTTCTTGCAGTTTATCTGAGAAGTGTCTGAGAGATTCTTGCAGCTGAAATACTGATGGTACTAGGCTACTAAAATCATCCTCAAAAAAGACATCCAGAAATTCGTGTCTCAGTAAAGCCTCCAGAGCTTCTTCGTGCCGCATTGCATCTGTCAAAAGAGAGCTGAAAGAACTGTTGAGATACTTGATGTGTCGATGAATTTCTTCATCTTTCTTCTTCAACAAGCCTATGTCTTCTGAAAAAGCTGTAACCTGTGACTGAAGCTGTCTGTTCTCTTCTTGACGGAGGTTAAGAGACAGATGGATGGACGGAATAGCTGAGGAGAGCTCTTCAATTTCACTCTTGAAGAGCTCTCTGAAAACTGACTCTAAGTGCTTCATATCCTTTGACTGGGTGTCTTCCAGGGCATAAGTGCTATTCCTTGGATCTTCCTCCAGTATATCCATGTCAGAAGATACTCTCTGGCAGTTGCATTCCTCCATGTACCGCAACAGATCGGCGTAGTTTTCCTGAAGGTTTGAGAGAGTGTAGTTGAGCTCTGATATCTGCCTTTCCATTGCTACGTTGTTTTCTTCCATAATAACAGATTTCTCAGCTAAAGTTATTGTAAGATCTTCTGGCCTGTACTTTGAGATGTTTTTCTTTAACTCCTTAAACCACCTCTCTAGAACTGCAATATTCTGGAAGGCCACATCTGACTCCATGTAAAGTTCTTTAAGCTGCTTCGCATGCCCTGATAGAATTTCATTTATTTGTTTGGTGGTTAATTGGCTGTTTTCATCTTTGGGACCATGATGTGAAGAGAGTTCTGTTAAATTTTTTTTCAAAGCCTCCAATTTATTTTCAAGAAGGTTTTGCTCTTGTTTCATGTTTGCTATGCTGTTGTTCAAAGTTAAGAAATGGGATTGCTGTATCTTATGGAGCTTCTTGAGTTTCGTGTCAGTATCTGCCTTGATCATGCTGAGATTATAGTGAATGTTAGCCTGCTGCATGTGCACTTGGTTCTCTATCTCTCTTTTCACCTGATCAACTTTCACTGTGTTTTCTTGGACTTTTGATTCAAATTTAGTTCCCAGCTCCTGGAATTCCTTCTTGGGCACAGTGCTCTCTTGGAATCTTTCTATGCTTTTCTTGTTGGCTTCCACATCATGGGACAGGTTTCTTACTATGTTGGAGAGGTTCTGTAAGCTTCTATTGAAGCTTGCCCACACTGGGTTAAAATGTCTCTGTAGAAAATTCTCCACATGAGGAAACAAAACTTGCTGCAAAAGCCTTTCCTGATGATCTGTTAATACAGTTGAAAAGAAAATTAATTAAATTTAAATTCTGCTTTTGGAACGCAGTCAAGCCAGGATAACTCAAGTGTGCATTTTTTCTGTAGTAGTTGCCATCTTACTCCCCAGAATCTGACCTCATGATACGTTTCGACAATTGCAAAAATAGCCTAGTGTTAAATCAAGGTTATGAAGCACATGGTGTCTATGAGTGTGCAGACAATAACTTGGATATGTATTGACTTCCTTATTTATGCCTTAAAAATGATGCTTTTTGAAACCTCTGGACTGGCAGCTTTGCCAGTGGCCATAACTGTCCATTTTCCCAACAGTTCTTAGTTGGCGGATGCTTCCTTTTTGACTGTATGGTAATGTTATTTTTCTCATGCTTTCAACTCCACAAAGTTATACAGCATCTTAACAGCTGAATATTCCAGGTCAGGAGTAAATCGCTTGAAAAATCTCTGAAGTGTCTGGACTATATGGGAATTATACTAAGGCTCAGTTTCTGACTTTAAAGTTCAGACTTGAGTGCCTTGAAGTTCACTGAGTACCATACTCTGTGTCCTTAGAAAATGTTTCTGCAAGCCAGTGGCTCACTATGGTAGGTCAAATTCAGCAGCTCTTTTTCCCCCACTCCTGTATATGGCAGAAACAATGTTCCAGAGATGGGTCAAGTGTTATATTTTTTCACACAACACCAGGCTGCTATTCCTCACATCAGAGTATATAGCATGAGCGTGGAAAAAGAACAGATCTAAACTCTGCATCCTCACAGAAGAGAAGCCATAGAAGCAGAATAGTAAGGTTAACAAATTTTAAATATAAGCAACCTCTTTATTGTGTGATTAAGGCGTGTTCTGAACTCTGCCTTTCCTCTCATTTTGCATTTCAGGTTACTCTTTGGTTCATTCAATTGCATGGGGCCTGCACCCATTTCTTCTCTTTTTAGAAGCAACCAGCAGACTGAGGAATATCAGGGTATTTTTGCTTTCACGTTTTCTTTCTGATCTGTGTGGTTTCACAGGGCCTATCATGGGCTGATAATTCTGCATCAGACCTCTCACCTGAATTGCTCTGGTTCACTTCTAACACCATGCTTGTACCGTTGTTTTCAAATAGTCTCTGTAAGTCACCTAAGGTGCTGGCTGCTTGATGAATATCACTTTGAAGATCATCCAGTAAAGCCTCATGATTTTGAATGACTTCGAACATTTCTCTTGAATCCACTGAAGTTGACACTAGTCACAAGATTAGAAAAACAAAGTCATGCAATGGGGTGCAGCGACCAGGCGACAGGTATTCATGCAAGACCTCTGAGAACACCTGTCTGCTTTCTACTCTGAAAATTTTGCACTGACATTTAGGGGGTCTTTTGATTTCTGGCACCTTAAATTGCAGTTTATTTGCAAGGATTTTTTTCGACTGTGATGAAAACTTAATATATTCAAATATTTGCAAAGAACTTCAGCTACAACAGCTGTGATGGCAATAAAATGCGCTTAATTAGAAATCTCCCCATGCCATAAAAATGTTTTGGAATAGTAACTCTTTTCAAGCTATTGACTGAAAGGATGGCAAGGTTTAACAATTTAGAATGAAAGGAGAGGATGAAAGAGCAATTGAGGCATTCCACTAAGGAATCAGAAGCACAGTGTGTAAGTGTCGGAACTGACTCATGGAGGGGCCCTTTAACTGATGTTTTTCTAAAGAAACACTTGTGAATTTGAGCTCTAGATTTCAAAGTGTGCAATACTCCCCTGAAGCTAGTTGCTGAAAGACACTTGATAGCGCTGCAAGCCACCCCATTTCCCAGGTGGAAAGGGAAGGTCCTTCTTGGGACTTAGATTGATAGGGAGCAGTGCCTGAGACAAATCTGTGGTACCTCGTAACAGGAATCTCAAAACTACCGGGGCTGTTCTAAAATAGCGTTTTCAGTAGATTGTTTTTTAGTAGATTTGTGAGCATGGTGTGCTTTCCTGTGAACCCACTTTGCAGAGCAAGGGGTTGACATCCACGCCACTGAAAGGTGTAAGGCTCTGCACCAGCTGGCATTCACTGATGACCAGCCAGCTTTGAAACTTCAGGATGCTTTGTTGTGAGCATTCACATAGTGTTAGAGCAAAAGCCCTCCTTTATGTCAATGAATGTATTGTTTCAAAGCTTTCCCAGATAATGTTTTCACTAGAGAGATTGTCCATAGCTTATCAGGTTAAAATTGCAGCTTCAAATCTTCTTTTTTTTTCCTGATCAGTAACTGAGAGGTAGAAGGATGACAAGCAAAATAACTTGAGGTACATACTGTGGTTTGAGAACTCTTCTTCTCGTCCTTCGGTTTCAGTTCCTGGCACCAGAATAAAATTAAGATCTGCAATTGAGATGTGATACAGCTGTGAATATGTTTTAGACGCAGAAACTACTACAGTTTAGCAAGGCCACACAGAGGAATTTCACGTGTTGTGTAACTGGTGTGGAGACAGGCTTCTTAGGGAAAGAACACCTTCTCTGGACAATTTACTTTCCTTGCACTGGCAAACAGCATTGCATATGCTACGCAGTAGCAGGGTGATTTTTAACTCATACCAAGTTATTGCTTATAAGAAATTAGTCTATTGCAAATAGATGGGGTTTTTTCTTTTCTGGAGGTCCCATCTAAAGATCTGCAAATTCCTCTTCCTTGTTTCACAGTTACCTGACACCAGCAGTGAATGATGCTGTCCAAATGAGGAGATAATGATGGAGGAGCTGATTTTGCTCAATGAGTGTAAGAAAAGAGAGGCTGAACTGGTTGCACTGCATTTGGTAATATCTTTGCAACGTTATGAGTGAAGTTCACCACCTAGACATCAACCTACAAATGAAAGCTATCTGTGAAGAAAAGCTAAACCTACAGAGATTTTTGTCCATGGAGTCTGTAGGTGAGTTAGACATAGATCGTGTGAAAATTTTCACACGTTTGCCTTTTTTGTTATGTTGCTTTAATTGCAAGAGGGAATTATCTTTTATCCATTTAGATTACCTTAATTCCATTTAAATTCTTAAATCCATTTAAATTCTGTTTTTCAAGAATTATTTGCTAAATCCTGCCAATGCCAGTTTTAACCCACCATTCAGTTTTTAAACCACATTGTCTCCCCTCTCTTTTCTTTAGCAGCTGCACAGATCATAGAATGGTTTGGTTTGGAAGGGACCTTAAAAACCATCACCTCACTGTGGCGGGGAACCTCCCACTAGACCAGGCTGCTCAGAGGTCCATCCAACTTGGCCTTGAACTCTTCCAAAGATGGGGCATCCACAGCTTCTCTGGGAGACCTGTTCCAAAGCCTCACCACCCTCACAGTAAAGTATTTCTTCCTAGTATCTAATCTAAACCTGCCCTGTTTCAGTTTGAAGCCATTTCCCCTGGTCTTACATGCCCTAGTGAAAGTCCCTCTCTATCTCTTGTAGCCCCGTTAGGTACTGGAAGGTCTCCTCGGAGCCTTTTCTTCCTGAGGCTGAGCTGCCCCAGCTCTCTCAGCCCGTCTGCACAGCAGAGGTGCTCCTGGACTCACTCCAACAGGTCCATGTCCTGAGGCTGGGGACCCCAGAGCTGGGTGCAGGACTCCAGGTGGAGACTCAGGAGGGCAGTGGAGGTGCAGAATCCCCTCCCTCAACCTGCTGCCCATGCTGCTTTGTTCAGCAGTGCAATGGATTACAGCAGTTCACTCTAAAGGCTGTTCCTGGAGCTTCCATGGAAGTAACAGCCTGGGCAGAGTTCCTGCCCGTGCTGTGGAGCTGCTCCCTGCTCTGGGAGCCGCTGCCTTTGCAGCCAGGGTAAGCAGAGATGGAGCAACACAGGCTGCAGAGGGAACGCTGCCCTCTCCTCTGAACCTGGACACCTTGTGATTTCCTGAGCTAGACGATTTCATCCTGTGAACTGACCGTAGGGGCATTTCACATCCTAGTGTTGCTTTCTGATGTCACCAGTTTCTACCTGGAATTAGACATTCCTAGATGGACTTGTCTAGATGGACATCTGACAGGCTCCCCTGGCAAATGAATACCTTTCTCCATGTGTAAAGATTACAAAGGTGCTATTAAAAGAAGACTAAGTAGCTAATGCTATTTAACTACTAATTATAACGACTCCTTGCCTCAAAGTTTCAGTGATCTGGGACATAGCAGACTGAAAAAAACAAGGCAGCAATTCTGAAAAAAGGTAAAAAAGCTGGGCAAACTCATTTCTTTTCATTGTGCCTGGCATTTAGTCATTCATTCTTATACTTGTTCTCCAGCTTTGCTTACCACGCTGCTGACAGTCCTTGCCAATAAATCCAGGGCAGCATTTCCACTGCAAAGACTTCAAAACCTTCTGTTTCACTTGGTAGACCGGCTTCAGAGCTGTCCTGTACCTGGGGACGAAGGGTCTGGGCATTAGATTTATTGTAAAGGAGTCCTTGGCAATCAAGTTTGGACTGATCCTGAACTTCTGTAGTATTCTGATGAGGTGCAGAGAGAGTTTTATTGTTAAACAAATGTTCCAAAATGTCACAGATGCCAAGGAAGATACAAATCTGTTTAAAACTCCCCTAGAAATAATGATGAGGCTTCGATACTGTTGAAAATATCCTTTAGATACATCAGAGAAAATTCTGTTTTCTTCACTGGTTCTATTTAGGACACTTACATGATCCTCTGGCAGTCTGGGGCTCCATTTGGACAGGGCTGTTGGGAGTTAACAATGTACTTCTCCTTCATGCAGGCTTCTATGTATGTGACCAGCTGGGACTGCGTGAAGGAACACCAGTTCCTAGTGGGAAAAAGATGTGGGAAAAGAGTTTGAAGTAGGTCCTGGTTGTAACAGTGCCAAGAAAAAGTAAAATGCAGAAGGGCCTTTATTTTTACTTTTTTATTTTTCCCAGCTGTATGATGAGGAAAGTAGAAAATGCTTCCTACCTTCTCCCTCCACTCCCAATTCATTTGTTTTCATTTGAGATGTTTATCTGAGTTTGTTACAAGAGGGCTGATTGTCTGAACTGTGATGCATTAGTTCCATTTCCAGTCCTTTCATTTAGCAGGAGAAATTTCCAACCCATGATAACCTGCAGGTTAATGTCCCTTTAAATGTCAAATTGCCTTTCTAGGCATGTTGCCATTTCAGATGCCTAATGACTGACTCATCAGGTTGAGGCAGACTGCTTCTGAGAACTTAATCTGACATAAACTCCATTAATAATATCTTCCTAAGTATTACTTCTTCAAGATAATACAGTAAGTGATTGGATTTTATTAAATAGGCTAGCTTCAAAATAATTTCTCCCATCACCTTCAGGAAAATAATATTGGGGGGAAAAAAGGTTGTTTTCTCCAGTCTTGGTTTTATGCTTCTAGCAAGGACAAGTGAGTTTTATAGTCTGATTAATTTTCCAAGTCAGAATTACATAGGCAGCTATTAATCCCAGAGTGTAGGTGAGCCTCTTCCTTTTCAAGAGTTTGAAGTCAAGACTTGGCAGTGTAGTGTTGGCTGAAGTTTGATGGTTAAAATCCAAGACCAGAAGGGGCAGGAAGTGACGAGTAATAACTCTAATGGAAACAGCTGAACTTCAGGCAGTGTATTTTTAAATGGGAATACAGGAACCAAATCTCCGACTATCAGCATATATGGAAAAACTTGCCCCTCTGAGGGAGTTGGCGAAACAATGGGGAACCGGGTCCTGCACAAAAGCAGAAGCTGATACTGCGGCAGCCAGGAGAAGGGGAGGAAGCTGGAAACACCAGGATGAAAGGACAGAGAGTCTGGGCTAGCTGGGAACAGGGCACCAGGCTTGCTGGGCCATAGCCTGTTTTTCTCCCCTGTTTCTTAAGGAAAATGTGATTGAGATTTCAGCAAGCACTCGTGCAAGCAACACTCTTCATCTGTTAGAAGCAAGGGCAGGAATCTGGCAAAGCCTGCAGTGCTGGGAAAGCAAGACAGGAAAGGAGGCTGCTGCCTTTGTTGTGATTTCCAGCCAAAACAACTTGTTAGAGTTGTAGCTTTGAGGCCTTTGCAAGTGACTGGGGGAAATTTTGGGCCTATGATCAATGGAAATCTTGGTTCTTATGGAACTGAACTAGAAGACAAATCCTCAGATATTTATTGAGGTATTACTCTTCCAGAGCCAAACACTCTGCTTGTGCCAGTAAAACCACTCAGTTAAAGCCAGCAGACCAACACACATGCTCTGGTGGCATCTGCCTCTGAGGTGTGCCTAAATCTGCCAGGCTTTAAAGGCTGTGTCACTTTTTGGTAATTGGTATCAGTTAAATAACTCTAAAACAGGGACCTGGTTTGTGCTTGGTTTTGGGCTGTCCTCTCTCATGTGTTTGGCAAGGCAAGGCTGGGACAGGCTTTTCCCCCCTCAAATCCTCTCTGTTTTTTTCCTGGGGAAATGAAGTGCCCAGGCACTGGAGCTTGCTGGTACCGTTGCTAGGTGCAGGATCCCTGCCCCTGCCAACAGGATGCCTGCCAGATCCAGGCAGGAGTCTGCATTCAGTGGAAACCTCCTTTTAAAACAGGATTCTTTGGCTTCAGGGTTTTGTTCTTTCCTAATGAAAACAATCCACACCCAGTGAATCATCATCTGGGCTGATTTTTTTTTCCCCACCATATGCAAGTCCTTCCTAAGAAGTCCTTGGAGCCATGTCAGCCACATAGAGCAAAGCCAAATGTGCACATGCATCAACATGTGTGAGCGAGAACGAGGCGCCGTGGGACTGAGAGTGCTTTTGCTGTATTGCACAGGTGGATGTGCACACACATGCAACAGAAAACATGAGGATTCCTTTTCAAAATGTCTTAATGTGTTGGAGGTACCTGGTGGGCTTCCCACTTGTAAAAATGAGTGATGTTGTATCACAAATTGAATCAGTGGTTGATCCCAACTTGATGCCTGCTTTGGACAGTTACTAGTGTTCTGCAGAATGAATAGCTTGAGGAAGAAAAAGAAGGGGAATATGATGGACTCTCAATGAAAACTTTCTTTAATGCTGGTTACAGATTTTATGTCCAATTTTATTTACTATATATTCACTACTTCTCTCTCTCTCAATCTTAAAAGTTTGTGGAGCTGAAGGGCTATGTAATACTATGCTTTGGTTTTAATCACAAAAACTTTCAGAGGTTTTGAATTCCATAAAACTTATCAAAGTTTATTCTTTCCTCAAGAAAATAGATAAGGCCTGTAACTAGCTGCAAAATAGATGCATGTGCCCAAAGATGAAACTTCTATTGCAGTATTTTTTGCACTTGTCAAATGCTTCCTTTAGGGAAACTTTGCTATCTGTAACTAAAAATACTCCTTAATGGGATTAACCTTGAGGGAAAATACGTCATTCTTTAATATTAAGCGCAACAATGTAAAAGGCTGAGAAGGGCTTGATCTGAAGTTCAGCGAGGCAAGCAGGACTTCTCTGGCACCAAAGGCTCTGAACCAGGCTATGAAGTTTCAAAGAGCTGCTCCTTCACAAATAGCACTTTCTTTCTTGAGCTGCTTTCTGGAACACAGCAGCTTTGTGTTCAGCTGCTGCATTTTTTCTCCTCTTTGTAACTGTGTCCCTTCATTCACTGAATATGTAACCAATTTAACACCCTCTGCTTTTATTCTCTTTAATAGAGTTTCCTTTTGGTGCAAGCTCTGCTGCCAGGGAGAGAGAGGAACAGAGAGAAGCTGCTCATGTGAGGAGAGCAGAAAAGCCTTCCCTGTAATCTGGTGAGCAGTAACATTTATCACAATGCTGCAAGTTACAGCAACACTTGAGGGAACCCTCACAAATTCAGGGCTGCAGATGTTTCATTTGTTCAGTGGCTTTTCCTGGTTTACATTCCAAGGAAATTAATCCCTTTTTTTAAAACCAGGAAAAAAAATTTTTAATAATTTGCTAGACTGTGGGGTTTTTTTCCTAGGCTTCATTCTAATTATGAATTAATCTTATTAAATAGTCTTCACACGCATCTATCCACTTCTGCCTTATTTTGAAGCAAGTGTATTCTTGTGTCTGAGGTTAAATATATCTGATGACAAAACATTCTGTATTTAAATAAGATTCAGCAAATGTAGGTTAGCTCAAGCTCTTTTTGTCTGAAACTTTCAAGTGTTTAGAAACTGATATTAAAATTATTGTTTCTTACATTGGATCAAGTTCTGCTCTTACTGAAACATAGCAAAATGCAGGCAGTTCTTTCTCTGATTCTAGGAATTGACTGGACCACCTTATATCAGCAAACAAAATAAAACCCACAGAACCAGGAGAAAAGGTTAGAGCAGTAATTGGCTCTGCTGAGATGAATATGGGGTAGTGTCTTTTCTTCATACACAGACAATTACAGCGTGTGAGTGAGTGAGTGTGAGTAATGCTCCCCAGCTCAGCAAGGGACTGACATACTTCTGTTCTCTTTGCTCCATGTTCTCATGATTGGCACTGCAGTGCATAATTTTAGATGTTTCCTAGGTCAGTGGAATTTTTGCCTGAACTAAAGCTTCAGGAATTCAGGATGCTGGGTTTTTTTCATAAGTTTTGTTATTCCTTTGGCTATACTAGTACATCTGAGTTGTCCTTCACACATCAGTTTCCTCAGGTTTCTATTCTCAAGGAAGCCAGTGTCTATAATTACTTTGAAAACTCCTGCCTAGCCATTCCTGTGTCTACCACTGACAGTGTGCAAACTTTTCAAAACCATAACATTTTCCTATACAGCACAAAAGGCCCCAGATAAGCAGTGATTCCTGCTTAAATGTTCCATAGGAAGGGAGTAGAAGACTGTTATTTCAGTTTAAACAAGTGATCTTCCATTGACTTGTAAAGAATGACTTCTGATTTATACCAGTTGAATATAAGAATGAGGCTTTAGTTGTAGTTGGTTTTCCCCTCAGTGCAAATTTCTCACTGGCAAGAAAAAGCAGCCTCAATAAAATAGAGGTAAAGTACTACATTTAAATTAATCTAAACGAAGACTGTGCATGTCAGTATTCAGACAGACATATCTTTTTATTCTGTATGGAATACAGAAAGTTTTCAGCTCTTGGGGAAGGTACTAGCTCTCCAAAGGAGCACGGTGTGCTGCTGAGTTTTTAATTAGCAGACAGCAAGTGATGCCTGGTGAATGTCAGTGAATTCTCAGCTCTTCCCAGGCAGCCAGCAGCCCTATAGTAGAATCAGACAGCAGAAACTCTCCTATTTCTCTGTCTTTCCCTCACGATGAGTAGAACTCCCTCTCAGACAGGGTCTGGGACCTCCCCATGTCTCATCTCATGAAACAGCCTTGTTTTCACTGGAGTGAGAGCAAACGGGTTGATTTGCAGTTCACCTTAACAAACTGGGCTGCAAAGAGTGGCAATGGTAGTTTCAAACATGTGAATTTCCATACAGTACTGGAAATCTTCCCGACCCCTGAGTAACACAGGTTGAATGCAATGTGTGTTCCAACAGTAGTGCCAGTTACTGGTATCAGCTGGGATAGTCCTGTCCTGCAGGACATCCTAAAGCCTCAGTACAGTGAATATTTTCAGAGCCAATGCAGTCCTGAACTTGGAGCCTCACTGGAAACAAGAGTTCAAGGAACAGCAGGCTTGGCTGGGAGCTGGTTTTGAGCCAAATCCAACTATTGTACAATCTATTTTAGAGAAGTAAATGCAAGAGGTTTTCCTCTTCAAGAGCATCCACAGCCATTACCTCATTTCTGTTATCCCCCCTCCATGGAATCTCTACAGCCCATTCAGAGGGCAGCTTACACTTGGATTTTATCCTTTGGTTCCTGCAGACTTCAGTTCACCCCTAGTACAGCCTGGTCACTCCTTTGTCAGACCTCATGAGGAAGCAGGAATTGCAGCCAGTGGCCGCCCTCTAGGACAGCTGTGCTGATGCCAGGGAGTCAAAACTGTTTGGGAAGCCAGGCTTGCCCTGGCACCTGCTCAGGGTGCAGGCAGCCTGTGCCAAGGCTCGCCCTGACTGTGTTTGGGACGTTAGGGTGGATTTGTTCAGGGCTGGCCACTGATCACTCCTTCCAGGGGTACTGGCCCACACAGGCAGGAA
This sequence comes from Pomatostomus ruficeps, assembly GCA_013400735.1. Taxonomy (NCBI): domain Eukaryota; kingdom Metazoa; phylum Chordata; class Aves; order Passeriformes; family Timaliidae; genus Pomatostomus; species Pomatostomus ruficeps. The sequence goes on along the minus strand of VYZT01060800.1, from coordinate 213,651 downwards.
GGTGTTGGGTCCAGGTGGTATTTCTGTGGCTATGCTGAAACAGGAGATCCCCTCCTATCTGCTGAAGAAATTAATTGCTGCAGCTTGCAGTAATGAGCTGTGAAACAAATCAATCCCTTGGGCACAGAGGGTTCAATAACTCCTGCACTGTATGGAATGGAGTTGTGTCATTTGCATCAAGCAGGCTAATGGGGAGCTATTCCACCTGCAGCTGAGCTGCTCAACAACAGCCAAATATTGGAGAATTTCCTGAAGTCCTGAAAGGAGCCAAGTGCCTAACTTTGATAGGAAACCCTTGCTTCTGTCGATGCACTTGGCACTGCAAAAGCTATTGTTGAGCACTCAGTGGCTGTTCCACTGCTTTGCAGGATGTCGGGGGCTGAAGATCACTTTTAGCTGCATTTCATCCAAACTGTTTTATTTTAAGCATATGTTCTGTGCTCTTTTGGTGGGAAATTTCAATATCCCATAAGCTTCCTGCAAAAGCCCCTGTCTTGTTTTGAAGAAACAGATGGGTCACTGTGAAACTTGTCTTTAATTTAATTAATGGATTCTTCCTGTAAAAGGGGACAAAAAATAATAAGCTATTAAGATTGAACATTGTTATGACTTTCTGTAGGATAAGATTGATTTGGGTTTTCCCTGCTTGTGTACACTTACGATAGTTATGTATTTTGACACACTGGGTAGTCACAAGTACAGACCTGATTCTTTGTGGCTTCTTGATGTGGAATTAGAGGAAAAGGTGAGTGTTTCAGTGAGACAACAAAACACCTGGCTGACATCAGGAAACCTTCCTCTAATCAAGGGTGACTTCACTGAATTGCGTGTCCAAAACTCAAAATATGTTAATGCAATTAAGGATTTACTTAAGCTGAAGATTTCTGCCTTGCCTAGCTAATAGATCAGGTGGAGGAGTTTGAGGACTTTTTAGTTTTGTTTTTCCATTTTTTGCAGGTATATTTTCATTGTAAAAAAATCCCAGGAGCTGACACTGTGTGTTTGTGGATGAAAGAGAAAGAAGGAAGAATGAACCAGGGCAAATCTAAAACAGGGGCCACTTGGCAATGATTACGCTTTTGGAAACACAGAAGTTCTGTGAGACTTTGGATAGATAGGGAAGCCAGCTGTGGTTGCTCTGCTCCTTCCCATTCCACCACCACCATCCATTTCTCCCTTACAGGGTGAGCCCTTCACCTGGGAACTGGCTCCGTCAGTGTGGTTACTGAGGGGGAAGGTTAAAAATAACTTCTGCTGTTTCCTAAGACTATTTTTAACCTGGAAGGCTGAAGTGATCTGGTTTACTTGACAGACAGGTCAGGCTAACTGAGGGTACAGGCAGCTTTGGGTTTTGCTGTCAGAGCTGCATGTGCCTTTTACATGCTTCATTTGTCTTGGTTTCTTTAATGAAATACCAACACTAAGTGCATGAAATCTGAGTTGTGAGCCTGACTGTTCCTGATGTACAGGTCTCTTAATTTCCCTTTTTAATTCTGCTGGAAGTTTTGGGTACGTGTGGATCCATTTACCTCAGCAATGGAATAAAATAGCTGAAGTCAAACCAATCAGCTCATATGAGACACAGCTGCTGGGGAGAAAAGCAGTATAAAAAGTGAATTTCCTTTGGAAAATTGGCCTCTTTCGATAGTTTTGGTTTTGTACACATTCAGACTCTTGTCCACTTGAACATGCAGAGTGTCTCCTGTTGAGATACTAAACTGTTACCTACTTCTTCCTCTAAACGCCAGTGACTTCTTACTGATTTCTATATTTTAAAACTCTTACATGGATAATCTTGTTATTCTTAGAGGAATTAGCAAAATAACCTATCCAAGAATTTGACTGGGATCTAATGAGTCATTTCATCTCACATGTTGAAACAGAAACCAGAGGATTCTGGCTAATACCTTGAACTACTTAGTCATGATGGTCTCAATTATTCAAATAACTGCAATATGAAAAATAATACTATACGTGTTTTTAAAACATAAGACTATATTGTATAGTCCTAATAACTATTCCTAATACATAGGGAAATAAGAAGTGGTTGAACAAACACATCTTGCTTTTACTTTTTTTTAAATAATGAGGGTCAAAACTTTGTCACAAAGACCAAGTTACCATAGACTTTGTTTGTTTGTTTCCTAGTTCTGCAAAAAAGTATTTTCTTATTTCAAAAGCAAACTAGATGTAAGACATCATTTAGGTAGAAAACTATTCTCCACCATTCTGGGCTTTTTTTGGCATGTCTGTCACACTCTTTTATGGCATGTCTTTCTCTCCAACTATCTCTCAATTCCTATTTAACTCCTGCTGCTTTTCTTCTTGTTCTCCTCTCGAGAGATACAAACCCTGTTTCTCGAGGTTTTTTTCCAGGGAATGTGTCACCGTTGTAGGGGGGAAATACCAGATTCATGACAACATCTTGTCTGTGCGTAGCAGAGTACTGCAGCCACAGCAGCTGGCAGCACTCAAGGACTTCATAAAGGTGTGTTGTTTCAACTGTTTTAGAATTTGGAGTATGGTTACAAGAAGAATTGTGTTATCCCTCTTAGTCACCCTCTCAATCCTTTCTTTTAGATATAATTCCTCACAAAGTCTTGGGTTTCTTTCCTAAGACCTACCAGCTGCCTGGCCTTGTGTGTGCTGTAAGCTCTGTAAAAGAACAAATACCTTAAAGCTCCTGCCAGGCTAGATTTGCATTGTCTGTAGTCATCCGCATAGCTTTATCATTGGGAAGAATGTTATGATCTGACTCATTATGGAACTATCTCCATAGGAGAAGGAAGTATTTCTCTCCTTGGGAGGAAATTGGGATGAGTCATAGCTGAGTTGAACTGAGTTAGGCGAACTGGTGCTGAACAGAGCCACAGAGCAAAGGAACAAATCCTGATTAGGATGGTGTATTACAGCATCTTGCTGACCTGTAATGCTGACCTTCTTACAGCACTGAATTTTCATAGTAATGGGCGTTTTCAGGATGCTTTCAGCATTTCAACCAGCAGTCAAATGATTACCACCTTGCATTGCAACTTGGAAGCCCAGAGTACCACTTGGGCCTTGTTTCCTTCCTTTGACAGTGTCTGAAATGCGTTAACCAGGAGCTGGCTAATTAACAGAGCACATCATTATCGAGCATTACCCATCAAGAAACTGGGGCTGAACTCTTGGGGGCGTTAGGAAGTGACTTGGGGTTGTTGGGGGAGGTACAGATTTGTGTGAAGATGTAGTGTGAAGGAGAGCAGGGTTTTATACACTCACCAAGTTACCTGCAGAAGGGAGGCCTTAATTTTACATGTAGATGAGAGTAAAAACAAGTTTGCATACTTCAGTTTGCATGAAAGGGAGGCATGACATCAGTTTTATAGTCTCTTTCCATCTCACTTTTTTCCTTTCCTCAAGAGCATTTAAAGGGAAAAACACCAGGGCATCCTAAAGCATTGAGCTGTGAACAGCACTCAGTGTGCTGCTGCTTCAGCTCTCCTGAACAGGGCTCTGCTGTACGCATCCATCAGGGCTATAAAAGATTCATTCACTGTCCTGCTTGGTTTTCATCTATTTTAAACATTTAGAGACCTACTTACACGCCCTGTAAAACTTACACAAATCATAGGGTTTGGGAATATTTCTAGTGAAGTACATGCCTTTTACCCTCAAAATGGCTACTCTTCTGCTACAAGATTACCACAAAAATCATTTTCCTGGCATGAAAACCTTTTGAAGGGGATGGAGGTGTGAAATTTGTGGTCATTTTCATGCTTATTCATTATTCCTTACTTTGTTTTATTTACTCCTCACTATTTTTATTTTGCTAATGTCCTACCATTCTCTTTCCATTTCCAAGGCCCAAGTCTGCAGGCAGGCACATTCTGCTAATGGACAAAGTTTGCCTTGCTCAGCAGAAATAATCGGCTTTACGGTTTATGATAAGAAAAAGTCAGTCAATTAACTTCCTCTAGTTCTGCATTGCCAGAGGTATTGTTTTGGTTTATGGCAGAACTGGGAGGCTTCACCTCTGCCAGATGTGTGCAGACCCCTAACCCCATTCGGCTGTCTCAGACTCAGCAAAGAGCTGGCCCCATCTGTGGTTTCATCCTCCACAGGCAACTCAGCTTTCTGTTTGTGTAGTTAAAGCATTTAAACCACTCTTGTTTGGATATAGATTGGCCCCTGAAATCTAATGCTTTTTAATGAGAAAGTTCTATTGAAAACAGTCCTATATCAACAGAATGTAAAAGTATCAGAGAGGATGGCACTCTCCTTATGTGTAAAACAGACACATTGGGGTACTTACCCATTTCGGGACTGTGGGCTCGCAGCTTCAAAATCCCCTCTCTCTTCCTGGTGTGAGGAGATCACACTTGAAGGGTAATCTTGAGTATCCTCCCTGAGCCCTTCTGCCTCCCAGTAGCCTTCTTCTTGGCGTGGCAGAGGAGTTCTCTGGGGGTGTGCAGAGGTCTCGGGGACTCGTGGCTTTAAGCTGTGCACGGAGCCATCACCGTGTCTGTGATGGTGTGCGTGCTCCACCAGCTCTGCCAGTCCTACTGCACTACAGACCAGCAAAAGCTTCACGAGCATCCTGGGCTTCTTCCCACCCAGTTACACCTGTCTCTTGTTCTTTTCTCTCAAGCTCAGCCTCAATTACTTCAGAAGTCCACCAGCAATATTCTTTAACTGGAAAGTTGGAAGAAGGAAGGAAAAAATAAAAAAAACCAATTTGTAACAAAGAGCGGAAAGAGCTTTCGGCCCTCCCAGCTACTGTGGAAACGTCCGTGGCTATCAAACAATGTGAGCCTGGTTCCTGTGTGGGGCTCAGACGGCTCTGACAGGGGGGAAAAAAAGGTGGTAGGAATATAGCTTATTCAAGGAACTTCTGAGCTCGCCTGCCTTCTAAACTTATCTGTGAAAAGGAACTCTGCTTTTATCAACTGCCTTCTCCCTCAGGCACAGGAAAAGGATGTTAGCTTAAAGGAAAGGAAGAGAAAAGAAAGGAAAGAAAATACTGAGTGCTCTAACAGACTCTCATTACACTGCCAGAAAATGTCACAGACCTGCTTGGTCCAGTGCTGCACATGGCATTTTTTCTACAGTTTAAAGGCTGAAATACCTTGGCTTTAGCAGCACAATATTTGTGGTATGTACAGCAAATTGTGGTCATTGAGGGACTCAGAGCAAATGCACAGTAAAAGAGAGCCTACAAACATCCATTCTTGTGTGACCTTTGCAAAGTAGCTCTGTGAATCATAGTCTGTTCCCATCAAAATGGAAGATTTTCATGAAGTTGTCCTTCAGAGAGGTCAGGATAATCGAGCATTTTTAAGAATTTCTGTTTGCGTTGTCATCTCTGGATCTCAGGCCTAATTTTTTTTTATTTTATTTTTAATTAGCATTTTTAAAAAACCCACTAGCCAAGAGCTGTTGTCAAGAGCTACCCCTGTCACCGCATTCTAATAATAATTTTTTTTAAAAAAAGGCTGTGGAGGTTGCATGTAGTTTTCTTACTGGTTTTGCTTTGCTTGGTGGTGCTGCTTTTAGTTTTGCTGTTTTCATTAACTGTGTTTCTTTTTTCACTGTCTTGCAGGGTGATGTGCTCTGGCATTTTAAAGAACAAAATGAAGGGAAATGATGCTTCACTGACAAAACAAGTGGGAATGCAGGACTGCTAGATCATCTCAGTGTGAATGATGAGATGAGCAGCCCAAAGTTCAGTATGTCCTGCAGAGCATTAAATGTAAAGCTTTTATGGATTCATTCCAATACCAGCTGAAAATAGAGGATAAAATCTCTCTAGGATTTTGGAAGGCCTTGTTATTAAAGGCTTTGAATTTGCATCTCCTTATCCCTGGCTGGATTTGCAGCCCTCTCCTGATGCCCCTATTTTATGCTTAATGGAACAACCCAGAGACACACAGAAATGCCCTTCCTGTCCTGTGGTAGACACTGCTGCCTGAGAGCAGTGACAGCAGCATACGGGGCCTGTTAGGGAGAGATTTTGCTAATTCTAAGGGAAAACCTGCTCTTGCTGTAGCAGTCACTTCTCCAGGGAGATGAAATCACAAGGTCTGGACTGAAGACTGAAAAAAATTAGCGACTTCCCTCTGTTCCTTCCTGCTGTTTTTATTTCAGAATTGTGTGCATCCTGCTGTAACGCATGTCAATGTGTGAATATTTCATGTGCCGTGTTTCACATAGAAATCTGCTTTTCTCACAAGTAACTGGATGTGACCTAAGCGTTATATTTGTTTACGTATTAAGACCATTAACAGGAAGGAACTGAAGCAAACATGAGACAGAACAAGCAACGGGCTTATAGCCTGACCTGCAGTGAGATCCTGGCGTGCAGAGAAGTGACTTAGTGCTGCAGCTACTGAAGCCATTCTTCCTGCGTGGGATCCCTCCCGAGCGGTGGGACAGTGTTTCTCTGCCATCCTCCTGGCTCAGAACATCTGCTGCTCCTCCAGGTGCAAGTACCTGTTCTCTGTGCCTTTGTGCTGGTGCTGCCCTATGGGTGCAGCAGGCACAGATTTTCAGGTTAATAATTTAGCACCACTTTTTTTTGGTAGCGGTTACGAAAGATGCTAAATATGGAGCAAGGCAGGGGATGACGTCCCTTTCCTTGTGATTGGCATAGCATAGAATGTTGCCATGAACACATGAAAGGCATTGATTATTCAAAGAAACTTCCTTACTGAAGGAGGCTTTTGTCTAATAGCTTTTATAACGTGGGTTATCTGAATAACATGTTCAGGTTATACTGTTGGTTCAAAACATCAGATTTGTTGGTAGACTGAGCTGTAAGTTTCCTGTTATATCTGTAGAGGAACAGGTATGAGGTGTGTCCCTACTCAGGAATGCTATACACCGATACACCACAACTTTGCCTCCCTTTTTTTTTTTTTTTTTTTTGCTGTTGCCTCAGCATGGAACCAGGGAAAAGAGACATGTATTTGCTGTAACAACCTGCTCATTGCTTTCTGAGGTCAGTGTCTTCTAGGAGGTACTTTCTAGATGAGAAAGACATCCGTGCATCAACTGACATCAGCAGATATTTAGTCACTTTTTGGTTGCCTGGTTTAGTGTTGGTGTACCTTACAGAGCTGGGCACTACGGCTGGAACAAAAGAAATGGGTGAGATAAATCAATTTACAATATAGTTTGGAAAATTATTTGGAAAATGTTATGGTGAAATGTTATAGTGGAGTGTTACTCCAAAATATACTTGAAATCCATTCAGTAAGTGATGTTATAATAACAGTGGTGTGGGGATGTTTGGAGCTGGCCTGGTGGTTTCTCACAGGTTTTTAGTGGTTCTAAGAAGAGCTAGCCAAAAGATATCGTTCCTTTCTCTGTTCCCAGTCACTACAGACATTTTTTTCCCCTGTGCCCTTATTCATGAAAATACTTTTTCTCCAAGTATTTCTGGGAAACACTTCCTCGAGGTGTTCAAACTATTCTTCAGACTTCAAGCTAGTCTTTAAAGAGTTGATATTGCCAGTTACACCAGATCGATCACTTATGCCCTGAGATCTTGCCAATAAGTGTCAGGACTGCTCTTGCCTTGTCTGGTAATTACAGCCACTTCCATTATACACAGCTTTTAACCCCCTCTGATGTCGCCCGCCCCAAGAATTCGGTAATTCCATAACCCAGTTGTCAAATGCCAGCACCGTCTCCTGGATAATCTGCTCAAGGTGCAAGATCTCATCCTGGCCCCTTTCCTTTTGTTTAGGGTCAGAGCCCTGCAGCTACAGCTGGAGAGGAGGTGGACGGCCACGGAGTAAACAGTGCCAAACAGTGCGTTTGATTAATGACTTGGCCGCTAAATGGCTTGGCCGTACTTGGGAAGCAAACACTGGCTGTTCCAGTCAGCATGTCTCTGGAGAAAGAGCCCTTAGAAATTCAGTTTCCACTTAATAGATTCTAATAATTTTGTTTGTTTCTCTTCTGTCTTTCCAGATTCACTGCCTACTCTGTAATGCTCTTAGTTATAGACTTAAATTCCGAATCTGTGTATTAAAAGGAAAAAGAAAAACCTTGCAAAAATGTTTAAAAAGCCAAGAAAAGATGGAAAGCAAGTGTTGCTTTAGATTTGTATATCCCAGTCCCACATCTCTGAAGCAGACTGAGTAACTGAAAGGATTTTATTTCTGGGAAGACAGTTTTGTTGATAGCTGCACAGCAAGGGGGTAACTTCTCATTAAGCATTGGGATTCAGACCTGGAAAATGCTGTCTCATTCCTTGCCCGCTGCTGATGCGCACTCATGCGTGTGCAGCTGCTCTGGGGGAAGAGAGCACGGGGAGAAGAGTGTCAGGAGGGGGGCTGCAAGGCTAGGGAGCCATTCCTTTCACTTCCTTTCACTGTCCATCAGAGGAAGAAGATGAATTCTTGTTGCCTGTATTTTTAATGGTTTGCTCAAAAGCTATCAGCAGTATTCAACAGCAGAGATCAGTCACAGAAGATTGCTGTACTGGCAGCACTCTGCGCACTGCATGTGGCTCATCCCTGTGTGTGTTCCTGAAAAATGGCTTGTCCCTGGGTTATTCGTTCCCTGGCTAAGGAAATTAGCTCATTACCTATGCAAACGTACATGCAGAGGTTCAAGTCCTAAACTGTTTGCCAAAGGATGTCAGACAACTGCTTGTTTTCCTTAGGGCATGGAAATGACAGATCTGTGACAGTTCTCCTTTCTGCATTTTGAAGTTATCCTAAGTGGAGAGAGAGAGGAAGGACTCCTGTTTATATATAGCAAAGTTCGATCCTGTTAATGTTAATATTATTCTTCATAAAAAAACTTCCTGAACAAAGGATATTTACCAGCCACAAAAGCAGTCTGTCTTTCCTTTCCTTACCTGTCTTTTAAATGATATCATATACAATTTAAATACTTCAATAGAATATGACCAAATCACACTCTTTTCATCCAGCAAAATGACTTTGTCAGCTGTTAGTCTCCTGCAAAAGTTCATTGTTAAAGGACAAGGTTAAGGCTTTGTGGCAGAGTAGCTTGCAACTGGGAAAACTGAAGAAGGAAGAGACCCAGATTAAGTAAAATCCTGTTTAATCTGTTGCAGACTCAAAGAAAAAGACAGTAGAGGACAGGGAATCTTGACTTCTGCTTTGAATTCTTTTCTTTGCCTTGCGTCAGTAATTTGGGAATAGGAAGACTTGAGTTAGACTTCTCTTGCCTATATTCCAGAATTGCTGGCAGATGTTGCACGGACCTGCTTCCAGGTATCAGCCACTAACAGCCAGGGATAGGTGGAGGCACATGAGAGGTGAGGAACTGCTCCTTTCAGGGGAAGTCTCAAGAAGCTCTGCTGTTATGCAGCAAGAGGCTCAATGGCCAAGCGTGAGCAGCCGGAATTCAGACGTCAAGTGAACAGCAAGGGGATGGTTTGTCATTGCACAAGCCAAGACAAGGCTTTCTTTCAGTATTATGCCAGATCAGCCAAATGTTTTTGAGATACAGGTTTGTTTACAGTGATATGAACTTTATTCAATAGAAAAAAAAGAGAGAGCTTAATGTGTAGCTTAACTGGCTTCTCCTGGTGTTGCAAGGCAGAAAACAGAGAAAAAGAGGTTGCTGCCAGGTGAGATAGGAACTCGGGGTTTCTGAATTGCCTGCTAGAGCCTTTCTCTTTAGCTGCTGCTTATCTTATCTCATACAAGGGGGAAAAACTTACCAGGCAGAAAGTTAAGTCCCTAGTAAAACCTTAAAGCCAAGGTTGCTTGTGTTAACTCTTGTTAATTTTGTCTGGGGCAGGATTGGCAGCAGACTGGGCCTGAATCCTCTGCTTTGAATAGAAGAAGGGTGCTGCAGTCGCCTGGAGGTGCCAAACACTGAGGAGCCATTATGGATGCTTGCCCTGTATAGATCGCCTACAATGTTGTCTTGAGTCCAGAGCTTTCCTAAAAAGGTTTCAAGGTAAAACAGTGCCTGTGCGAAGTGCCTGCTGCCTTGGGAGGGATCCAACAGCATTGAAATGTGTCTTGTGAGCCCTTTCCCAAGGTCGTGGGGACAGGAGAAGGCAGGAAAGGAGTATCCCACTTGAGTATTGGCTAATTCAATCTGGTGATGATTCATGTTTCACATCCTAGGATGGCTTGATATTTCATGTGTTTGTTACCTTTTATAGCAACGCAAAATATGTAGAATTGAATTGTACAATTCACAATGACAGAACAATAGCTGAACGAAATCAAAATACACTTCTCACTCAGCCTTATCAGCCTTGGTGTTCTGCTGAAAATACCAGTAAAACCCATAACCCAGGGAATGTCTGTGCTCTGCTTTAATGGTCTTTGAAAACCTGCTGAAAGAGTAAATGGGCCCTGTAGCAATTCCCAAGGATGGTAAATTCATATTTTAACAAACGTAGTTAAAACAAGACTCCTGCCCTGTGCCTGGTGAAATCAATGGCAGCTCTGTGACTGGTCCCAGAAGCAGCGAGGTTAAACCATGGGTTGTATGGCACAGTAAGGTGCAGATATCTTCAATCTGAGAGCACCTTGGGAGCAGGAATGAGCACCAACCATAGCAACAACCACCTAGAGGGAATTTTGACAGATGGTAAGAAAAACCTTTTTGACTTCTTGCTGCAACAATCTGGAACTATGTGAACTCCTATAATAATTGGTATGCTGTGCTGGCCTTCCTCTGATTCTTGCACTTTTTAAAATTAACAATTGATAAATTCGTTAGTCTGACAGAGATTTGGCTCCTTTACATTCAGATGGAAATTTCTTCTTCATTTATAAGTAAGGAGACTTATTTGTAAAAAAAAGATTAATATCTCTGTATGTTATTTCCCAGACCAATTCCCAATTCCCCATAATTTCAGTATGGGGTAAAAAAAACACTTCCAAAACCCGAAGAACTGTTCTTAGTTCCACAGTAAGAACTATATTTGTGTACATATCTGCATGTGCGTACAGATATGACATTTTTAGTTCTGACTTTTTTCTGTGTAGTCATCCCCCATCTGACACTTCCAGGCTGATAACTTGTGGCAGCAGTGGCTTACTCTGCACTTCATGACGTTGTGGTGTGCTACCTGCCCATAATGCAGCTCAGCCTCTGAATTTCAAACTCTGTTTGCCTGGTGAGAAAAGCAGCCAAAGCAGGTCATGGCTTGGGCTCAAAGGCTGATGCAATGTGGCTTCCATAGTTTCACATCTTGCACTAGTAAAAAAATTAAATTTAAAGTCACCTTGCTGCACCAGCAATTGCTTTCACAGCTAGCACTGAACTTCAGTTTACTGGTGAAGCAATAGCTGATTTGGGCCACTCAGGATCTACTTCAGAAAACATTTTTAACTTGAGTTTAACTGCAAGCACATTAGGCTGTCCAACTGTGATTAATGGTGATGTTTCGGTATTTTTTCCTAGCCAGGCCCTGAGGCTGGATGGATCCTCTGTAAGATTTCCCCAGTCAGTTCTCTGCCGGCTGTTCTCGCCCGCTGTGCTCTGCAGCAGCGGCTCTGACGTGAGGGATGGTGTTTGGTGTGAGATGTTGTCTCGCTCTGCAGCAGCAGAGCAGGGCTCTGTCTACAACAACTCGGAGAAACAAATAGGAAACAGGATTTCCTCCAACAAGCATCTGATTTTTCAGAAATGACCCGTTGTAATGGGATGTACAGCTGAGCAAACCCCACAATTTATACTGAATGACTTCACACTTGACAAACATAGCAGGTGGGATCTCAGGCTCCCTTCACCTGAGCACCAAGCTGTAGCTGGTTCCCTTTTTCTCTTGGGATTTACTAGAAATAATATTCTTGTTACCATTTTGTGCAGGGTGGGTTCTGGTAAGCGCCAGACCAAGACCTTGACCCTGCTTGTTTACTGCAAGTGCTGGCCAACATTACATGCTCTTCACCCTCTGGGGCCCGGGAGAGCTGGTGTTTGGCTCTGGCTGCAGCCTCGGGAAGATGCCCTTTCAGGAACTCAGCTCTTCTACTAAAGTCCCCCTCTTCACTGAGACCATCCTTCAGTGAGAGCGTTGCAGCACATTTTAAAAGCTCTGTTTGTCTGGAAATTCTCCAGTCAGCCCCTTACCTACTGCTGTTGTTGTCCTTCTCTCCCCCTCCCTGCTTAAAGCTTCCCAAGCTGATCCGTATCATTAATATTTCAGTATCAGCTGCACACGGGCATTGGCTACACTGCAGCACACTTCATCAATAAGAGCCAGCGAGGGCTGTGAGCTTTGCCACACTGCCTTCATCCAGCACAGGAGGAAGAGCAAAGGCAGAGGCTGCCGGAGAAGCCGAGTATCTGCCGAGGGTAAGGCTGCATCTCGCAGTCCCAGCCTTGAGGTGCTTTTTGCTGCTTTTGCTCCCTCATTCAGATCATCCCAGATAATACCCAAACAAGCAACAAGAATGGATGTCTTTAAGAAAGGTTTCTCCATTGCTAAAGAAGGTGTGGTGGCTGCTGCAGAAAAGACCAAGCAGGGAGTGACAGAGGCTGCAGAGAAGACCAAAGAAGGGGTAATGTATGTAGGTAAGAGAGAACTAGTTTTGATCTACTTTTGAGCATGAACAGCTGCATAGATTGTCTCTGAGAAAGTCCAGGGAAATTATATTGTGGCTGAAGCTTGGGAGTGGCAGGATGGTCTGGATAAGATCCTGAGCTCTACAGAGTTGCTGTGTAAACCTGGGGTGCCACAGTCTCCCTGTGCCTCAGTTTCCCCAACCGAAAGTTAAATGTAGAAACCACTATTTGAGGGGAGGCAGAATGATGTTAATGATGCTCGGGTGTTCGGTTTGACTATTCACTGATTGTTTGCAGGGTGAGTCAGGCACTCTGCAGGCATCTGAGCACTGCTGGTCTCTGCCTCACCTCCACACTGGGAGGGACTCACTGAGGAGGTCCCTGAGAGGAGCCAGCGGTGTTAGTAAGAGGGGATTGCAGGATGCATCTGTTTCCCCACAAACAAATGGGTTTATCCTGAAATCCTTCTCCTGCTCACCGACCTATTTCGTTGCCCCTGCACACATTAATCTTACTTTACAAGAGACGCCCAAATTCCTTTTGCCCAAAGAATAGGATCTGGGAAACCGCGTGCCTGATGTCCTGCCTAGAGACATCTTTCACAGTTAATGGGCTGAAACCTCCCCTTTCAAGGTCACCCTCGAAACCCCCTATCTCCACTTATCTAGCACATGCAATTATATGGCTGGATGGTCAGCTATTCCAGATAATACAAACTCTAAAGGGTCTTAGGTTCCCAAGACTGATTATCTCACTGCTGATTACTGCATTTCACACAGCTTTGTATGTTTGCTGGATGTGGGAGTGTTTCTTTTTGTAGGAAAGTTTACATGCAGGCTCTTCCTGCTATCATACTGCAACATCCACAGCTGTACTTAGCTATGATATTTAAAACAGCTCTATTGCCAGTAGCTGCAGATATGTATTTGTACATTATAAACTAAATATAAAATTTGTATGTAGTAGGTCTGTTAATGCCTTCATCTTGATTTTTAAAATACTTAATTATTGTCATGCTGGAAATGAATGGATGTAACTGTTCACATTTCAACTTGAAGCTGCCCCATAAGAAAATAAGGTAAGCAGCATCCCTGTAAACAACTGAACTAACTACAGTAAATGAAACACCAGTCTGAGAAATGTCACATGTGGGTGTCACATTGTGGCACTGTTACTGCTCCGCTTACTTCCAGATTTGAGTTGTGTCGGGGTTATTCAGAGTTTTTATACATAATTCCTCATGTCTCTGTTCAGTCACGTTGTACACCTCCACACTGTGACCTCTTTTTCATTGTTGCACAGCCAAGAGGTCTCTTTATGAGATTCTAACCTTTTCAATAAAGTTTTATACGAGCCTAAAACTGAAAAGCCTTAAAACCATAATTTCTGAATGAGGATCAGATAAGCATCAAGGTGAGGATTAAGTGCTTTCTCCTTTCATTGGTTTGGTTTGTTAGTATACTGCTGGTTCCTGCCCTGTCATGCACTGGACAGAGCTTTGCCTTGACCTGATTCAGTTCCTGTTGGGAAGTGGGGGAAGCTCAGCCCTTTGGGGAAAATTCAGTCTTTCACAGGCAGGAAAAGTAAAGGCTAGATGCTGATTAGCTGAGAAGATAGGTTTGGTTTTTTTAATAACCAGAGAAGGTGGAGGTGTGGTGTATTGGTTAAAACTGGAACAATTAGTATGTTGGTCATGCTGCCTTTTATCACTCTGTGCCATGTAAAGAGTAAATCAGAGACCTGAACTGTTCCTTCCTTGCTCCTTCCCTTGCACAGCCCTATCCCAGCAGCTTCACCTAGAGCATTAGGTGATGAAACTTGAATTTTTGGACGCTAGGAGAGAATAATACTGTATCAAACCTTGAGGGTCTTTTGAGAACATCAGAAAAGGGAGCAAAATCCCCAGGGCCTAGGATGGATGAAGTGCATCCCTGACTTTTATTCAGGTTTGTGTTAACTCACTGCTGACTCTCCAAGGAGGATTCCAAATGTCTGGGCACATCCACCACGTCTGGTGAGTCACTTGCTGTTGCTCAGGAGAAGAAAATAATGCTCGCTCAGAGGCATCTGTCTGGAGTGAACAGTGTCACTGGGACACTGTGGCCACCTCGTTCCCTGCTCTGATCCATGCAGGTTGAGCTCCCACAGCCCATGCCAGAGCAGGAGATGCCTCCCTCCTGTGCTAAGCCTGCAATGCTGTGCTCCTGCCCTGCCGCCGGCCTTGCTGAACGGGTGGGGTAGAGAAGAGGGTGCATGAAGAGAGGGTGAAATCCTGTGTCATGGGTCACCTTTGCACTTGGTGAAATCGCAGTCTGCTCTCTGAATTCTAACAGCCTCTGAGTGTACTGAAGTGTCAGGAGATCCCTGCATGGTTAATGTGGATCCAGCAGTTGGTTCAGTGGGCTGTCATCTTTTATTTGGTTTAAATAGGGGTGTAAGTGATGCTGAAGTTAATTAATGAATTTAATGCAAAGCCACATCAGAGTATTGAGTCATTAGTACTGTTTAATGCTACAGTTCTGGAAACCTCAACAAAGAATGCACTTCTAATTTTCCAGAATGATTTTCGCCCGTGTGTGTCGCAGAAAGCCCCAACACACCGAGCTGTGTTTAAACTGACTTCTGCAGGACTTAATGCACATCAAAACATCCCTTTCTACTCTAGACCTTCCCCCAGGGCACAGCGCTCCACCACCTCGGTCCCACCCCGGCGGTCCCAAAGCTCTCGCCGATGACTCACAGCACTCAGAAGAGGAAGGACGCATGAACTTTTAATTCTGTGTGCAGAAGCTGCAGGCAAGGGCTAATGAGGGAAATGAGATTGAGCATCAGGTGATTGCTTTCTGATTCAACAGATGCGGGTTGCTGGCAGCGGCGTGCGCTGGAAGGTCGGGTTTCATGCGGCGCATAATGGACGGGAGCCTGAGTCATCGGGTGTGGCTGGGCGGGGAGGATGAGGCGAGCTCTCCCCGGGCAGCAGCAGTGACTCTTCCCAATGACATTGCTCCTGTCCTGAAATGCATTCGGATGTTTTTCTTCTATCTGCATCCCTCCTTTCTGGAATTATTTTCCATCAGCAAATATAGCACCTACCCACTCCCCTCCCCCTGTAAAAGAATTGAGCCCAGATAGTCTCCTTAAAAGTCTGGCAAAAAACACACCAAAGAGCAGCTCTTGTCTCGCTAAGCGTGTTTACTGCAAAACTGAAAGGCATGAAAGGCTGGTACAGCAAATCATGTACCTTGCTTACTTATCAACTGCTCTTTGACCAAAAACCAGCAAAGGGCTAAGCTTGAGCATCTGTGTCTGATATGAGACAAGCTTGTATGTCAAATCAGTATTGTGGCAGTCTTGTATTGGAATGGTACTGGGAGGGAAAACGAAGCAGGTGTCTGAACTGAACTGTGTGTGTGTGTGTTTGGCCCATTCAGGGGCTCACATTCGTGGTTTGAGGCTTGCACCTGCTCCGCTCAGGGCTGTGCTTCTGCACACATTTCTGTATTGTGAGCACCATTATTAAATCCGGTTCACAGCAGTGCACATGTATCATGTGCATCACTAGGAACTGCAGTTCACGGCAGTAACGAGTAAAAGGTACAAAGATTTCGTCTCTTGAGTTCTAAGAGAGTTTGGGAGGGTGGAGTGAGATGTTGAGGGCGTATTGTAGTAGAACAGTTTTGTTCCCCAGGCAAACATTGCAGCCACCGAAATAAATCAACAATTGGGAATTACATTCAATAATACATAACATGTATCAGGGAGAACAGAGCTGGGCTGGACCTGTTGTTATCAGGGCACTGCACCTGTTTTTCTTTTCAGGCTGTTAATAAGAATGAGCTGTGGTTTGTGGCTGGTTTCTCCCACCACACCCATGGATGCTCCACTGCCATGGAGTCAAAAATCTGCCTGGTTGGTGTCCATTTTTATAATTTTAATAGTTGGCCATAGAAATCCTTTTGTTGTATCAGTTTGAGAAACTTGAAGAGAACATATATAAGTGCGGATCATTTACAATATACAGGAAAGTGGCACCAGAGGAATATTTTGGCATGTGTCTATTTCGCTTCCAAGAGAGATAAATCTGATCCTTTATTTTTTTTTAATGCATAAAGCACCTAGTTACCATGGGGGCTGCCCATCTACCATATGATTTAACTTATCTGCAGCAGTATCAAGTAGAAGGGATATGTAACTGGTCAGTTCAAGCATGGAGAAAATCACAGAGATTAATTATTCCTTAGGGCTATTTGTGTTGCAAACTGAATGCCTTCACATGCTGTTAGTTTTTCTGCATTGAGAGCAGTGAGATAAATTACAATGTAAGCATACATATGGTGTATTTTCATAATTTGAGATAAAACCATCTGCTTTCTGTGTATTGCTGTGAGCAGGCACTTACAGCCTAGGCTGAGGCACCAAACTGGGAATCTAGTAAGTAGGTGGGTGGTGGTTCTGTAAATTCAGTCTCAGGTTTCTCCAGAGTCTTTATTAGTGGTATAGAATGAGACTTTAAATGACCGCTGCAGCCAAATATCCTGCTGAAAGGCAGGGGAGAGTCAGGGATGTGACGTCTTGCAAGACTGAAGTAAGTGACATGTCACCTGGTAAGGTGATTTTATTTACAGTAATTTTTACAGCTAGCTTAAAGTTGATTTACCACCACTCAGCTGCTCATTTTGGAAATATTCCAGGGACAAATTTTCATACTTCAGCATGGTATAATCAAGATTTTTCAGGTCTAGGCATCTCCAGAGAATTTGCTGTTGAAGCTCTCCAGCTCTCAACACAAAGGTACTTGTTGGCTTTACTGGGGAGAGAAGCTGATCTCTTTTCTAGCTCTACAAATGGTTTGTGTCTGAGCAGAAGGTACCAGCAGCACCCCAGCTCCCCACTGCACTTCCTCGGAACAGGAAGCCATCTGTGTCCAGAAATCAGGGTGTTCTTTGCCAGGCAGCACTGATGGTTTGTGTTTCCTTTCACAGGCACCAAAACCAAGGAGGGCGTAGTGCAAAGTGTGACCTCAGGTAAGAGCACATCCCCGAGAGGGGTGTGGAAATCTCTGGTGGTTTGTTAGACCTCTTGAGAGGGCCATCACCCCTGCCAAGTGGGAGGTCTCTGGGACACCACTGATCTGCGTGACCTTCCAGGTGATGGATGGAGGCTGCTTGCCAGGAGCGATGGTTCAGGGTCTGGCATTTGCAGGGACACGGATGGAAGAAAATATTTAATCAGTAGAGTAGGTCAAAAAATTTAACAAAGGTTACTTGGCAGACAGGGATAATTCACAGCAATTTAGACATTTCACAATATCAAGTGCACAGCCCAGCATGCAGAGAGGATTTACTTGCATCAGATCCTGTCTGGCCAAAAGTGTGGTCTTTGGGAGACTACTGTCAGGCAGTTGCAGAGCCAGGGACCCAAAGGGTTCCTTCTAGGGTATCCCAAACTCCAAGGCAGAGCAGCCATATGGACTGCCCTGAAGGAAGATGAATGGATTCTTTCCTTGGAGAATTTCATAACTATTGCTTTTTTCTGCCAAGGGATATTAAATCAAACAGAAGGTAATGAGGAAGAGGTCATGTCCAGTCTGCAGTGCAAAATACCTTATTTACACTGTCGTCTCTTAGTATCTGACAGTGAGTTTTTCATTGTCAAGTTTCCCACAAAGACTGACAGGCTGCAATGCTGCTCTCTGAGCAGCATTTTGTGTCAGACAAAGATCTTCATGTACACAATCTAAATTCAGACATGATCTCATCTGAAAAATCCAAACAAGGACTGCTAATTTCTTCTTTTACATCAATGCAATTATTTTATTTTCCCAGGCAATTTGGCAGCCTTCTGGCAGTGTCTAGCTTGCTGACTTTCTGCTTTTGTTGCAACTGCAGTTGCTGAGAAGACCAAAGAGCAGGCCAACGTGGTGGGAGAAGCTGTAGTGGCCAGTGTGAACACAGTGGCAAGCAAGACTGTAGAAGGAGCAGAGACCATTGTGGCCACTACAGGAGTTGTGAAAAAGGTATGTTTGTGTCTTCTGTGATGTTCAGGATAGAAGAGCCTTTGGATTACACTTAAATTACCTGCAAACATTTATAGTTGATGGTTTTACTTAACTCATGATAGGTTTTCAACAATATCTGCTTTTGTATAACAGTTAATATTATCATATGATGCCTGGTAGAGTCACAGAATCATTTCATTTGGAAGGCACCACTTGAGGTCATCTGGTCCAACCTACTTAGGGCCAATGAGAGAGGACTGTGCCCCTCTAGGTTTGGAATATCTCCATGGAAGGGGACTCCACAATATCCCTGGGCAACCTGTGCCAGTGTTTGATCACCCTCACAGGTAAAAATGGAATTGTTTTCTTCTGCTCAGATGGACACATCAATCACTTGGTGCCTATTGCCTCTTGTCCCATCAGTGGGCACTGCTGGCAAGGGTCTGGCTCTCCATTTTCTTACGAGTGTAGAAAAGCCTTTTTCCCAGGGACTGGAGTAACAATGTGTCTGGGCTGCAGTGGGCATCTGGACTGAGTCAGAGCTCTGGGATGTGCAGGTGGGAAGGCACGGGAGCCAGCCCTTGTCCTCACCCCCGAGCCGTGCTGGTTGGATGCGCAGGCTTGTCCTGGCCACGGCAGCTCCGGAGGCAGCAGAGGGCAGCAGCAATTCAGGCACAGCCTGATTCCAGCAGAAAGCCTGACCCCGCTGCTCTGCTTCTTGCCGGTTTGACAACAACCAAGTGCTTGTTGATAAAGGCCGCGTGACCCAAATTGTCACGGATTAAGGCAGATTCAGACAAGGCATCTTCTGTCCTCCAGCCTAATTTGACAATCAGTGCTGCTTCAAGGGAGGGGATTAAGGGGCGTGTGAAGGAGCAGAACAGCTCCTTAGATGAAGGCAGTGTTGATCATTAGAGAAGGTGCTTTGGTAACAAACAGCAGCCATTTGTACAGCACATGAGGACAATACTTGGCAGCTGTTTGGTAAGCCTGGCTCTTTCCCCTCTTCAGAGAGTGTGATCGGTGCTGTTGATAGCCTCATGAGCTTGATGAGTCACAACAAACCCAAACCCAGAATCAAAGAGAAGCCAGGCTGGCCAAAATTGTTTTAATTGTTCGGATAGTTGGCTGATTAATTTCCTGACCTGCACATAAACACATTGTGATGTGAAACAAAACTTCTACACAGCATATAAATCCTGAGAGAATAGCCTAACAAAAGAAGAGAACAGCAGCTACAAGTGACGCAAAATGTCCTCCTGAAATCATGTGAAAAGGGCAGATATAGGAGTTCTGCTAAGCCCTTGGGATAAATTTAATCTCTGTTCCCACAGGGAGCAGCAGTTAGGCTGCAGGAGTGCAAACAGTAATTCCTAATTCCATGGGGCCATAATACCCCTTCCTACCTTATGACTGACCGTGGGGTGATTGACCCAGGAGCGTGAGGAATTTGCTGATGGTAGGAATCCCAGCTGCAGATATCGAACCGTCTCCCCTCCAGCAAGGACTGAGCAGCAGCAATCCTCTTCCCCTTTCCTCCTACATGACAGCCCCACCTCAAAGACTGGCAGCTACAGTTTACAGCTAATTTCAGAGTTTAAACCAGTGCAAGTTTTCCAGAGAGCATCTGAACTGTCATTCTGGTGTCTTTCATTGATGACTGACTGCTTAGACTTAATTCGGAGATTGATTAAGACATAAATAATTAGGATGTGTCACATGCTAAAGGGCAGAATAAATGGAGGCAGGAAACTGCTTTGGATACAGGATCATGGTGTCATGCCAAACAGCAGAGGTGGGCAGCAGACTGAAAACAGGAGGAGAAAAACAAGACAAATCACAGGAGGAAAAACATCAGGAAAAATGTTTGTTTCTCTGAAAGACAGTTATCTGTTTCGCTGATTTAGTTCAGCTTAGGAGTGCAAATCTTTTATTCATACTCACTCACCATACTTCAGCATCTAGCTAGACACCTCTTGGATCCAGCTCGACGCAGGAGATTGAGCTTTGCGTGCACACTGAGTGCATTCCCACTGCTAATGGATAACTGCCATGGAGCCAAAGCTGCTCCAGAGGGAGGGCCCTGGAAGGAGTATAAGGAGTTGTACTGGGCTCTCAGCACCGGCTGTTTTTTCTCCAGAACTGCTCCTCTCATGTTGCACAATTTGCTAATGGAAATACATCCAGAGTTTGCCAATAGCAGCACCAGGCACTGTAATGCATGTGGGAGACCCACTGGAGATGCACCAAGAGTGATAAGGTATAGCTTTTAAATGTTTAAACAGTGAATACCCACTGCTATAATCTAGCAATCCTGGAATCATCGCAAGCATTTCAGCCCCTGAAGCTTGAGAGAGCTGTTGCATCCAATCCTGAGAATTGTTTGTGCTCCTCACCATCTTCCTTCTTTCTAATTGCATGGAGCACTTGCCAACATCTTATTTGGGTTTTGAACTATCTCCAGTGTTGTTCCCTGCTATAGAGGGACTGTTCAAAGTGCCAGGGATCTGCAAATGTGTGGCACTGAGCAGTGCTGCGGGGTGACTCGGGGCTGGGTACTTGAGTGGCCTAGGAGGCATGTCCGCAGCTGACCATTCCCAGTATTAATATCAATTACGGAGAGCTTGTTGACATTTAATCTGTGCGTTTGACAGCTGGGATCAGTAGCAGGCACACTCTAGGAAGGAGAGGGGAACTCTAAGGGGTTTGGGTTAAGTTTTCTGGGGATAGCCGTGGGGTGCTTGACTTCTGTGGGTGTATCAGACAGTGACGTTGGCCATGGGAAAGAATTCAGACTTTTGTTGCATGATGGCAGATACTGAAATGTGGACACCCTGGCAACCTGCTGTTCCTTACTGTCCTTGGGGGGAGCACTCAGAGCCATGCAGAAGGAAATGGGGCTGAAGTAACTCTACACCTATGGAGGGGTGCCAAGCACCAGATGAGAACAACCTTGAGTAGTGCTGGCACTGCCTGATAGGGCTTTGGCACTGACCTGGTCACTGCTGAGTACAAGCAAGTGTTCACTGATTTGGGGGAATTTTTAAGTATTAACTAAAAAAATCTTTAAGTTAAGAGATAAACTCTCCGTGATGTTTCTGATACACAAAGGAATGAAACCCATCAGTAGTGTGTTCTGTCTGTGGCTTTGCACCCATCCCCATCCCTGGGGTGGTCATTAAGAGATTCCAGTGAGATAAACACCCACTAAATATCCCTGTCTTAGAAGAGGATTAATTCTTCGTCTGTATGACACAGCACAGAGCTTGCTGCAATGCAGACACCACGTGGCTGGGAACAAGCCCATGTACATACGCACGCTCTCAAAATGTCCCTCAGGGTTTGGAATGATTTCCCCAGTAACTGATGCTTCCCTACACTCTCCACCTAGATCTTCACTTTAGATCTGTTTGTCCTGTCAGCTTTTTATGATTTAGTTGTCAGTTCATGACTTTGTCACTTTGAATTGGGTCTGATCTTTTTTTTTGCTTCATTAATTAAACGAGCAGTTGTCAGTTATGTGCAACCGCTGGGTGCGTTCGCTGGATCACAGCGTTTCTATGCACCTGATCTGGTGCATTTGGGCCGCACCCACACCGTGGCTCAGCTCTTTCATAACAACTGCACATCCTGAATGTGGGAGGCTGATGTTCATGGCCTCAATTCCCTTCACTTATACCCTGCAATGCCTCCAGTGGAGAGACAGTTGCACTGAAGGAATTAGAAGCAGAAACTGAGTGACCTCCTTGTTAAAGTTGGATTGGGCTGGGCAAGTGCCACTAGGAGAGAGAAACCAAGGGCATCTGAGAAGCCACCAAGGGCAGAGTTGCTAAGCAGGAGGAGCAGGGAAATCAACAGCCAAACTACCTACCAATTAAGTAGAATAAATAGTTGAAACTTCTTCCCCTTTGTGTTCAAGCTTCACTGTACTTAGCTGATGCAGTGATGCATCCCAGTGGTATCCTTCCACATCTCATGGAGCAGGAGAGACTACTAAAGTGGCATGGAGTGGGGTACTCTGCCTACAGGCACTTTTTCTGTGCTTCCCTCTCAGTCTCATTAGTGCATCCAGGCATACATTTTCCCATGCAAAATACCTGAGTTAGTGGCACTGATGAAGCCTTTAAGCTTACAAGTTCATGGATGTGCTTCATGGCTCAAGACTGTACCCCAGCAATCCCATAGGATACGTTGTTAAATGGGTATTATTTGTATATGCAGTCCCAGGAAACTCTCCGGGCTGTGAGTGGGATAAAAACAAAGCTACCCCAAAAGTCTACCTGGATTTGTAGGGTAAGACAGGAATCCTGCCTACCCATCTACCTGTCCTGTTGGTGGGTCCACTCACTTTAATCCAGGGTTGACCCCTTAGTCGGAGCTCTCAGCATCACTCTGAGCACACTGAGCCTGAAACCTGTCCAGGACAGCTCATCCACAGGACCTGCCAGGCTGCCTGAGGGTTTCCAAGGGCGTGGTTTGGGGATGCTGCCAGGCAGCATCATGTTTGCTCCAACACCCAAGGTCAAGAGCACTTCAGGAGGCTGAACCTCTCCCCCTTATGCAATTGATGTCCCATTGCGGGCTCTTAAAGTTGTAGCAGGTTAGGCTGCCAGTGAACCTCTCTGGCTTTACAGCCTTAGAACCATGATGATGATGATAATAATAATGAAATACTGCTTGCTACTAAATTTGTTGAGATTTGATGAGTATATTCCGGCATCCAATATTTGGACTGTTTTTTCTGTTATATAAAGAAGATCGTAATAAATTGTAATTAATTTTTTTTTCAGTATCTCTGGGCTTTTAAAATCAGTTTTTAAAAAAACTTAGTAAAATATCTGAACTCAGAAGCCTATAGTACAGTCTATACAAGATCCCTTAGCATTGCATAGGAATATTTTGATAAATGGCAGGTCTTAATTTGTTGAGTTTTTCATTAGTGATAGCTGAACGTGTACCTATGTTTCACAAATTTAGTGAAATATTGTGTTTTATATATAGACATCTTCTGTGGTATATGTATTCTACATAGAAATATATTTTTAAACACACAAAATATTTAGACTTGTATTCCTGGAAGGAATTCTAAGGTCTTGTGTATCACTCAACTATTTTGTTCAAGTACTTAATTTTTCTTTCTTCACTAGCAAAAAAAGATTCAGCTGCCCACCCAAAAATAAAAGAAAACAGCTCATAGCAAACTAACTTTTTTTCCATTTAAAATACTTTTTTCTAAGAAAATACATAATTTCTGAGGGGAAAAATTAATCTCGCCCTTTAAGAGCAGGAGGAGCATTACTAATTGCTTCATGGTTTCAACATGCCTTTTGCTTTGAAAATGTTATCTCTTTCAATGAGGAGATGAGCACTGACAGGAATGGGAAAACTCTTGCTGTCCCCCAAGGAAGCTGGATTTTCACCCCTTCTTTCTTGCCCAGCGTCGTTCTGTGAGTCAGCGTTATAGCTGGAGCTGGTGCCCAGGAATTTCTGGCTCTTCATCCAAAGTGAAGACCCCTGAACCACATGGTCCTCCTCTGTATACTGTCTTCCTGAACAGTCCCTGAAATCCCCAGCCAGCTAACACTGTGCTGAAGAATGCAGCCCTTCCTCACCTCCTGCTCCCTGTTCTGGGCAGGGTGGAAGCGCGTGAGAAAAAGGCTGTGAGGTGACATCCCTAACACAGCCTGACACCTCTTCATCCTGCCATTGTGCTGGTCCCTCCAACGCAGCTTAGAAACACCCTCCAGAAACTCGGTTGCTTCCCTTTCTAAAAATAGACGGTTGATTTTTAGCCGTCTGGAGCAGTCTTGGCAGAGAGCACGATCTAAGGGATCTAAGAAGCAGCACAATAGCTGAACAGGGATTCTCCAGCCCACCCATTGCTCTTGGATGCAGTGTCTCCAGGGTGGTCCTGAGACAGCTGTCCCCTTCCCAGGACTCTTTCCATATCTACCAGAGCTGAGCTGCCTGCCCATGGGAACAATAGGTGGTCATACCCTGTAGAAAGATGGAGTGCACTGCACTGGTCCTTGTGTTCCTGTGAGCTGTTCCCTAGTTTTCCTAATGCAGCTCAGCACCTTAGGCAGTTGCCTTTGATTGACCTTCTGGATTTCACAGAGCAGCTGGCAAGTCCATCTGCAAAACAGTATGAAACATCTGCTGTTGCAGCTATTGTCAGTGGCTTGCATTGGAGGTTTCTTTCCTTTCCTTTCCACCTAATAGTCAAAAATCTGTTTGTAAAACTTCAAAATACAATTTGAGGCTATTTACTTGCTTTGGCCCAATGTGCACTGTTGAGTTGTAAGGTGTAGTCCTTTTGATATGGCCCTATATGCAAAGTGCAATGTAAATGCAAATGTAAAGTACTTTAAAGCCACAGGCTGGATCCTGGGGCTGGATGAGCCTCCATAAATTCAGAGTAGTGAGCTGTTTGCTGGCAGCAGGAGAGCTGACTCACTCCAGAAAGGCTGTGGCCGAGTTCCTCCATCAGAGCAGTGGCCTCTCCTAAAGAGCCGCAGGTCTCCCTGCAGGAGGAACTGGCTTCTGTCATGTGAAGTTTGGTGTAATTTGGCTACTTGGGCTTGCTTAACATAGCTTAGGCTGGTAGCAGCAAGAATCATTTCAGCCAACAATGCAATGCAGGTTAAGGGCACGTTCCTTGGGAAAAGGTGATCACACTGTGCTTCTCATCTGGAGACACCACCAGCACATGGTGCTCTCCATAAACAGACTACCCAGCTCTGGTCTCAGCAGGGAGATGAAGGGAATGCCTGCAGCTGTGACAGACATCAGTACAGGGCTGCAGCTCGTACTTTGGCTATTTTCTGTCTTTGGTGGATTGATCTTACAGTAGCTTGCATGGACAGCAGGAAGCCCATAGGTAGAACAAGCAGATTGCAGTGCTTCCACCTCCTGGTTCCCCTTGCTGCCACAGATGAGTTCAGTTTCCGGATTAAATTTTCATGGGGTCTACCTTGTATCTATGTAACTCCATCTACTTTTTCTTTTTTACTTCACATCACCTTTTTTTCTTCTAATTCAGTCCGAAAAGCAGCAGGGGTGTTCTCCTACTGATGAGAACAGTTGTGACGGGACAGAAAAGTAAGGACATGCATGAAAAGGAAGAGTAGAGTCTCCCAAATACACGGAGCATAAAGTTCTATTTACAGTAGGTTTGGCAGGGACATTTGATTTGCAGCACCAGGCAAAGCAGTGGCTTTGTGTTTCCAGAATGTTGAAATTCATAACTCTGCCTTCCATGCAAAACTGAATTTCCTTTTATGAATAAATGTGGTTCCCTCTATGGTGGCCCTCTCTTCATGTGAGAAGAGTCATTCAGGGAAACTGCTGGGCATGTGCGCTCAAAGGGAACAGAGAAGCTGTGTAATTTTAGTTGAGTTCTCTGGTGATTTGGGCCTGGGCTACGGAGGCCCTGCTATTTCTGCTTCCCCCTACTCTCACTGCACTACTCCACACAGGTGTATTTCTGCTCTATGTCCATCCCCCATGCACAGCCAGTATGGTCAGGATTTTGTCTTCTCTTTCCATGTGGCCAAATTGTGTTTAATGTAATTGTCTGGTAATGCTACGTTTTCTCTTCTGTGAATAGCAAGGTAGCTGAAAGATGCAGGCAGGCAGCTAAAGGAGTCCAAACTATGTAAGAAAATGCTTGGACTCAAAGAAAAAGGAAAGCTTATGCTTTGATAATGATATTTTATCTGAAGCATGACATTAACAGCACCACAGTACTGCTATATCTTCGATTAGTTTTATTCTATGCAGTGAGTGTTCAGGGTGAGATAATGCGGGGAAAGGCTGGGCATAGCCTTGCTATATGTAAATTTATTTGTTCCTCTCAAATTTCTTCACACTAAAGGAGTCAAAAGTCTGGTCTCAATGACAGAAAAAGAACTGATTTTCTGTATGAAAAAGACCCAAAACCAGGCGGTAAGAAATTGAATTAGCTTTTTCATAGATATCTGCTCCAACCAGCTGCACAACAAAAATGGATTTCAAGCAGTATCTGCCATCTATTAAGCTGCTATTTTGCTTGCGTGTGTAATGCTCAGGCCCATCTCGCACAGCCTGTCTAAGATTAGGGCGATGACTCCGCATGTGGCAGCAAGGACAAACATCTTGCTTGTGACTTGGCAGGAGGACCTGGCAGTGCCGCAGCCGCCCGAGCAGCCCAGGGTGGAGGGAGAGGGGGCCCCGGCGAGCGGCGGAGAGGTGAGTGGTGCCGTGGCCCCGGCTGCCCCAGGCTCTCCCTGCCACACGTGGGCTCTTTCCGGGTTCCTGGTTTCCCCCTGGCAGAATCTCCCCTTTGCCTCCTGTGGTTATAGAACTGCCATGCAAGGAGCCCATCGCTATTCCCACTTTCCTGGACAAAAGCCTGAGTTCATCTGTTCTCGCTTTTGCCACTTCCTTATCTTGGGAATTTTCCATGAGCGACAGATGGACAGATTGCAAACTGCTTCCTGATTTGGGTTGATTTTGGGGTGTAAATGCACATATAAAAGTTAATGCTGTCCTGCAGTTCTGTCATCACATGCAATAGCTTTTTCTGGTTGCAGGCATGCTGTAGAAGAGATTTAAATAACAAGTTAGGTTTTTCTGTAGATTTTCTGTATTTAAATTAGTTAATTTAATTTTTGAACTCTTCTACCTGAAATGTTCTTTTGAAGCCCTGGGTCAAACATCAGTATCTGGGCCAATTTCAGCTCTTGAACAAGGATGGCTTTTTGTCCAACATGGACAAGGGGGAAAGGCTTTCATGTGGTATTTCCTTTACAATTTCAGTGTTAAGGCCTTTGTCTGCCCCTTCCACAAGTATTGCATGCACCCAAACCCCAGAGTTCTCAGCCTTTCTGAAGCTCGGGCTGTTTTCATGGTCCCTGAAGCTCCCAAAAGTCTCAGCCTGCACTTACCACCCTCCACTGCCAGCCGTCACCCCCCACTGCCAGTCCCAGAAATGGGCCTCATAATCCCACTGGCTCCATGGCTGCACCTGTGCTGATGTCAGGCTGGGTGGGGCAGGAGACCCAGGAGTACAACGCAGGACACTCCCGCCAGTGGAGCCCTACCCCACATTAGCTCAACTTCCACCACGTGTGAATTCACACCCTCGTTTTCTCCAGAGATCTGAGTTACAGCAGGAGTGTGTCTGGTTTCCAGAAGGAATGGATAACTCATTTATTTTCTGCACCACTTATGGTCCTCATTGTTTTGTAGCTGTTTATGGGGGTTTTTGTCGTGACTACCAGTATTGATTCTTCTAATTTTATTTATATATGTTTTCCACTGGAAATATTTACCTGCTTTCTTGTCTGTCTTCTCTCACAGGGTGAAATTGAAGGTGATATGTCAAATTAGGGGATTCTAGCTCAAAACAGACCATTCCAAGAGCATACATGGAAATACTAGCTGACACCACAACAGGAAAATCCCACTGTCCATAGACTAACTACATTCAGCTCTGTAGTCTTTCACTTGCCTCATAAACCAGTCGTACAATATATGTAAGCCAGACTCCTCTAATTGTAAGTAAAGTGCAGGTGTGTACTGGGCTGTGTGTCTTTCCCAACCTCCCTCCTGGCCTCCCAGTTGCTTTGTATATTTTGGTTGGACTCACTAATCCGTGTCTTACATCCATATGCACTGGCACTTGGGATCTCTAGGCATTGTGGAAGTATTTTTTTTTAACTAATAAAAAGTGTTTGAACAAGTTTTTTGTCTTGTCAGTTTTGTTTTTACGTTTTAGATGTGGATCCTTCCAAACTGATGCATTCTTCCTGTAAAGGTGTAGTATTAGAATACAGGGATCTGAAAACTGTAAGGGCCTTAAATCATGTTGTAAGAGATGAAGAATCACAAAAAATCGTATTTCTGAAGTCAGTGCTGTAGGTAGGCTGGCTTTCTGTCTCTCAGGGCCAAAACCCAAATATTTCACTTTTTAAATACTTGCCATGTTTAAGAGAGAATTCAGGGGTGATGCTGGATGAAAGGAGGCTTTTGAAAGGAGTGTCAAAGTGATGTGGAGCTCAGTTTATTCTGTTTGCACCAGAAAGCTGTCCTGACGTTGGGGTGTAACAAGCTGCTGGAAGGGAATTAAAGAAATGTGATGAGCACCAACCGACCTGATCCGAAGGGCATTGCTGCTGGCAGGGTCAGGCAAGGTTGCTGTGAAATGCGTGAGGGTGAGGGCAGGTGCCAGAGGAGAACCTCCTGGTGCACCATCAACACGGGGCTGGTATCAGTTACAGCAATCGGTCAGGCTGCAGATGAGCTGCTGAGTGAGAGCAGCAGAGACCTTCCACATTCACCGGGGTAGAGAGCAGGAAAATGCTGCTCATTGCTGTAAGTAACAGGCTAAGTTTAAAGCACATCAGTAGGTATAGGTATAAAAATGGGGGTTTTATTTACCTGCAGGCAGAGCACCCACAAGTCCAAGAGAAGCCAGTGTAAACTGTTGAGATTTAAACTGCTTCAAAATCAGACCATTAATCTTGATTAAGCTCCTTAATGATGATGGCTACGGAAGGTATTACAGAAGAGACTTGCTGTGGCATGGAAGCATCTAGCAAATGTGCTGGCAGCCTCTCTCAGGCATAACCGTCTGTGTAAAGCTTTGCCTTGCAGAGACCACAGGATTTCCATCTCACTGGGTCTTTGATCTCAGAAAGGAAACAAAAGAGCCCTAGCAGAGGTAACAAGGCCCCTCAAAGGAAAATTTGTCTGATATGTGCATACTATTTTCTGATGTTCTGCAAAACATCTGCCAATTAAACAGAGTCACAAGCACTGAGGCCAAGGTAAGAGGACATAAGGAGATACTCATGCCCAGCAGCAGGAGGCTGGAGTCTATTCTCAGTGCTCACTAGAGAGAGACAGAAAAACCTTTTGCTCCAAAGCTTTGCTTTATGGAGATACAAACAAAAGGGTTTTGCAAAAAAAGTGTTTTCAAAAGAAGTGTTTTCCAAAAAAAAGGAGCTGAATGCCTTCACTATGTAGGGCATGAGTGGGAGGTAGGAGCGGGCTGTAACTCAAAGGAGGAGTAAGCTGCCCCCCAAATGCCCATCTCTCAAGCAGGCTTTGCCCCTGGTTCCAAGGGCTTAAACCATGAGAAAATGATAATTACTAAGCTAAGGGTGCTGGGACACACCTCTGCCACACTGAGCTACGTGGCTGCTTGGGACGGAGGCGTGCAGCACTCTGTGTTTCCTTCCCTATGGGAAGGAAAGTGTTTTACCAGTGTTTACACACCTCTATCTGGAACTGTGGGACTGAAAACACTGCTTGAATACTACCCGACATATGGGCACCAAAGGCGTCTGAATGTTTCCTAAAGGTCTGCCTCTGCACTTGCCTGCTTCCCCTGTGGGAGAGCACTTCTCTGGGCCCAGCACTTCCCTGGTGCAGTCCCGTGGCAGGCAGAGCCCAGAGGGTGTTTATGCATCTTGCACAGGCAATCACAAGTCTGGAGACAGACACCAGGACATGCAGTTTCCCCTCACATGAGTACCCTGTGTCAGTGAGTGGGAACAGGGTAGTGCTGTGCCCGTGCAATGGCTCAGTGAGCCTTTATTTCCTCCCTGTCCCTTCCTCAGACTGGCTGTCACCCAGCTGGCAGGAGCAGAAGCCAGAGGTTTGAGCCACATTTGTCAGAGGTAAGAAAGGTGAAGACTTGTTTCTTTTGAAGTAGAAGGGTCTTTCATTAAAGAGACGAAATATTGTCTATTAATTATTCGACTAAATATTCGTTGTTCGTCTGTTTGGTTTGTTGCATGGAAAAGAAGTCGGTGCTTTTAATGAGTATTCCGACAAGTGTAACAAGAGGCGATGGAAGGAAAGTGAAAAGTGGATTGATGGAGGAGATGCATCAGAAACATCCCACAGGAGAAGGTACTTTCACTAGGGAGGTGCTGGCACCCCCTGCCACAGGTAAATGCTGAGGGAAGCAAAAATTAGCAAAATCATTTTTTGCTGACAGGTCATGGTCTGGGCGATCAAGAATTTCTTTTACTCATCTGGCCCTGTGAATTATTTAAGTGGACTTTGTACATGTGATACCACTGTCACACAAGCTGTTAATTTAATCCCACAGTGGCGAGACGGTGCCCGGTGCCAGACACAGCATGGCCACCGCCTGTCCCCAGTGACCACACTGGGCACTCGCTCTCCGACCTCTGAGGGGATCCAACGAGCCAGGAACAGCTGCTGCCAAGTCTTGCATCAACCTCACCATACGAGTGACCAACAAAGTGCCCTTGTAGCAGCAAAACTTCCTTACCATGTAAAACTGCAGTTAAGCTTTATTGAGTGATTTTTTTCTGATAGAGCTCACAGCCCTTAAGAGCTCCCCCCAGTTATGTCCTAGCCAAAAGATGAAGGGCGTGCAGGGCCTGATTTTTTTAAAGATGTCTGTCTGGGACGAAGAAGAGGAAGCAATGGCTCTCTACAGAATATCCCAAACAGCATTCCACTAATTTAAATGCAAAACAGGTAATAATACACTTAAAATCCCACTTCATTTGAAAGTCCTATTTTCATGTCTGCATAATTAATGTCCTAAAACTGAACTCACAGAGCAACCAATTAAAAACTGAAGGGCTGTTTTTTTTAATACTGTTCTCTATAAAACCACATTTTCACCTATTGGACACATTGAAACTCTGCTTAACTGTTTCATGAATGTACCGAAACCCAACCAAATCACAAGAAGATACTCCATGCTGTTAATAGTGTAGCAGAAAAAGCTCAAATTAAAACTGTGTTTTCTGAATATCAGATGAACCCCTGCCCACACGAGTTTGCAGGAGCACAGAGTTTCTCTGTCAAGCTTTGGCCCTGCTTTTTTAGCGTGGATCCCAGCATGCAAGGCAGCTCTGCTTCTCCACCCTTCCCCTCCCATGAAGCCCACGTGGGGTGGGCAGCACAGCTGTGTGCCAGAAGGGCAGAGCCACAGCACTCCTTCCTCTCAATGTGCCTAGGAACTATACACAGCTTTCCTGGAGACTTTATATCCCAGTTCACATCCTCAGCTTTCCCAGCCAGCCATTCCTGGGATAGCACCAGTTATTTATTTCCCCCGTCCCATGCTAGATCTTAAGGTGAAAGATAAGCCTTTCTCATCTTCCTACCCTAAGTTAAAGACCAAACAAATTTTTTTTGTCTTTTCTAGTCCTGAATCTGCAGGATACCGAGAGACTCCACAGCAATCCCAGTATTTAAGGGTGGTTTCAGATGCTCCAGAAGACGGTAGAAACATGACACTCCACCTGGATGTTACCTCAAGATTGAGAAAGCAGGAGGTAAAGAACTCCATTTGCATTGGCCTTGTGTTGATCTCATGCTTTGAGGCAGAGCTGACTGATGATTCCTGGAGGATGTTACTGTGTAAAGGAAGAATCAGTTAAACCTACTTTTCTCCCAGAACTGTATATCAATATTTGAACTGAACAGCTAATTTAGCTTAATTAGAACAACTTTAGTATGATCTTCTAAATGATTAACATAAGACTTACAATAATTATATCTATCTATGAGCAAACCATTGCATTTCTTAAAACAGTTCTGTTTCATGACATAAACATCACACAAGTATCAGTCTTTTTAGCAGCTGCAAATGCTGAACACTGCACACTTTGTAAACTTCTGGAGTGAGCTGTGTAGAACTTTTTAGCCCTGACACATCATTGCATTAGCCTTGCTGATGGACACCACACCTATCTATAAATCCCAACCCTGGTAAAATTAAAATTCAAGAAAAGTCAAATAAATTTCAATACTTCTTAATTAACCTCACTTGCCCATTTTCATGTGTAAAACATAAGCTCTAGCTCTGTTTAATTACTTCTCACCTTCATCAGGTAAAAAAACAGAAGGGTTCATGTCACTGATATATGAGACGGTGCTCAAAGATGCCACAGAAGATGTGTGAAAGGAAAGGAAACCAGAACAATTTCTAGTCTTCCTGTAGTGCTTTAGGTTTAACTCACAGCTGTTTGGGCTGCATGTTTGGAGTTGTCAGCTGTTTCCAAGGCCATGGGTTGTGGAGCACTCCTAGCACTGAAGGAATCAGTTTTGGGTTTCTTTTCTTTTCCCCAAGCTGCTCATCACAAGCAATAGACTGTGCAAGTGCAGAATGTGGGGAAAAAGCCCCAGGACTCAGACGCAGAGAAGGGTGTCAGACAAGTAACATGTCAGAGGTGAGCAGGCAGTGCTGCTGGGGGTGGACACTTTTTAACTTTTGGTCCTGGCCAATGTCAGTGATGCACCCCGGCATTACCAGGTGGAGTAACTTTTGGAATAGCCTGAAATTCCAGGGGCACCTTAGCATGTGGCTCTGCCCGCACACTGTGGTGCCTGCCCCAGCTGGCATTAACTAGGATTTCTACCTGCAGTCTCAGCAGGTACTGAGAGCTGAATGGAGCAAAAGTTAAAACTAACTTTCCACCCTTTCAAAACCTCATTTTTGAGCACTCTAATTTATATCTAACATCTGTTCAAAAGGCTTATTATCATCTTCTAAAAACTAATGTTAACTCACAGAGTGAATAAATATTATGCAATATATTCCATTAATTTTCTGTTGCAGTCTTGTAATTCAGTCAGCTACGTGATGCACAGAGTATTGATCCCATCATATGGAATAAACACTTTATCAAAGGTCCCTCTTCCCTCTGCTCTGGGCTGCATTATAATGATCATGCCATGTCAATTTGGGCAAGGGTAATTAGCTCACTTTTCTTTTTTTTCAGTTTGGAATCAGGATAATGATATTAATGCTAAGGATAAGGTTACATTAGATAAGGAGTCATGCTGGCATGATGTCAGCAGTGTAGGTTTTACTCAGGAATTTGTGCTTCCTAATGTTTTGTGCAGGAGGTAAAGCAAGCGGTGGCATAGATCAGACACCCATATTGAGTTCAAAATGCTGAACAGAGATTACCACTTGGCAGAATAACAGTTGGAGCTGGGGAAATCTAGATAGGTATCAGAGCAGAATTAGAGAGCAATATTTACCTGAACTGATTAGGAGTCTATAAAATATTGCTCAGTGTGGTGCATATTTAACGCTTGATGTAAGTGTGCTTCAGTCCTAAGTGCACTCCCAAACTCTGGTGTCCCTTTCAGACAGACTATCCCAGCCAGCACCTGCAGGGCCCTTGCACTGAAAATGCAGCAGTGGAAACAAGCTAGAAGGGCAGCTGGAAGGTATTTGCTGCTGAAGCCAGGGCACATCTTCTCTCCAGCTGTGACAAGCTGCCTGGTGGATTCCAGAGAGCCTCTTCCTTCCTTTTACTCACACTCCACACACAGCTGATCAACCTGGCTAAGGGGCTGAGAACAGCTGAAATCTGCCTGTTTGGTGGGGCTTTGCTGTGGCTGTGTCCTCAGGTTTGGGCAAGAAAAATCAGTAGGTCTGTGTTAGTGATTTGGTTCAGAAAATGCCAGAGGCCCACAATACTGGGTGTCTTTTTATCTGAGTTTTTGCAAATTGAAGTAAGAAAATCATTCCAGGAAAGAAATCAGCAAGGAATTGAAAAAGGTACCTGATGTGAATATATAATTAAAAGTCTAATTGACCCATTGAGGAGGAAAGAGGATTGCTGTTTGAAATAACAAAGGAGTGGTGCAAAAGTTGACAGGAGCTCTCTGAAATGACAGGCGGAATAGGAGCGGCAGAGGAATGCACGGAACCTTGTTTTCTGTGACTCTTCCTCACTTGGGTACTAATGAGGTCCTAAACTTATGAGAGCTGTCAGTGCCCACCCTAGTTCATCTGTGGCACCTTTTTCTCATGCCTGTTTACAAACACAAATCTTTGCTCAGGAAGACAAATATGAGTATGAGTGTGGCCATCTGAACAGAAACACTTTGTACCCTGGAAAATGGCAGTGAGGAACCCAAACCCCACAAAACTGGACAGCCATTTGGCTCCTGACTCTGCCAATAGTTTACTTGTACAAAGTACCTTTGTACTGGGGATTGATGGCAGGAAATATGAACTCCAAAGACTAGTGGAAACCTCAGAAATGCCAGAGGTTAAAGCCAGAAATTTTTATTAATGTGATGGTGCTAGGAAAGGAAGTGAGTTTAAACATAATTTCTGAACTAAAAGAATCTTACCACAAAGCCACATTAGGAAAATGTGGGTTTGGTAATTTGGCTTCTTTTTTTTTCCCTTCCCCTGAGAACTGCTAGTGCTGGCACTGGTTGCCTGCCTTACCGAGGCAAGGCCTTCTGTGATGATGGGATTTGCAATCCACCTCAAGCAGGCAGCTGGAAAGATGACCAGATTAGCAGTTGCTTATAAAAATACACGTAAAACACAACTCTCACCATCTAATATTATCCCACCTGAAAACAAAAGGGGATTATTATTAAAACTTCTAAAAACAGAAACAAGTTTGGGCTAGTCTCTGTTCTCATGAGGGTCTGCTCAGGGACTGAAGGAAGGAGAAGTCAGCCCAGCGGGGACGAAAGTTGGCCATGCCCACACACTGCACTTCAGTAGTTTTCCAGCGCTCTGTAAAGCTCAGTTCAGTGGCTTTCTGCCCCCTGTGATTGTGGAACAGGTTTTTTTGCAGTTTTGGTTAAACCCCACAAATTAACAAAGACAGTGTGATGGAGCAAAAATCTCAATCTGGGCACACCCTCTCATCAGGGAGGGTAAATAAACAGCTTTTATCTATTTTCAGCTCTCATTCCTCACATTCAAACTCCACCCATTGTACCAGTCACCCCCAAAAGAATCAGCAGGTCTCCTGGCAGATGTATAAAACCAGAACAAGTCAGGACACTATCACATAGTGTGCTATACATCACCAGGTGCTCAATTTTATCCGAGGAAAGGACTTTAAACAGGTGTCAGAAGCCACAATGTCGGGTAAAAGCTTCCAGGGACTGAAGGAACAAGCTGAAGGTGCAGCAAAAGATGCTGGTAAGAAAGATCAAATATTGTTGTATATGTGGAGGGGGGCTTAGTTGCTACTTTCACTCAGAAATACCACAGCCTGTAGCTGCATCTGTGCTAGCAGGACACAGCTTCCTCTTCTTTCTTCACTTTGCAAGTTCTGGCCATCACCTGGAGAAGACCACAGGCCAACCATGGCTCTCAAAGCTGCCTCAATCCACCCCTCCCTCTGTGGCTCCTGAGCACTGTACAACATTTATCACTCTCCAAAGCGTTGAACCTAATGTTTTTAGAGCAGTGAAACCTTTTTTTGGTGATAATAATCTTCTGTATCTAGCATTTGCGTTGCTCAGGGTGGTCTTTTCTCATGCTCTGTGGTGGTTTTTGATCTGCTGTCCTTTTAGTAAGTTGGAATTAACCTTTAATTAACATTTGCCACTTGGCCTGTCAGTGCCTTCTGGTAATATAACTACATTGATTGCAATGGATAGTTTGTAATGTATAGGGCATGTTTCTATCATGTTCTTCAGCAGTAATCACCAGACTCTGCAGGGTTTAAAAAACCCTGTATACACATCAGAGCAATGCCCATGTTGTAAGGCCAAGCAATGTAGTCATTAGCACTGGGCATTGGAAACCAGCTTTCCAATGCAAAGCATAAAAGCTTTTCCTTCCAAGGAAAAATTGCAAAATGAGTATAGCTTATACTAACTTTTTATAGTATATTCCCTACCGTGTTTGCATGCAGCTCTTTCCCGGTTGTGTATAATTTGATCAGATACGGCCCTGGATTCTGATCCTGCAAACACTTTGTTGCATAGCTGAAATATGTGAGTAACTTCATTGATTACATTGAAGTTACAGCCAGTTTCCATACATCTGGGGACAAATATGTAGTAGCCCCACAAATAAAACAGGACTCCTTTCTGAAAAACAAAATAGTCTTTGCTGCATCCTGAATACATTCATGCCACTGAGGGGACACTTTGCTCTTTCATAAACTATCAGCTATCTCACAGTCACAAGTCCTCTCACTTTTATAATGTTTCATATTCTGGAGTTGATCTGTTACGTTTCTAGTTTCTCCTCCTTTTCTTTTATTCATATCTTGTTTGTAAAACTCTCCCTTCTCCTGTCCAGCTCTGTTTAATGCACTTGCTTCCATTTTTAGAACAGGCCTTACTCCCAAATGGCCCACAGAGAAAATGCACATTAGATGGCCAACCTACCCCAAGCATAATAAAGTAGAAAAATCAATAAAAGCAAGTGTAGTGTTAAATAAGCAGCTTGCAGCTAAATGTCATCATTCCAACTCACTGCTAATCTTTGCTGCTTTATCTCCTGCTTATCTGCCATTGATTTTCTCAGCTGACCGTAGGTGCCAGGTGAGCGCTAATCTGGGAGCAAGCTGCCCTGGCAGCACACAGTTCCCAGGGTGCCCACCAATGAAGGGTGCAGCCTCAGACTGCTCCGCAGCAGCCTGGGCATTTGCCAGGGGCACAGCCTGCTGCAGGCGTGCAGAAAGCCAGCTGACGTACGGAATTCCTGTAACCAGAACCGGGAACAGCTGGAAATGATTGTGATTTTGTTTTACCTTGATTACAGCAAACACACTGGGACGGGCCACTCAGGATGCAGTCAACCAGATTACAGATGCAAGCCAGAAAGGTAGGAGCAATGACGTTCAAACCAAGACGGAGCAGCTCAACACAAGCCAGAAGCGGCCAGTGCTCGTTCTCCTCTGTCCCACAGGTGTTCTCAGCCTGAAAGTCCTTGGTTTCAGTGACAACTTTATAACTTTATATAACCTTAACATTTTATAACAACTTTAAAGTTTTTGTAACAACCTTTATAAATCTTATAAAAGGATTTTGGGGTATGTTGCTTATATAGTTCCACACATGTACAGGCTAACAGTAGCTGACACTCCCTGGCCACTGAGTCTCAAGTCTCGTGCACAGCATTCAGACATTGGAGCCTTGTTTAGAAAACTCGTGGGGACAGCTCTTCTTCCTAGAGGATTAAGTGACCCTGTGTTACATCTTGATCCCCCCACCCCAGCCCTGAGGTCAGGGGTCTGTCCAGGTCCAGCCTTCCACTGGATCCCAGCAGCTGCTGAGGCAGCAGCTGGGGTTGAACAGTACTGACCCTGCAGCTGGAAAGGTGCTGTCTAGAAAGTGTTAGCATCTTGCAGCTGGGAATTGGGAACAAGTCAAACTAAAACTAAAAACTAGGCTGATTTTTTTGATAATAATTTAGTAATATTCTAAGCATGAGGGGTGAATTATCAATTTTGGGGTCTAAGATATTTCATGAAAGCCAAAATGGACTGGCAGTATCCCCTTACAGCTGACACCTTCCACAGCTCCATGGGTGTGATGAGAAGGGCAGGCTTGGGTACCTGTTGATATTAGATGAAGAGGCAGCAACATGTCCAAAATCTCTTTTTAGAGATATATCACTACCTTTTTTTGTGGTCTAATTATTCTCACACCTCTCTTCCATCTTAAGTATTGAACCATGTTGCATTTTTCCAACTTCCTGCTTATCTTTTTCCCTTTCTTGCAGCTTTTGACAAGGCTTCAAAGACGGCACAAGATGGAGTAGAAAAAGTGGCCGGACAAGCTGCAGAAGCGATGTCTGGCTTTGGGAAAAAATGTGGATTTAAAAAATGATGCTAATTTAAGTCAACAGTACTGCTTGTATAAATCTCACTTTGGTCTTCAATTCCCTACTTCTTTGTGTAGAAAAATGAAAGCTGTTTGATATCTGGATAATTTCGTTCTCTTCAAATACAGATTTTTAAGGCAGAAGGTCCCCCTCCTCCTTTACAGAGAAAAAATACATCTTTTAGCATGTCTGCTCACAGTGATCAACATGGCATGGCTCAAAAGGTTTCAGCAATGCTGTTGCCCTGCTCTTACAACAGCTCAGTGATTATTGCCACATTTGCAGAGTGTATTTACAAAGCCAGTGAAACTGTTCATAATTAGGACACCAGAACATTCATGTGATGCAACTGAGTCTTCTTCCAATAATCAAAAGTTAAGCTGGGGTTATATTTCTCATCAGTTGTTTGTTTGTTCCCATCCTCTGTATTTTTAGATTAAGATAAATAAAGGTACTGTAAGATTTCCACTACT
This sequence comes from Pomatostomus ruficeps, assembly GCA_013400735.1. Lineage (NCBI taxonomy): Eukaryota > Metazoa > Chordata > Aves > Passeriformes > Timaliidae > Pomatostomus > Pomatostomus ruficeps. Next base: position 175,097 of record VYZT01060800.1, on the reverse strand, counting down.
CAGATCATCTTGTTATTTAATCTCGTTATTTTACTGGGGCTTTCAGTGAAGGATCGCACAGTGCCTTGCTAATCTCTTTTGCTCTCTGATTCAAAGCCCAGTGAGGTCAGTGACCACCCTATAAGGGAGGGGAGTGCTGAACCCTCTTGCAGTCTTGGCAGACGGATGGAAACCAACAGCCCCACACTGCAGAGGAGCCCTGTGGTGTCTGTGAGTGAACAGAGCTGTGGTGTCCACCCCCTTCTCCTTTCTCCTACACGTCTGTTGCCCATCTAAATGTCTTGTTTCCATTATCCACAATGCACCTCCTGTTAAATCTCCCGGAGACAAACCTCGGTGTCTTTACCCTAGTGCTCGCTTGGGGCATGGCTGCTGGAGTCCAGTGACAGCACTGAGGTCCGAAAGACCCCTGAGGGTGCTCTGGTGCTCGCTCTGGCCATGCCTGAGCTGCAGTTTGTGCGCAGTTTGTGCGCAAGTTTGTGTGCAGTTTGCATGGGTGCTCTGAGGCAGCCCCTACCAGCCATGGCCTGCGCAGGGACGGAGCTGCTACCACACAGGCAAGGGGGCAATCTTCTCGCCAGGAGATGGAAATATTTATTTGAGATTGCGGCTTGCTGGGCAATCAGAGGCTGTGCAGCCACACAGGATGCCCACTTAGTGCTGCGTCTGTCAACAGAAGGCACTAATACCCACTTATTCACAGTAAGTGCTCTTACCTCGGCCTCTGGGTGTTTCTCATTGCTAGGCAATATTTTCTTTCTTCTTTTTACTTTTTTTTCCCCTCCTCTCTTGCTTTGAAGCCTTACTAGCCTATTTCAGTAAGAATCTAATTTGTGTCTTACGAAAGAAAACCAAAGCATGACCAAAACCACCTGGCTGCAATGAAATAGGGAAGTCCAGGCCTGTTTGAGGTATCACCATCTCATGCCTCTTGGCTAAGAGCTGTGGTTGTCCAGGGCTTTTTGGAAGCCACTCTTTGTGAATTTGGTCCAAAGAAAGATCAGCTCATCACTGAACCCAAAGGCCACCCTGTCTGCAATTTGCACAAGGACTGCATGACCTGAAAAGCCTTTACAGGACCCTATAAGTAATAGACCATCTGTGAGTAAACATAGTCCAGGGCTTTGCACAGAATGCCCCTATGCAATGGTTCCTGTCATTTAAAGCTTTAAAAGCCTAAATATTTACCCAAGTACAAGCTCACAGAAAAGCATTAGACTATTGCACTCTCAGTTACTGGGCAACCCTCAATAGTACTTTATTATTTAGTACTTTTCATGGTTACCTCCCTGATGGTAAAATCTTCAGAGATCTTTAGCCTCAGCATTTCAGACACCAGTGCTGTGTTTGTGTGTGATGGTGACCCGTACACCACTCTCCTTCACACCTTGTTTTTTGCCTGCAAATCACTTAAATATTACCAAAAAAATTGTACAGTTGCAGGTATTTTCACCAGTAAAACCTGTTATCCTCTTACACAACAGACATTGTTCCTTCTGCTTTGTTCATGGGGAATGCAGCCCTGACTCCTGCTGTGCAGTTTTATGTCCCCTTTTTCCAGTTGTCTTCAGTGTAACTACACAGTTGTCAGTTCCCACTGCTCTGGCCCAGTGTTGGCAGCAGCACTGGCAGGGTATGGGCTGGACAGCCTGGCTGGAGGAACCAGGGTCACCAACTGAGTTGAGAGAGGAGAAACCACTTTCTCCATCTGTCCAGTGAGCACCCAGAGGCAGTTCCTGACTCCTGGTTCCCAATGCAATGCAGGGATGCTCTTGTTGCTTCAGGAGCCTGATGGGAGTATTTCACATCTCTTTTGTCCCAAGGGTGGACGCTGAGCCATGGGCTGAGTCACTTGCTGGCAAGTGTTTCCAGGTCTAAACTTAAGCACTTTGCTCTACAAGTAAGGTCCTTGCCTTAGTCACAGTGCTCTTTGGTCTGGAAGTATTTGGGGCTCTCTCTCCCTTGTGCATCACACAGGGACCCGTGCCCCAACCCAGGACTGCGCCTTCCCACCCCACCTGAAGCCTCCAGATGTTCCATAAGAGTAAGGCGGACACCCCCAGAGTTCCTACCAGCTCCTGTGCCATCAGCCCTGGACGTGTGAAGTTATCTAACACCTGAGTTCTCAGATTTCCTAAAATTTGCTGCTGGGTGTGCCTGCAGCTGCCTGAGCTATGAAATGCTGAGCAAAGGGGATTCGTGTTTCAGCCTGGCTGGGCGGCCCAGCCCAAGCACCTCTGCTCCATGCCCCACTCCATAGCCCCAGAGACCTCCCCATGGTGACTGAGGGGCAAACAGCCCTCCCTATCTCCTCTTCACAGCTCAACAGTCCAAGGGCACAGGGGGGCACAGATTTTACCAGACTTTTCTCCTCCTCCTGGGTCAATACTGTGATTAATGGTCTAAAGGTTATCAAGAATCCAAGCTCTCTGAAACCCATCTTTGAAGCTGTAGTTTCCTGTCATGTGGCAAAGTAAGATCAAGAAACCTGGTGATGAATAAACTGTTGGTGTTTTGGATGCTGTTGCCCATGTGCCACTGGTACGTCCCAGAGTTGGAGTTGTTGTGCAGGCTGCACGCTCTGCCTGGGTTATGCCATTTCACCAGGCCTGAAAATATGTCAGGTGGCCCCACAGCCTCTCTCCTCCCCAGAGAGGAGCAGCAGCAGCAATAGGACAGGTGGCAAACTGAGCCCCTCTCAGCACCACCTCCCAGATAACCATGATTGCCGGATCAGCAATGTTGGAGAGTATATCGCAGCCCCTCCCTGAAGTCTCTGGTTATGAACAATGTTGTCCAGCTCCTTTTTGGGGCTGTCAGCACTGTCTGCCCCCAGGGCCAGTGGCAGCAGTGGGGTTTCCTGCCCACAGGTCAAGTTGACTTTCATGTTTCTTTCACGTTTGAAGTTTATTTCCCATTCATCACACAGGTGGACCCTTAACTCCAAACCCCACAAGGTTTGGCAAATAAGGGCTTTTTCCCACAACCTGCTGCACCTGAGCTGGGGCTGCCCAGCTGAGCTGGGTGGAGGCTGGGGAGGTTTTAAAGGGGCTGTGAGAGGATTCCCAGGGGAGTTGCTGGCTGCAGACCTGTGGGCAGGTAGGACCGGACATGCGAGGCGGTGGGGAGGGTGTGTGATGATGTTGTGGGTGATGGTGTTGTGGGCTGGGGAATGAGGGCCCTGCAGCCCGTGGCGAAGGCGCCGGGCTGTGTCTCCGCTCTGCAGCTCGCTGTGTTTGCCCGTGCCGGCTGGAGGCTGAGCTCAGCAGTGTTTGTGCCGTGGCCGCTCCAGCCCCGCGTTCGGCGCTGCCCTCGCACTGCGGGCCCTGGGCGCCGGTTCAGCGCGGCCGGCAGCGAGCGAGGCCGGGCCGGGCCGTGCGGGGCCNCGGAGCCAGGCTCGCTCCCGGCAGCCCCGCGCAGGAACGAGCGGAGATCCTGGGGTGTTCCCTGTGCTGGGGAGGGCTCAGGGGCCCAGCAGCAGCGGCTGGGGTGCAGGGGCTCCATTGCAGGAGCTGTGGAGTTGCGGAATGCAGTTACCCAGACGTGCTGCGATAGGGATGGCAGGAACCGTGACCCTGAGTGCAACCTCATGTCAGTCTAAATGCACGCGTGATGAAAGGCCCGGTGCCTGCAGGGAACTGTGGCTCTTCGTTGGCCTTCTGTGGCTTTGGTCTGTATGTAATGAGAGAAAATGGGTCCTTTTTGTATTTGAAAAGTGAGGTGTGTTTTAATGCTGTGTTTTCACTCTGAGGAAAACATCACTTTTACCTGTCTGTAGGGAGCATTGTGATGGCATGTACTCTCTTCCATGTTACAATTCAATATGTACCTGCAGCATGTCAGTGTAATGTAATTAGGGTTGGCTCTGTAATTTTATTTCTGCACTGATGTTCACTGGGAAGCCAGTGATGGTGCTGTACCAGCCTGCACTCACGGAAGTTGCTCATGAGCTAATGTGGCTTTGAAAAAAAAGTTGGATTTGCGGTACTGGCATGTATGAGACTGGGAACTATTCTTCACTTTGGAATTAGGATAGGATGAGGAAGGATATTTCCAGTGACAATGTAAACACTCACCTTGACAAATACACAAACCTGTTGCTGACTCTTAGTCTTGCTGTCTTCACACATCTCTCTGCTGTCAGTAACTGGAGCAGTAGCAGAACAGAACTAGGAAATTGCAATTTCCTGTGAGCAAGGCTGGCTGTGGGTAATTGAGGATGTCACAGGGAACAATGTGTATGTTTTACTGCTTGGCTGCTGTGCAAAGAATTTCCATTGGTCAGATGCTGGTCTGAGTTATCTGAAATATTTCTGGGTTTGTTTTCTTTTTCCCTGCATTGCTGGTCTGTTTTGAACTTTGTTAACAACCCTTGACTTGATGTCAGTTTAAAACCAATATTGTTACTTTCTTTATGGTTTTTTGTGAGCGTATTCTTGTAGAATATGCTTTCAGATATGGTAAGTAATCCTTTCCCTGCTGCCAGAAGATAAAATGAGGAAGGGAACCCCCTACATACCCTCAGTAACCCTAAATTCTATTTAATTGCCATAAAGTAGGACTTTGTAGTCTATAAAAAACTGCAGTGGTGGGAAGAAAACAGAACTTTTACTGTAATGCTGGAAAGGGACATTGCAGAGGAACTGTTGTTCATGAAGTGCCGTGCCTGGCATCAAGAGAGGCATTCCTAGACCCTGCTGTGGTGGCAGCTACAGGATAAAGAGCAGTTTGATAAATAAACCCTTGTTCTGAGGCAGATTATGCTTTCCCCCATTTTCAACAATAATTATTTGATCAACAGAGTGAAACCTTCTGTCCTGCATGAAAGGGCACAAAAGTAGTTCTGCTAGAAAGCTGGTGATCCCAGAAAAAAGTAACCTAGTGTTTTGGGGTGAGATCAGCTCCTGTGTGGATGGAGAGCATAAACGTGCCCTGTGAGAGGAACCAGAGAGGTATGGGGGCCACCTGCTCAGCAGTCTGCATCCTGCACATCCCATCCTATTGGCTACAGCTGGGGGACAAGCTTGGGCAACGCAGCTTCTTGCCAGCTGGGCAGTGGAGTGAGCCCGGCTGAACCCCACCAGCTGTTGCTGATGCCTGAGGCCCTGGAGGCTGTACTGGGTCCTGCAAAGTGTTTGCTGTGGGGACAGTGGGGAAGGACACAAACCTGCTCTCCTGAGCCAGACCTTGGAAATAAGAGGTTAAAATATTAATTATGACACACCACGAAATTATGAGCCTTCTCTAACACAATAAAGATTTCATCAGAGGCTTTAGAAAGCAGGGTTAGCTCCTCCCATTTCTTTGTATAACCGTGAATTTTAAGTCCCACTGGGGATCAAAAGAATGTGGGCAAGAATCATCTGAAACTGGATACTTTTCTATGTAAGGTTTTGAAATGACAGAGTTGATTTAAGCAATTCTTCAGCTGAGTGTTTTGCGATGCAATGTTTTTCTGCCCGGTTCACAACGGGCTGTGCCAGCCCGTGTATCCCCCTGCGGCACTGGAGCCTTTGGTCGGGACAGCTGTGGCATGCACAGTGTTTACCAACTCCCTGATATGGAAAAACAAAGCTTTCATTCCTGGGCTATGGAAAACTTCTGCCGATGAATCCACGCCCTCTCTCCAGGGAGGAAAACATAACAAACATTAATGTCTCTTCACCCTTTTATGCCTGGTATATTAATCACCCAACAAGGGCTCATGACTTTTCCCTGTTCCAGTTTGCATTTGCCCTCTAACTACTGGGAGGAGTCCTGCTTTGTCTATAAAAAGCTGCACTTCGCCAAACAGTGTAACAGAACCGAATTTAGGGATTCACTCACCCGTCTCATCCGGGGAGAGCGGACTGAGCGCAGCCATGTTCGGGATTGGGAAGAAGCTCGCCGAGGAAGCTGTGCAACAAGCTGAAAGTGCTGCACAGGTGGCAGGTAAATACAAATTGCTGCTTTCCCTCCTCCTGTGCCTTGGGTGTTAAAGTATTTGCCCTGCTCCTGCTGCTGGGAGCAAATCTGCCCCTGGGGCATGAACTCCATAGATGCTGCCCTCAAGGGTGGGGTCAGCACATCCTGTAATCTCCAAGCCCTCTAACACTATAGCAAGTGAAGGTCTGATATTAACTACTGGGTTTTCAACAACTTTTCCTATTCTGGCTCATACTGCGTGGGTGCCTGGATGATGCACTGACGACAGGACAGCTGAAAGCTGAGAACGGAGGCGAGGCTGCTTGTTTAGGGCTTTGCTTCCTAATATGAGCAGCCATGGCAAATACGAGTCCTGTAGTAGCGTAGTGCATCAGCTCCGAGGGCTCTGATCCGCCGGGCGTTGCAGGAGAGGTGCAGATTAAGTGCCCTGATGTCGGTGCTCCAGCCCTGCCAGCACCTCAGTCATGCACCCCGCCGAGAGCACAAGCGCAGTTGCAGGGGCTCAGGGCATGAGCCAAGTTCACTCCTGCAGAGTTTTGCTGAACTGGCCCCGAAGTTTAAAAACCACTGTTAGTGGAGCTTTAACATGGAGACCTGCACTGCTGAGATTGCTGAAGTGTTTGTGCTTAGTACGCGAGGACTGGAAACTGTTTCATGTTTCTTTACATGACATTTAGGTAAACTCTTGAAACCAATTTTGCCTGTGACTTCAAATGCTGTAGAAATATCACTTGTGGGTTATGTGCCCAACGAAGCAAGTGGGAAGCCTGCTACTTATTTACCATGACTTGGTTCAGTTTGCTAGGAAGATGAAGGATGAATAATCCTACAGCCACCCTCTTTTCCAAAGAATTTGGATTTACTCTTAATTCAGCTATTTTTATGCTGAAGCATGAAAGAAAAGGACCAGGATGTGAGCAATTGGAAGGGAACCATCAATTCTTCAAATGAACCTTTCTTTTGGATTTTGCCATAGAGTAGTCCTAGAAATGTGTATTTTGTGGCAGTTTTTTGATGTTCCTAACTTCTTCAGCACTGGGGAAACATCTACTGTTTCCTATGCTGAAAGACCATATGGATGTTTTAGAAGTGACATTTGTCATCTTCAAAGGAGCTGAGTACTAATCTCAATCAGCTGATGGAATTAAGTGTTTAGGAGTCAACAAACTCTAAGAGCAAGGTTTATAAATAGTAGCTGCAGTCCTTCCCCCTCTGTCCCAAGCACTTAAAGCTGAACCAGCTCTTTGGATATCATCAGTCTGAAGCGCTTTGCCTGAACCCTGCCTGTATCTTCCCAGCAAGTCCTGCACTACAACATGGCTCTTCCAGCTGGAGTTGGATCCTGGAACAACAGGGGAAGGTCCCAGGCGCTGGCCTGACTTTGGCCACTTCTGTGCAATCTGCACATACCTTGATGACAGGCAGTAAATACACAGCACATGATGCTGAACTCGTCACACCACTGTTAGTACTGCACTGACTGGAAGGATTTTAGAGGTACCCTCTAAACCCCCATTTAAAGGAAAATAAAAGAGGGTTGATGCCAGATTTCAACTAAAAAAAAAAGACTAACTGGTGATTTTGCAACTATTAATTACCTTGTTTCTGAAGAACTGTTGTGCCTGCACGTGCCTCAAAGGCACAGTTCCATGAGCTATTGCCAAGTACAGAGCGGCACAACTGGGCTTCGCAAGTATCTAAAATTAGCACCTATCCCATGGGTCCTGAAAGGAGTCATGAACTCGGCTGTGACCCAAGGCTGCTATGGGAAGCATCTTCCTTAGCTGCACCTTATGAGCAGTGAACATCATTCACATTAGGAAACTGCAGCAAAAGATGAGGTGTAATGATAATTAGCATGTCTTTAAAGTAGTAGGAAATGTCCTACAAGCTCAAGGTGAAATAGGCCACTGGTTTTTACAAGACACTTAAAAAAACCCACAGTTGAAGAGCGATTCATGCAAGCCTGGAGGCCTTTGAAGTTTTAGACACTCCCAGTCCACTTAAGTGTCTTTTCTCACCTCAGCATTTCTCCCTCCTGCCACTTCCATGAGGAATGTCTTGCTTAGTCACCCATCCTTCAGTATCTGTTGTACAGAACACAACTATGGTGTTTTTTAAAAAGCAGTACTTGGAGCCAGGGTAATAAAATAAATACAGGTCCAATGCAAGGCCATTTGCCCCAAACTTCTGACTCTTGTGAACAAGACTTCCCTAATCATAGCCGTTAGAAGCTGATCATCTAAATATTTCCCACTATTTTCTAGGCTGCAGGCATTTAAGACAACACTTTTTCTTTTTATTTTTCAGTATGTCTCTTCTATTGAACTTTCCATTGCCTTTAGAACTACTCTGGTCTCTTACAGAGTAAGTTTTCTTTAGGCACAAGAGAAAGTATTAGACTAATCACTAAATTTTTGATGTGCTGCTCATACAGCATGCCAGTTCAGAGAGTGAGCAATAGTTTATTCAGTTGGTTAAAAGAATCTTTACCAATCAAACTGCTCTCAGCAGATCCTAGCCAGGCTCAGTAAAAGGAAGGTTTCATTGCACCCAGTTCTCTGCTAGGGTTTGTTTCTTGACACTGTGGGTGCCACACATTAACATCCATAATCTTCATCTATACCAAGACTGTGGGGAACTGCAACCAGACTCCTAATAGCACCTCTCCCACTGAATCAGAATGCCCATCCTTACAGAATAATTATTCATCTTCTAGTCCTGAAACATTTAGGGAACCCTTTGAAAATGTGACTACTGAAATTAGGGGAAGGGTAAACACTGCTTAACTGACATTTTTTTCTCCTAATTGCAGTTGATGCAGTGAGCCAGACTGTGCAGCAAGCAGCAGAACAGGCTAAGGGTGCTGGTCAGAAAGGTATGGTAACTTTTGTGTTTATTTCAAAATGTCAAAGCAATGAAGTGCCAGACAGGGCCCCCACCCCTGCCTTGCTCCTTGTCCCACACCTGGTGGGAAAGAGGAAGCTGTGATGCTAGTTACCTTTGTTTTTCTCTTTTAAAAGCACTCGATGAAGTCTACAAAGTTGCCGAAACCGGTGAAAAAGCTGTAAAAAATGTAGCAAACCAAGCAACTTCATGGGGCAAAAGCTTTGGACAGTGAAGATAAAAATGTATCACCACTAAAATTTTTGTAAACAAGTTTCTACTATGTATACTCTTAAATAAAGACAGTACTTACACTCTGTCTGGCTTGCATGTATTCCTTTGGTTACACCTATGAAAAAACATTTACAGTCACTGGTCTAGAAAGACTGGATTACTGCACAGAGCAGGCAGCTAGAGCTGTGCTATGCTACTAATGCAAAGATGTTTTTTGGTTTTTTTTGGTGGGATAAATGCTGGCTTAAACTGGGCAGCACATAAAGTCAAGCACTTGAGAGCTGGTCTCCCATTTTGCCCTTGAGCCTAAATCCCAACTGTGTGTGTGCAAGCCTTACAAGCTGAGCACCCAACAGCCCTCTCCAGACAAGGTAAGAACCTCTGTGCCTCTCTGTTGTGCTGTGTTTGTGCTTCTGATCTCATGGATAAACTTAGAGTTAGTTCCTGTGCTGAGGAAGGCTCAGGCCTGTTACAGGTATCTGTGCCACTGCACAGCAGCTCTGTAACACTTGGAGCCAATGCCAGCAGCAGAAGGCTGCTCTGCTGCCAGCAGAGTACTTGGCTGGGCTGTGTCCCTGGTGCCACTCAGGAGCTCTGCACAGCACAGGCACGATGGGCAGTGCAGCCACACTGTGCCACACTGGAGCCATTGACAGCGTCTGCAAGGCTCCTGTTAAACCCACAGAGGCACAATAGCTGAGAGAATCAGAACCAGGTAATTCAGAGTAACTCATCAGCAACCAGAAAATATCCTGAAATACCAGGAACACTCTGTGTGCATGAGAACTTAGAATGAGATCTTAGAATCTGATACTACAGACTTCTCAGTTAGTAAGAGAATAATTTAGAGGTTACTTACCCAGCATCTTGAAATCACAGCAAGAATTTTCACTGCTTTGATGCTTCTTCCTGATGGTGACAGTTGCCATCAATGATAAGAGGTGCAGTACTGAGTTCTTTGCTGGGATATAAAAAATTATCGTTCTGCTTGCTCTTCTGTGTAACAGAAATATTTTGCATTTAGTAGTTTTCAGGTGGCATGTGACCCTGAACACTGTAGTTGTCATCCTTATGTGATTCACTTCCAGCTGTAGAGTGCTTGCTGAGCTGCTATTCAACACAAACTATGTACCTATGCAGTATTAAATGCTGAACTGGAGCTTACTAACACCTGCTAAGGATGTGCTTTGCTCTGTGTAGTAGGTGTGGTTCAGAGCAGTTACAAATCTGCATTCACATCTAACTTCAGGTCCTGACTATCTCGCTGCCAAAACCACAGCAAGTTTCTTGGTAAATGTCTAGTGGCATATAAGTGAATACAAGCAGTGATCAGGTTATTAGCTGGCAGGTAAGACTTGTGTGTGTGTGCGGGGGTACATTACACGTAAGGAGGGTCTAACAACTAATTGAAGTTACAGTTTCAGTAAAAAGCCCCAGTATTTATAACAGGCATCCCAGAGAGTGATTGCTTTCTTCAGCTGTGGCTTGGGCTGGGAAAAGGCTAGAGCTGCTTTTCACCCAAACCTCTAAAATCACATTAACTCATAGAAACTGTACGAAATTTTGCTACTTTCTTCTCTCTGTTGTTGTTGCTGGATCTTGAGACCTACGTGCACAAAATGTGATAAGGAACATACGACTCTATTTTTTTTTCCTTAACTGTCTGATCACATTAGGAGTGAGGTCAACAATGCACAGAACTGGTGTGAGATTATTTCAGGGCAGGCTATCACAAGAAGTCTGGGATCACTGATAAGGGTTTGATTCTTGTGTTTAGCTAACAAAGAGCAAATCAGCTGACGTGCTCTTAAGTCAGCCTCCAAGCATGTCTGCTCAAGAGTCTCAAATCTTTGATTGAAGTACCTTAAGTTGTGATACCTGCCCCTGGACGTGCTTAGGTTCATGTCTCCAGCACTGACTCTCTTACCAAGAGGTCAGTAACCACTGCAATCGAGTTGCTGAATAGAGACCCAGTGAACTTTAAGGGCTCATCTCTGGGTTTAGTAAAACCATGCCAGGTGGTAGGTCGGCTTTTTTTCAAGGTGTTCCTGGAAAAGAAGTGTTAATGTGTGTGTACACATGAATAGGGGATGCTAATGAATCAGGGAGTACAGGCATGGTGCAGGCTTTGGCTTCTTTTCCCTTCAGAGTTGGTAGGAGATCGAAGATATCCCAGTTAGCTATCTATGCCAGCTTTCCGTATGCTCCAGCACTGAAAGGGTCCCGTTTCTCAAGTTTGCCCAACTAAACTCTAGGGCTGCTTTACCAGCTACAGAGGAAATTAAGCAGGGGAGGGAGAACAACAGTAAGAATTTTGCTTTAAATGAATTTGCTGCCAGATAATGCAACACTGCTTTTAAGATGATTTCTATTTTTTATAATACAACTGTTTGTGAGCTTTCAGCCTCCAAGTTTTGGTTCCAATTTGTCAGAGCTGAATTGTTCAAATCATAATTTTGTTTTACTATACAATGGCTTATGTAAAAACTGCACTGAAAAATACGATCTGGGATACAGATCTTGTGTTTATAAATCCACACCTCGATCACGATAATTTTCTCAAGCTCAAAGGGTTCATATTTTTAAAAATAGTATCAGTGTGTGTATACATATATATATATATATATATGCTGCATTTAGGTGATCTGTAGTACTTTCACAACCCTAGATGCCAGCATATATGATGGAGTAAGCCACTAATTAAATGCATCACACAGGTTTATTGCTCCATGCTAACTACTAAATAGTTCTTCACACAAATTCTAGAGACCAGGCTAAAAAGACCTGAAAAGATTTACTAAATATATGCAACCTCAAACTCTTGCTGATTTTGAGGCAAGTTCAAGAGCCAAAGATCTGTGTCAGTGAGGCCCTTAAGATAATTCAGGGACAGTATCTTAGTAGTGGTCAGGTAATGAATAGACAAGTGTGCTGTGAAGATTTTCAGATAGACTATATCTACAAAAATCTATTGTATGAAATAGAAAACAGTAATACACCAGCATAGTAAGTTTGGAAAGGTCAACTTTTTTTTAATAACTGCTCTCTCTCCAGGTTATGTCATGCGGTTACAAAGTAGTTAGGAAAAAGCATGAGTTTCTGGGAGGGACTAATTGTCTTTTTTAAAAAAACATTCATATTCATTACATAAATAACATCTGGCACTTCAAGGGGACTCCAAGGGACAAAAGCCTTACACTTCAAAAACTGTGCTTGATCCAATATTTTGTTGAGGTCCATTTTGTTGTACTTTATGTTCAAAACTTTCATGACCTCCCAATGACAAAACAAAAAAGGCTGTGTGTGTTAAGACAGTGGATTAAGTTTATAGCAGCATTCTAGCTCCTCTGTGGTTTGGCCAATGATTTCTGGGTTCAGTTTCACTTTAGTTGTTCACTGAGGCAGTATCTAATTTTCTGAAAGCCTCTGAAAATAAAAGGCTGAAAAAGAATTCCAAAAAACCTAAGTATGATTGCTTACCAAATTCAGAATATCCCTTTCTTAAAAAAAAAGGAAACAACCTATAGTCAGAATAGTTATGTAGATACTTGATTAAAAACATAACTAGAGTTGCTCAATAGTTTCAGCTTATAAAAATATTAGTCTGTCAGCGCTACAAACATGATGGTAGTCAAACTAGCTTGAACAAGCGAGAAAAGGCAGTTCTGTAACAGTAGCACAGTTAAAGAAAAAATATTGCCTTAAGAGAATCAGGCCTGAAGCTTTACTACAAATAAAAGACTCCTATCAAAGTTAATCCCTGCTGGAGGCCCATTCTTCCTTTGACAATGCCACAGCATTGATCATACAAGGCCTTACTGAAAGTGCTGAAGCCAAAATTATGTCATTAAACAAAAGTGCATGAAGTAATAATGAGCTAAGTGCTCATATAGTACAGTATCTGATCTGAAGTCTGAGAAGTGGCTCAGGTGGCAAGACCACTCTTTCATACATAAAATGTACCATTTTGTTTTGTAGGTGAAACACCCAGAATGGCCCCCACAAGTGCAGATGAACTGTTATCTTCAGATACATACTTGTATACAATTTCCTAATCCATGGATTTTTATTGTAAAAAAGACTAGTTTGGAACTGAAACTAATTGAGAATAGAATCCACTATAATGTCAGAAGAAAAGAAAATTTTGTGGTTACATGTAAACTTGTGATAAGCTTTCTCAAGAAGAGGGTACATTAACAGCGAGGGGTGGGATACAACAAGGAGCGGTAATGGCCTGTTTATGTAAAGGTCAAACCAGCCTCATTGTACACTTTGAAGACTTTCTCAATTGCATTGACGTAGGCAGCTGTTCTCAGGTCCAGACCCAGGTTGTATGTCATGGCAGTACGCATGATTTGCTGAAACAGAAAAGGTTACATGTGATTTCTGCAGGTTTCTCCATAGGAACTCAACCATTTTGCTTGTAGGATCCAAGTTAGGAGTAAAAGGAGCTGCTAGATTGGTATCAGAGCTCTGATCCCTTATGGATCAATTCTGAAATGTCTTGATTCCCCTTACAGCTGAGAACTGAATGGGAAGAACATCTTTCCCAGGTCACTATATTGCCCCTGTTCAAGTCTTACACTGACAGGGGGACACAAGATGTTTCAAGTAGCATTTATCCCACTAATTAAACATACAGCATAGAGGAATTAATCTAAAACTGCTAATGGTGAAGTAAAGCATTCTTATGTACATGTACCAGATTAGCCAGGTACAAGAGGATAACTAAAAAGTTCCCACTTACTATAGCTTCTACTAGAATAATCTCTAATGTTTATTACACCCAGTTAAAGTTGGCCATGATGGCACAGAGCAGAAATTCTTCATGCTCTAAGTGACTTCCATTAATCACGTACTGTTTATCTACTCCTTTAATTGCAAAGATATTCTGTCCAACCTACTCCAGAACTATCCCAAAGTCATGTGAGCTTTCTTTCATGTAAGGATCTATAGCAACACGGTATTTACCCGGGCAGAACGTTCCATTGTATAAGCCAAGCCAGAGTGTACAATGTCTTTCTCAGATGCACCCTGCAACAACAGGCAATAAAATCAGGGTTTAATCCAATACACAAAAAGGCACTTGTCGTGTGTTAGGGACAATGACATGTTGGATTCCCATAATTACTGAAGCTTGCTCACTCATTCTCTTCTAATGACTGGTGAAGAATCTAAATATCATTTACTGTGTTACTTGAAGAGCTAGCTATGGTCAACTCAACTCTAAAACCTCAGATGTAAGCTCTGAAGGCTTTTCTATGCCTTGCTTCTAGCTGCATGATGCTACCATTATCTACTGATGTAGTAATTACTGTTTTCAGCCTTCAGACCACACAGTAAAATATCAAACAAAAAAGCTCCCAAGAGTCAACAACTTATAGAAGCCTCTTGCAATAGTTTTGAAGGCAGGTTTTAGGAAGGTCAGACATCCCAAATTCATATAATCCATGTTGTATTAGCCCTTAGCAACTCCACAACTTTATCCCCATTAAAATTTAAATATGCAAAACAATGAGCAGTTGAAGAATTCGGATGACTAATTACAGGTTCAATGTTCTATCATCCTGATTGCCGTAATTTACTAATAATAATTTGACATCTGGCTCCCCAAAATACATGCTTTCCCCCAAATACCAATTTGGGCTAGAAGTAGAAAGTACTAGGGCAGTTTCTATGGCTTGTGTTTAAGAGATCCAGCATTTGCTCTAAGCCACAGAACCCATCACACATGCTACTCATACAGCCTAACACGTACGAAATGCATCATTCTGGACCAGGCGAAAGTCTATTGCTATCATCTGACTGTACTCTAAGTTCATGTGCACTTTCCCTGATTTCTTCTTAAGGAAGCATGGTTTAATGTTTTGCAGAACTTTCTGGACTTTCTTCCACTCCTCATTTGTCCCATTTCTTCCTCAATTTGTTTTTAAAAAACAACCCAGCTGATGCTTTTAGTTTCCTTGTATCCCTTGGCACAGTATTGCATGCTTGACCTGTCTGTTGTGCTAGGAACCATCCCTTCCTTCTTCCTTCACTGTGCTGGTTTTGTTTGAACACATCTCGCTCTCTTCCACCGTACCCTGTAGTGAAAAACCTGTCCTTACGCACCCCTTTTCATAGCCCTCATTCTACAGAGCACTGTCTCCACCCCAGGCCCTGCTCAGGCCAGCAGGACCTAGGTTAGTTCATGGTTCCATGTTGGAGAAGCTCCTGTACTTTTATCTATCCTTGTGATCTAGCTCTGAACTTTTTCCACGTCTCCCCTGTTTGAAGATGCAGAGACCTAAACCGCACACAGTATTCAGGAGGCAGCGCACTCTGAATTCACATGGTGGCATCCTTAGTCAGTCTTATCCCTTCAGAACAATTCTAGTGCTGGATTTGCTTATTGATTGCTATGGATTTCTAGGCTTGTCTTTTGTCATCATCTCCAAAACTTCCTTTTAAATGCAAATGGATGAGCTGACAACCCATCACTTCGCATGGGATTTTCCCCACCATGTATTGCTACACATTAGATAGCAATGACTTTTACCTGACATTACTTTGCCTGTTGATTCACTCTTAGAGGAACAAGCTGCAATTTTTCACCCAGCTCTTATTCTGGAGTTACAGAAACAACATCAAGTTGCCTGTGGTGTGGGATCTTGCTGAAAATTTTTTGGAAAACCAGGCAAACTATATCAACAAGAGCTCCAAAATACAAAAAGCATCTGTATTAAAACTGTAGTTTTTTTACAGTATTGGAGGTATTTTGCATGGGCTGAAGTAAAAGAAATCAAAACCAGCTTATTTCCAATATTCCAAAGAAGTTGAGATCATTTGCTTGCTTTGTTTGGCCATCAGGCTAATTATATACTCATGATTTGCTTGGGGAAAAGTGCTCCATGACACTTAAAATGGTAAAATTTAGATTGCAGTTATAATATCAGAGTACAGCTCCCCTAACAGTAAAAAAACCAGCAGCAACCACTTACTGATATCCTATCTTGAAATTCTGCTGTAGGCACAACTGGAATAGTTCCCCCATGTTTCCCAAATTTTCTTTCCAAGCTTTCCTGGACAGACACTAGAAAAAACAAAAGACAAAAAAAAAGTAGATGCCAGGTAACTGACAAAGAAAGGAATGTTTCTCTAGCAAAAGAGGTGACCCCACAACTTCCAGGATTCAGTAGCATGAAATGGGGCTGTGGGCAAAGGGAGTCATCTTACTTTGTTTTCTAAGCAAAGGGAAAGATACTGATTTTTCTTTATTTATAGGTGAATGATTCCAGTATTACTAGTAATACTGGAATAGCACAGTCACAGGGCAAACAACTGGATTTACTGATCTTACTTCACTAACCTTATAAAACTGATAGAGTAATCTGGATTAATTTTCCTAATTTGATAGATAGTATTAGACAAAATATTTCTGCAAGTTAAAGCAATCAATTATCTCTTACTATACTTGGAATACACAGTAATTGCTAAGAAAAAAGCTTATGTGGAATTGTAGGATTTTTTTCCTTAGGACATGAGCAGTGCTTTGGTATTTTCATTGATATTTATTTCATCTTCTTGAAATTCTGAAACATCAACAAAGAGTATTTGAGATGACACAATCTCAAAGTTAAAAAAGGGATTTAAATGAGAATTGCCATAAGTCTCCACTACTTTAGAAACACTTTGCAATGTGTGATTTTTGAGAAAGGGTTTTATTAAAAACTATGCAGGTGTATGTTTTGTCAAGAACGGTGTCTCCAGAGTCTCATGTTTTCTACAGAACACTGTTTAAAATGGAGCAACATCCTCCAGTTCTTCTCCATTAAGCTTCCTCTCTTCACATAATTGTTGTGGTTTCCCAGAAAGTAGGTAGCATGGAATGACCATAAATGGAGCTGTGAGCCATAAGCAGATTTTTCCAGATTATTGGCCTTTACAGAAATCCTCGGTTGTTGTATGTGCAGAACAATGGTACCCACTTGAACTTTGAATACTTCTTAAATACCAAATGTACAGCTGGAACACATTTATTAAGTGATAAATATTTCACCTAAAGGGGCTTGACTTCACTATTTCACAAAACTGAGGAAGGAATTAAAAGATAACTGAAAAAGTATGCATTTTACTTAAGTCATTAGAGCTGCAGGTCAGTTAACCTATGAAATGTTTTCTATTCTTTAGTATGCAGCAATTACAGACTTCTGGGGGAACTGCGGTGAATTGAAAGAGTTCTGTATTCATCTCTCCCACATTTGGTGTTTGCTAGTCCAATCTATTAATTAAACAGTGCGTGGAAGCAGAAGTGAGCACTTACTGAGCAAGTGGTAGTTTGAATCTCTTTCATACTTGAAAGTCAAACGGCCGTAACTGACGTGGTTCAAGTTTTTCAGCCATTCAAAGTAGGATACTGTTACACCACCAGCATTCAGGTAAAGGTCCTGCACAGAAATAGGAAATATTTTGAATTGTGACCATGTGACAAAGACAGCTCTACCATATTCTGCAAAAGCAAGCAGAAATACTATGTACAAGGCACTACTTTGAACTGCAGTACAGAAGATAATCCAGTTCTTACTCTTACAAGACATCACTTACTCTCTTCTTCAGTTCAGGGATTACTTCTACTGATTTAAAATAGGACTTGACTTTAGAATACATGAAGTTCCATGTGTGCTTGACTACTTCTATTTTGGAAAAAATGTGTAAGAAAATTAGGGCATTCTTAGGCCATCTTAGTGAGTAGAGGCTGAAGATCAGCCCCTTTAGCAAGATCACTTGATCAGGACACCCTTTCTCTGTGAAAAAATTCTCATTATAGCTGGATAGGTTATTCTTTCAATTTATCATTACACATGCTCTACACAATCTACAGTACACAGTTCTGTAAGAGCATCACCCAGACATACCTTGTCTACAAACTGGCCAGAATATTTACTCTTCCTCCTTCCTTTGTTTAGTGTACTTTTTAATTGAGCAAATGTCAGTTAATAATCATTATCTTTGGTCATTTACAGTTGCAGTGAGGTCTTTAATAAATATTATCTATCTTCAGGAATATTGACACCCACTTCCTAGACATCACTTATCAAAAACCACTCTTAGAGAATGAACGGCTGTTAATAAAAGCCTTCAATTACTGGAGTCTTGCTGCTACTCATAAAAATGTTCCCTTTGTAATGAAAATCAAAGGTCATAATGGAACCTTACAGGGATAACCATGATATTCCGCTCCAAGAAGATTTTGTCAGCTTCAGGAGTTGTAGGCCCATTGGCACCTTCAGCAATAATCTGAAAGAAATTACAGCAGAGTAACTCAGAGGTACAGACTTGGGTTTGTTCATGCTGATTATAGAATATTAGTATTTAAACAGACCTTCTGTGTTCTCCATTTACATTTGAACTCTTGGACTTACTTTTGCTTTAACTTTGTGTGCATTGGCCTTAGTCAACTGCTTCTCGCTGGCAGCCGGGATGAGAATGTCACAGTCTGTCTCCAGAATACTGCCCTCAAGTGGCTTTGCTTTAGGGAAGCCCATGATTGTCCCGTGTTGCTGTGTGAAGAAAACAAACCACCATGGTTTTAGTGTGTGTGCACTCATATGAACTTCTTCCCTTGTTCTGACTTTCTGAGACAAAAGGGAGAAGCAACAGTACCAGAGAGACAGGACATAATTCCTATCCTTACTCAGACATAAAAAGCAAGCTACAAAGCTTCAATAACAGCCAGAGTTCCTAAGACTGAAGTATAACTACTCTCTACATGAAGACACTAATAACCATTGGAATAATTGAAAAAGAAAGTCCCTCTCAGCTCTTAAAATAGTTTTCAAACAACTGAAATGACTCACTAGTCTTCTACAGCCAGGATAAGTTGCATCACATGAGATTAAAATGGTTTTTAAAATTCAGTACTATGATGATAGCCTTTGTTTAGTGATAGAATCTTCATTCTTTTGAAAAAGGGGTTGATAAAGAATCTCAAATACTTCCTATACAAAAGAAGACATATCAAATAAGCCCCTAAGAAACTTTCAGTAGAAGATTGTATTTTAGTGCCTGCAAACTGTCCCTTCAAGTCTGCTTCACTTGGAAACTGAAATAAAAAGACCACATCCAGTTTTCATTATAAACTACACATTCAAGTCACACTGCCAGGCAGGTTTTCATTCTTTCAAAAACATCCAACAGGTAAGAAACAGCAAAAGTACACTTTGTACATCTTAAATGACCATGTGTTTGTGATTCTCACTCAGGAATCCTTCAGGAACCTCCTTGCCCTGGTTCCTTAAAACATCCTTCCTAGTTTAGGCATAAGAAAGGCAATGAATGAATTCCAATTCTGAAAACAAAGTAATTAGCCTGCAACACATACAGGCATTTTTTTGAGAGTCAGGTCAAAGGGCAAGAAAGGTACTACCTGCATTTGCATTCTTGTTGGGGATAAGAAAGAAAGTAGAAGAATCAACACAGCATGATTTAAACATGACACCACCAGTCTACAGCCATCGGTCATTCCATGCACTCGCAAAGCTGACAAAAATGAAACTCTTTCTGCTTAGCTAAGTTTCATACCAATTTGAAATCTTCTAGTTCCTTTGGGTCAATCCCATCAGGATTCCAGATAGAACCATTAAACTCTCCAACAGCAACGCACTTGGCGCCAAACCGATGCAAGTATCTCATAGAATGCAAGCCCACATTACCAAATCCCTGAAGGGGGAAAGAGAAAGGGAAAAGCAGTTAACATCCCAGCTAAAATGATGATTACTACTAAAGCTTATAGAGTTTTAAATAGTTCTTCATCTATTGGCATATCTTGGCATTAGATGATGTGTATAGGCAAGAAGGAAGAAATCTACATGAATTCTATTTTTGTCTGACTACCACTTGCAGAAATTATGCACTGTAGCCAGCAATGCACAGTTGTGATAAGTGCTTTATACTGGAAATATAGAAAGGGAGAGTTAATGCTACTAGGAAAGTGTCAAAACTATGATGTTTACCAATATAGGAACATTCTGTGTATCTACTTTATGACTGGCACTGCCTTAAAGGGATTGGTGGATTTTTGTATGACTACTAACTTAATTCCAGGCCATTGAGTTCCTTTACTTCAAGAATGCTCATGTTCTGGAAGTAAAAGAACACACCTAGCAGACCCAAAAGTCACATGATGGAAGTTGAAAGTTTGTAGTAAGATTCTGTACTGAAAAAAAGCTGAATAATAAATTCCTGTCTAACGTAACTCCAATTATATTTAAGGTTTTTGCATATGTATTAGAAGCAAACTTTGATACAAGAGTCTGTCATGCCTTAGGTCTCTTTGAAACACTCTATGCTCATTTTCCTGTGAGAATTTTCTGCTATTCTTATGGCCATGTTTTCAGTCTAAGTTTTGCTTAAGTACATGTTGGTTAGTCCTCTGCCAGGCATGAAAATGCCAAAGTGCAGGGAGATGAGTGTGCTGCTGGGTCTGGGCAGGGCGGAGATGTTTGTTCCAGCCCACAGGTTAACCATAGGACAACCTGGAGGTTACAGTTACTCTGCTATTTCTAACAAGCACTTTCTGAAAACAACAAAACAAATCAGTTTCCTCAAATCCTCCATTTAACATACTGTTTGAAGTTGAACAAGTTTCATTTCTTTGAAATTTTAGGAACAATAATGCATACTGCTGACTATGAAACCCTTTCAAAATTCAACTACATAGATCCTTAAGTCTCAGGAACACCAAAAATATACATTCAACCATACGAATTTAGGACAAGGTCTTGGTTTCTATTTTTCCAACTGCTCATTCCATAATGGAACAAGAACATAACCTTCAATTCCTTCTTTCCTTATGTTTTTTATTATAAAACATTGCTTCAAATTTTGCTTAGGTAAAAACAGCGTCACAGCTCACTAAAAAGTATGCCATACCTTAGTTTAAAGAACTCCTGTAACAGTATTTCATTTTGGTGTTTGCAGCTTACAGTCATAAAGACTGGAGATATGGCTTTGTGCCTGTAGGCTGTAATTGAAAGTTCAGTTTATAAATCCAGTCCAAGATAAAAGACACCTATGTTGCTTGAAAAGTGTTTCTGAAGTTTGAGAGTAAATGTTAACTTGGAAGCTTTAAAGCCCTCTCAGGTTTTAAGGGCTACAGCCTGTTTTTAAAACAGCTCTACTGAAAGTTTGTGTACTACTTCTTTTCCTACAGTCCAAGGAAAAAAGTTACCTGAACAGCAAATGTTTTATCTCCAAATCCTGGAGTCATTCCTAATAAGCTCATATATGATGCTTCATTGATGAAATTTTCAATTCCGTGGAAGACGCCACGACCAGTTGCAGATACACGTCCATGGATGCCACCCTGGCTGATGGGTTTACCAGTTACACATGCATGTGCATTAATGTCCTGCGAAACAGCAAAGGACTTGTGAGATATAGAATTAATCAAAACACAGCTGAAACAAGAAGTTTTGTACACTTCAGACATAAGGGAAAATGGAAATTTTAAGAGTCAGAACACGATTTAGTTTAAATGCATTTAGTTTGTAGAGATGATTTCCTTGCTCACTTTGTGTGAATGCCTCAGAATACTCTGTCAGGAAAGTTGTGTAATGCAATAGCAGATGTGGTCTGTGGTTTTTTGTCGTCTCTAAGTGTGTACGTTAACTTGAATCTGTGTGTCACGGTGACATCCACAAGCAAACAAATCAAAAAGCTTAGAGGAATGTTTCTCAAAGTCAGCTCTTCTTTACAGCCACAATTTCTTTACATCATTACTTTTGATGTCTTAATTTTTTTAAGGGCTTAGACATCTCCTTGAAATGGTTTTTAATCATCTTTAAACAGTGTTTAGTATTCCTTTACAACAAATTCAGTTATTTTGCAATGACAAAATGCTCTATCTTGGAGGAAAATCTGAAGTTTGAAGGTCATATGGGAAAAGTTGGGTATTTACAACTTTTACTCAGAAACACAGCATTTACAATCAAGCCTCTATTCTTAATCTGGTGGCAATAAAATTAAGTTTTCCACGTGCCAGATAGTTAGCCAAGATAAAAGAGCTATTTAAGAACCATAGCTGATTTTTCCAATTGAAACTAATAACTTGAAAAAAATTCTTCCAAAGTAGACACTGGACCTCCCTCTTCTGCCACCAGTGGTTCCCATGCTCCCACACCCTGGGAGCGCAGTCACACGGTGCCTTGGCTTCCAACACAAGTGAAAGAGTAGGGATGAAAGAGAATCCACTGAAACGAGTGTGCCAGCAGCCGGATGGGTTTCCATTCCACCAGCCACACATTCACTGGGAGGCTCCCTCGGCTCCATCCCTTGTGCCAAAGGCATTTGCATGCCTGTGGTGTGAGTGCAGGATGCTGGGCGAGAGGAAGGAAAGGAGCAGACAAAAGTAAGTGGAAGCAGAATGGCTGGAGGGGACTAGAGCCATAATGAAAACTACAACTATTTACTGTTTGAAAACGATAGTGAGTTAACATATAACCCTCTTAAAGAATAATAAAAGTGATGTTGGGCTTGCCACAGAATTCCTAATTCAGCGTCCCAATATACAGCTCGCTGCTCTCCATAAGCTGGATGCTCCCTCTGGTGGCATATCAACTGTAACCAAGACTGGCAGGGGTGTTTCATTGGAATGACCTGACCTGATGTTTTGATGGACTTTTATGTTTCTATTCTATTTTATAGTGTTAAACTATGCCTTGGGCTTTGTGCATTCACAAAAGAGGAAATATGTTTTATAAATACCTGAAGAAATACAGCCTCCCACTATATAAAAGAATGTATTTATCGAAGTCCCTTCCTGTGTACCGAAAGTCCATTGATTGTGTCAGGAAGTACAGAAGAGCAGAAATGATTAATTTAATAAAAAACTTTAGCAATATATAATTCAGTGATCCAGCAACTTCAGATGGATTTTCTGGAACAGTTAACACGGTAGTTATTAACAACTTGCATGGTTTGGCAAGGAAACAGAGCATGAGGTGAGGGGAGATCCAAGTCTTCTTAAAGTCACATATAAAAACCACAGCTGATGTCAAAGTCCTAAAATCTTTGGTTTCAAGTCAATAAACAAAAATTTTTAACACATCTTGGGTCAAAACCAAAGAGCATGGCTTTTAATGAGAGCCTTGGAAAATGGCTTATGGCAAGCATCAGAGACTTGTGTATCAGTACTGGCAGCTTATGAACTTAGTTGGTGATGTTCAGGCAGTAACTTTTGCTCCTTTCTTAACCCCTTTCCACCCTGCAATAATGTTCTCCTTGTGTCTCCAGCTTCCTGCCTCTGTATGGTAGGTTTTGAGCAAATTTCTCATATGTGTTTAAAACTCTTATTTTATTTATCCTTTCCACTTGAAACTCCCTGAACACAGCTGTGTGCAAGCACAGACTCCTCAGGTCTGTCGATTTCTCAGACAGATCCCTCTCACCAGAGTGATCTTTCCACTCCGCTGAATGCAGTCTCTTGCACAGCTTCCATCTGTGTTTGGAATTGCAGCTTGTTTCACTTCTGTTCACTGCTCATTTTCTGCTCTTAGCTTCCTTCCCCTCTTCCCCCATGGTCACGTTTATCTTTCTAGTACTCCTTAATCATCTTTATTTTTGCTCTTGGTGTCCCAACCAGATAGCTATCTGAAACATCTTCCTCTACAAACTGGTTTTGATGGATTATTCCCTTTTTTATAGCCTTGTCAGAACCCTCACTTTCCTCCTCCACACCTGGTCATTCTCCACAATAGCTCTGGAGTTCCACTGTGGCTACCACTCTCTCTTGAGTGTATAAACAAGCAACCTAACAAAATTAAGTAAACTAACTTTTTTCCTCCTCCTTATTTCCATTTTTAAATTAACTTTTCAGAAAAATGTTCCTGAATCCTCTTGGTTTTTTTTTATTTTTCAATAAAATACTGCCATACAGAGAGAGTCTACAAAGAAGCTGTTGTAGTGTAATTCAAGTTTTAATCCTCAGTAGTTATTTTGTTTTCTTTTGTCATTGAGTCATGCGAATGTGTAGGACTACAAAATAAGGTGAGATGATAAAGTGGAAAGAATAAGAAATTCAGCCATTTGAAAACTGCTCTATCAGCATTTAGCTTAACTTAAAAAAAAACTGGAGCTTTTGTATAAAACTGTAAGAGA
Organism: Pomatostomus ruficeps; assembly: GCA_013400735.1. Taxonomy (NCBI): domain Eukaryota; kingdom Metazoa; phylum Chordata; class Aves; order Passeriformes; family Timaliidae; genus Pomatostomus; species Pomatostomus ruficeps. The sequence goes on along the minus strand of VYZT01060800.1, from coordinate 150,917 downwards.
ACTCTTCAATACAGCAAATCTTAAAGCAGGTCATGCTGTGATCCTTCTTGTCAGTGAAATACACATTTTAGTGCAATGAGTTAAATGTTAAAACTCAATGCTTTGATGCAGTAGTTTTGCTCTAAGTTGGAATTTTAAGTTCTGACTGAGGGAACTAGTTGCCACTCTGCATGTTGAAGTCCTTCTGAAGTCATAATTTTGGCTTTTTATCAGATTTCAAGTTGTAATTAAAATATTTACCTATGTGAATAGCAAAAAGCAAGTAGCATTTTACAGCGTTCTCTGAATGGAGAACTCTGTCTGAAAGTGATTTACCTCAACTAATCAGCACGCCACAGCTGATTCCTCAAGCATTCCCTTTCTCCTTCTGTAAGGTACGTCAGGCTGTATTTCAGACTTAGAATAACCTGTGCCACTCCACCTCCCACTGTTCAAGGCCTCAGACAAGCCTTGTGCCAGGAGACTGAGGAGAGCCAAGCGCGCCTTGAGCAGATGTACCAGACAGAAGCATGTGGGGGGTGGCTCTGATGCCCTACTACTGGAGGTGTACACCCTGCTGCATTTGGGGGAGCTGCTGCAAGGGACTGCTCAAAGTACAAGGAAGAGTCTTTTCATTTCCAAAAGAGCTGGCATAGAAAAACATGCAATAGTTCGCACGGTCTCTTGAATGCACAAAACCAGGAGCATTTATTTAATAAAACTTGTAAGTTCAGTTATCGGTTAACAACTTAAAATTGGTAATTATAGTACCAATGAGAAACAGAGGAAAATGATAGCAATAAAAACCAATTTTAGACTATGTACCTTTAAAACAGTGTATTTTCTTTTTTTTGAACAGTTGCAATCAGTATTGTATCAGACAAGCTTCTTTTAAGGCTAGTGTAAGAATATTATCCTTAAAGCTGATTTTTCCCTTACTGTGCCCTAAAATCCTTACACCACTGAAGTTGTCACAGTTGGCAAGAACATTTTTAGATCCAATAAATAAACAAATTGATATTATTAAGCAGCTTTTCTGCTTGAAAGCCTCTGCTCAAGACTTACATAGTGTCCTATGGTACTGGCGTAGGTGTCAGCAATCCAGGACATCTCCCTCTCCCCCGTGCTCATATCAGGAGCAGGCACATCCACACCAGGTCCTGTTGGCAACAGGGAAAACAGCTCTTAAGGATCAAACACAAATAGTTATTTTCAATCATTATTCCCTTGGGAACTGTGCAGGCCTTGGCAGAGAAGAACTGTTTTTCTGTTTAATCCTCAGTTTATTATGCAAGCAACATATTCTTCTGGATTCAATGCAGTTTTAGATGCTGGGTCACACCTTTCTACAATATTGTCAAAACCTCCAACCTTTACATAAGCTACTTGATAAAAAGTGAAGGCCAGTTTATCAATAAAAAGTCAGAGCAAGATAGTGCATGAAAAGCAGTTTGGTTTGGGTTTTTTTTGACAATCATTGCTGTAACAAGGAGGGTGATATCTAGGTATGATTTCTATATATTGTGACGTCGATTGGATTGTTCTGCATAAGAATTTCTTTTCTGTTCCTGGGTGAGTGTAAATATTGAAGGTAGGCTGTTCCTAGTCATTACACTGTAGCACATGCACTTGATTTTACTGCTTACTTCAAGAAAGGTTTAATTTCTCTTTCTTGATGAAATAAACCTTTAAAAGAAATTTCACACATCTGTTGAAATAAAAATTCTGTTTTTTGTAGATAGCTAAAAAATGTATTTCCCCGGAGTATTTAAGGTGATAGATACTTGCTAATCAGGATTTTAAATATAATTCTGCCCCTAACAATTTTTTCTAAGTATTTTTAAAAGGCTTGTGAAAATTGTGTAGCACCAACCAGAGAGTCAAAAAGGAAGACAGTTTTATCAATCCATTTTAATTGTCACTGAACTAAGTATCAGTATAGCTGGCATTATGTATAGTAAAACCCTAGTCTCATGTAACATCAGTAAGTGTGTTTATAAAGAAGCTTAAGTTAGATGATAAATACTCTGTCTGGAAGAGCAGATGACGAACACTGTAGCTGGAGAGCAAGAAAATGCAGATAAAAGGACAGACATTCCCAAGGCAGTCAGATATCAGGAATACATGAGAGACCTTTAACTAGCTACATGTCTCATTATTAATTTGAGTAAGAACCTTCTCTAGGTAAAGCTGCTCCCTTTAATTAAAAGTTGAGCTTGTAATATTCAGCTTTCTGCAGAGGAGATGCCCAGACAGTAAAGCTACCAGAAGAACTCAGGGTTGAGTCTGAATGAAGCCCCTACTGACATTAAAGAAGCAGATGTTCTGTTACAACAGGCTCCTCTACTTCTTGCCTACGCTTCCCTTGCAGCTTCTGGTTGCCATGGGTGAAGCCATCAACTTTTGCTGGGGTGGATCTTCTATTTCCTTCCTCTCTTTCCTCAGATATCTGCCAAAAGCCTCAAATGAGACTACAGGAAACAGTAACAGCGAAGTTTGCTATTAGAGATTAGAACCGCAACAAATATGGTCACACTTTGACGAGCTAACTCTGAGAGAAATGTGATTCTTTTTGGATACTGTGACCTCAGCTTTTGCGGCTTCTCATAGCAGAACAGCCACCAGAAAAAGTTAAGACACACTTCCCTCTAAAATGCACTAGGGTGCAATGACTCAATTCTTTGTGGCTCTTTGCTGAAAGTTCTCTATTTAAATTGTTTCCAGTTCTCAAAAATACTGTTATAATGTTATATTACCTAATGGACACTGCCAATGCACAAAAAATCAAATTCCTAAATTTGAATAGTAAAGCTGCCCAACATACCAATAAACCCCTTCTTTGCCAGCTCCATGGTAAACCTTCTTGTGATCTTTTCCAATTCATTGTCCTATAGAGAAAATGCAATAAATATCGGAAGAAATCATTAGTGTTTATGAGTAGCTAGAACTTAGCCCAAGCATAAGCAAACGCCCTCTTGTTTTAGAAGAAAGGATGATTCATAATTTATATAATTTCGATGCCACTCCCTAGCAGACCGTTGGCATTCAGGCAGCACAGGAAACGTTCGGCTTTCTTTCTGTACATTCTGATCTGTGACAAGTCGGGAGCGTGGCACAGGAAGAACCACCTGTGCCCATGCCAGAGATTTCCAGCAAACAAATCTGATATCCTGTGTGAGCGATTTACAACCAGCAGCAGCAAGGGCTGGCCTTGCCAGTTGTGTGATCAACACAGCCAAACGACTTCACACAAATTCTTACAGGAGCTTTGAGCTTAGAATATCTGTTATGTATTCTAGTACTCCTCTCTGTATGAGTTGTTTTAATTAGGGCAAGAAGGCAAGCCTGTAGTAAACCTTTTATAAGCCAAGTTAGTTATTATTCACACTGGAACACTGCACAGAATGGTTTAATGGAGCATAAAACTATTAGTCAAAATAAACAAAAACATTAACTCTTTTCTACGAGTAACTTAATTTAAGCTTTTATTAACAGTATCAACTTTAAAAAATTCATGTTCCAAATTATTTGGAGTCTTCTGATTTTCAGAAAAAAAAATAATCAAAGTATTCCACCTCTGAAACACAGATTTTTAAAAATTCTTTTCCTACCTATTGCATGCACAGGCTACAATCAGCCTTTATATTGGCAGAAGTGGCAGGAGGTTTTAAGTGGTCAATAATGCCCTTAGAAGAGCTTTTTTAACTGGCTGGCTTCAGTATTGCAGAGAACCGAATTTTTATCTATGATTAGGCTTACTGTGTAGTTCTTGGGATTGATCTTGACACCAGCCTTTGCCCCACCAAATGGCACATCTACAAGAATGCAAAGGAAAATCATTTTACTTTTTCAACAATAAAGGCAGAACACAGGAGAAATATGTGAGTCATTATATCTGTGATTTTAGCAGTGGTTTTGGTTTTGCTGCATTTATGGCTTCTCAAGCGTAAGCTATAATCTGATCGAGGTACTCTTGTAAAAATGGGAGATCTTTCAAGGCATTTTGAAAATTGTCTTTGAAACTCTAAAGTTCATTATTTAAATTTGTGATGATTAAATATCTCTTGTCCTTGGCACCTGTAGAAATAATAAGTTTTACCATTTATATTTTACTGGTTTAGCTCAGAAATTTTACTTTGGAAGTCCTAAGCATCTTTATATACATTAGGAAAGTATTTTCTTTTCTTACACATAATGTGCAGATTCTCTCCAAACTCCTCTACAATTTAGTAGCTGTGTACAAATTATACTTCTTTATAACCCATAAAAGAATTTTACCCTTCTCTCTCCACAGGTCCCCTGCCCAAATCCTTTAGCGCCTCCATCTGTTCCCCCTAAAATTAGTCCCCTACTAATCCAAGTTTGTCATACTTGAATTTGAGTTCAAGATGCAGTACTTTTTATGGGAGAGGGTAGTTAGCAGAATTTGGACTTTTCAAATGAAAATGCAACCTTATTTAAGTATTTTCAGTAAGAGCAGAGGGAGTATATATTATTATTTTGGTCACTATAGATTTTTCCCATCTTGCTACAGATTTAAGTTCAAGATTAATGTCTGGAATTCATTTTAATCCTTTACATCTTTGGTTTTTATATAATTACATCAACACTGATTGAAATTAAAGATTGAAATCCCACTTGAAAAATTAACACTTACCAACCACAGCACATTTGTACGTCATGAGAGATGCTAAGGCTTTCACTTCATCCACACTAACATCCATACTATAGCGAATGCCTGCAGAAGACACATGAGAAAAAATAGGAATTCACTAAACAACTTCATAAGTATTTGTAAGTTGGGAAGATTTTTTCTACACCAACCATCTATAACATGCACGTATATAATTTATCAACTTATTTGCTTTAAGATGTAAAGAACAAGTCCCTGTTCCCCTACTTAAATATCTGTCTTTTATCTAGCAGAAATTCAAGACTTCAGCATTTTCTATTAAGTAGCTTAATGGCAGCACTAACCCTTGGGGAAAAAAGTGAATATTCCTTGTGAGGAAGATGAATCAAGCTGACAGCTAACTAAGAGCAGAGTTTTCAAGAGGCTGATAAAGCTCTTCAGCATTCCACAAGATCTTTAGCTTTGGACTTCATTCATTGTATATATAAGATTAACTTTGTTCCTGAACATAACTTATCAGTACAGGTTACAATCAAGGTCTTTTTGATAGAGTGGCACAAGCTCCTGTTAAGTTCTAAGCCTTGGCTTCAAGGCCCTGGCTGCTAGGCACAGACACAAAACAAAAAGCAACAAGCCACTCTGCTAGTTCAAAATTTTTCAAAACATTTTGAGGGAATAGTTCTACACCAGCAAGCTTGTGTGACCAGGCCACCCATCCCACAGTCACATGGAAGCCAGTCCACACCTGCATTCCCTGCCCCAAGTCACTCAGCAGGACTGCAAGTGTGTGCTGACACATGGTACAAATGCAAATTCAATTTGTCGTGTGCTGAGCAGCAGCTCAGATGCAAAATGGGTGAGCCCAGCATTCAAGGCAGTTCAAAACTGAGTAAAAAAATGGTTACACGAAGGTAAGGAGATCTCTCACCTGCCTGACTCTTACCAGTCTTCTGAAAAATGGAAAAATCCGATAAATCAATTGAACTCAAAAGTTAAGATTCATGTATCCTAAGGGTAGCTGCAAAGTAGGAAATATTTAACCAAACTGACAGAGCAACTATAGAGAACTAGAGAAGCCTAAACATGATGTTTAAGACCAACATGTGCCCAAAGTCACGTGGCCACAGCCAAAAGGTCCTAGGGCTGTATGTTTGTTTCTATCCAAGCTTCTCCTACTTAACCAAGCCTATAACAGAGCCATGAATAACTTATTATTCCCATCTCTACTCCCCAAATCTTTGGCTGTAGTTTGCCAAAGTTGGTGCCTAGTTGCACGGTGGTTTGTAGCAGGCACAGAGTGTCCTTTAGATGCCAGAACACGGCACCACAAATTTCCTATTATGTAAAGAGAAGACCATATTCAGGTTCTCAGGAGTGAAAAAAGGCCAGCATACATTATCCAAACTAAAGCACTGTGCTGCTATGAAAGCCATTCCTGAATGCTCTGGAAACAATCCCAGTTTCAAAGGAACTAAGTGCTGCTCAAATAAAGCTGAGGGCCAAGTGCTGCTTTCTTATGTGAGTTCAATCAGTAAAAGAAAGTACCATGCCTCTGCAGAACAGAATTTAAATTTATTGTGTATATGGGGGAAGGGTGGTCTCCAAAAGCAAACAAAGTCATTTCTGACTTAGGTAGCTGCAATGAGTTAATTAATGTCTGAGCTTTCAATAACCTTCTCATTGGAAGTAATATTCAAAATTTATGTGGAACCTATCAGAGCCCAAAAGACCAGTCAAAGTTAGAACATAAATGTGATTTGGGTTTTTTTGAACATGTCTTACTCTGATCCTTCAGAAGAGCAGTTATCCTTCCGTCAAGCTCTGAGCAAGAACAAACACCACCTACGGCACTGACTGTCCTGCCTGGGGAAATCATTCCCTCTTGGTTGAGCAGGTACTCTGGGGACAGGTCTCATTTGAGTATTGCTCAAGCCAAAAAGTTTGGTGTCACACTCTGTGTTGGCCAGAAATGAACTCTGCCCCTCCAGCCCCAGCTGAACTAGATCACTGTGTATTTATTCAACCCATATACTTATTTAAACTTCCAAGTTGTGTATACAAAGCAGTTTTGCTACAGATGTACTCCTGCAGGCACACAAAATGGTGTTTATTGATATATGAAAAGCAGTGAGGAGACTAAATGCTTAGGGATAGTTTTCTTGTACAGTTTAAAGAGAGAAGCAAAGTACAAAAAGAAAGGGAAGCCTCTTCTAAAATCATACGGAAGATAGGCTCTGAAGAGGTAAACAAGCAGCACTTTAACTAGGGGTGCTAGAGCATGTACTCCGATGCATGTAAAAGTTAGATCTCTGCTTCCTTGTATTACAGTCAAGAATTACTACAAACTTTGATGTAATAAATATTAAATTTTCATATCAAGGTAAATAGGAAAAAAGCCCCAAGACTAACAAAGTACTGACAGGCTTTCAACTGAGCTGCCTATTTGTCAGCCATGTAAACATACCAGAACATGGCAAACTTTTGGACTTGAGGCTGAAACTGTTCTTTTCTGGATAACTTTGTATTTCTGAGTAAGGTTTAACTTCTTTTCCAGGCTTTTAAACAATTGCAATTGAAACGGCTTGACTGCTGGCTTTATCTTTGTAAGTGGAGGACTAGTCAATTCTGAGAGTTGTGCTGACTTTACTAGTCACTCCTGCCTAGTTTATGTGGTAAAACCTTTCATTATGCGAAGTTCAGGGTGTGAACCCAAGTTCTCTGACAGGTGTGATGAATTTTTCCCTTCCCTAGCAGGAGCACATAACATTTAAGATGCGCTAACATTTCATTCCTTTTTACAATTCAGCCAGTTACTGTTTTCCAGGAATTGTAATTACTCTACAGGAGGGCCACCTCTTGACAGGGAAGTTATTTGTGCTAAGCTGTTAAGACTGATGAGAAGCAGGCATCTGAAAATGCTGTACATTCCATCTGCAAGTGGATGCACAAAGATAAAAGACTTACTTAATTTCTATTCTATTTGGACATCATTGAAATTTAGTTTGACAGCTTCCTAATTTGGCAGGAGTATTGCCACGCATTTGTATGACTCTTCTGGCAGTGTTACTGTGCATTCAATAGCCTGAGTCTAAAAATGGACCATATACACAGATAAAATACTGGGTTTGTTTTTCTGGCTTTTTTTAAAGGTTCTTAGTACATAAAAGCAAATGAAAGTTACTGTTAGGTAGGAAGGTTATAATTTTTTTAAACCCTGGCAAGTCCCACACAATAAGTCTCTGGAAACTTGTGCCTTTTACAGCAAACTAGCTACAAAAAAATAGTTTGAAGAGAGCCTCAAGTTACAGTATGACTCACAGCCATGGAAAATACTTTTCATTGGAAAACATATGAATTCTTGTTCTAGTTGAGAATTCTCTTTCCTTACCACGCCCCAAGAAGTTAAACAGTATGCTAAGAGAGACTTTGTTTTTCTATGCACAAAGGCTTCTAGATGAGGAAATGTTTTCATTTAATTTTTTTAATATTGGTCAGTATAAAGAGAAGGCTTTGACATCACATTGCAATGTCTATGCTTTTAAAACTTCTTTTTTATGATCTATAGTATGAAGATATTATACTTCACTCAGTTACCTCTTGCACTGAGACCAGTAATTGTTTGCTCATGATTTAAGCTTAGCTTCTTAGAAGGATGCCATGGACTAATTTTCTCTTTTCCAAATGAAGGTAGAAAGCACTGAAAACACAGTGTTTTTTAAATACACATTAAAATAGTCATTAATCAGCAAGGCTACTTTGCATTCCATAGTAACACCTTTCAGTTATCATTTTAATAATTTTATAATTTTGTGTACTAACATGTACATAACAAAGACCTTGATTTCCAAAAAAACTGGTTATACATCCTACTAGATTTTACATTGTACAGATTTCATTATGTTCTGGGATGTTCAGTGTGTTTATGATGCTTCTTTAGAAAACGTGGTGTGCAGAACCACCAACTTTTCAAGGATGACTACTGCCTTTCTAGTACGCCTACAAATCTATTTAGGGAAGTCAGTGTCACTATTTTCTGAGCTCCTAGTGCAGTGATCCTAAATGGTAGTACCTACGTATGCCCTCACCACTAACGAGCACGAGGTATTCAAAGTCTCAAAAACTAAACAGTTGCCATAACAACAGTTCAGAGCAAAACACTTGGTAAACTACTCCTCCTGCACTAAATATCTTGCAAATCTTTGTAAGTCTCTCAAGTTCCCCAGAACCTGGAACACATTTGCATCTCAGCCTAAATTATTAATATCTAACTGAGGGTTTTGTCCTGCTTTGACTTTGGTGTTTTCTTCTGGTTATGATGATCTTGTGAACTTTGGAACTAATTTGGGTCCTTTACAGATGACAATTCCTGTTAATATGGTGCACTTGTTCTGCTCACCTCTGTTTGTAAAGTGCTTGCTCATCAAAAGAAGCCTTCCAGAGCAGCAGCTATCCCACACGACCCATACAGCACTCAGCAACTCAGATGTCATGATCTCCTTTGGAAGTTTCTAGGACTGACTACAGGCACGTTAATCTCCCCATTAGCAACACCGGATTCTGCAGTAGCTCTGTGGGTTAGCAGCTTGCCTGACCCTGTCCAAAGGCGAGTCAAAGTCTACAGTCTAAAGGAGCTTCGGTACCAATGCTCACCTATGGATTCTGCAACATCCATAAATCAGTCCCAGCACTTACTGCAGTGCCTTAGTTCCTTAACGTTTTAACTCTGGATTATGTATAATATTTTCACATTTGGTAATTAAATAAGTGCAATTGTGATTGTACTACTATCAAACTTTGAGTAATCACTGACACCTAACTCAGTAGGACAGATTGTCCAAGCAATTTTTAGACTCTTTGAGAACACACATGTTCTTCTAGATTCAGAAAAACAATCCAGCCTTCCCTAGGAGGAAACTGCTGAGCCTTATTTAACCATTTGGAAAGTATGGTAAACAGCACAGTGACCAATTTGTAATTATTGAAGAAATTCCAGATAAACCTAACAAAGCAAGATGAGTAATTCAGTACTGGAAAACAAGAACACTGTACACCAATCAGCAGCAAGAACCACTAATTCCTAAATTCAATTCACTAACTGCCAAGAGAGGAGATAAAAATATTTACCTCTTCCCACACAGCACTAGCCAGCTATAAAGCTGGGGCAGGACAGACATTCCCCTATAGAGATATCCCACCACTCTGCTTTAAGCACCAGTATGTATAAAATGACCATAAGGTACTCAGCCAGAGTACTTCAATATACCACTTACTGTATATTTTTAATAAGCTACACTTGAAATATGCTTAAACATATATGTTTATTTGAATCCATGTTGAGAGAAAGCCAAGAACTTTCTCTATTCAAAAATTATCTCTGGTGCATTGATAAGACTCAATGTTTTAAATGTGAATACAGCAAATTCAGTACACTGTCAGGAAAGCAAATAGCACATGAATTTATACACTTAGAATATGTCTATGAAGTTAAGTATCTCACCTATAGAACTACCTCAGACCCACTGAAAGGATTGGGTCACTCATTAAAGTGCACTCAACACTGTAGTAACCGGGACTGAAACAGGGAGATACAGTAAACTGCATCCACACAGATATTATTACCATGTGCAGGGGCTGTGCGTGCAGAGGGTGGAAATTACACCCAAGTGGGCCCTGGCTGGTCCAAATGCCATAGGAGCCACAAAACAATGAGCCACCACAGTGCTGATATGAGGCAGGCAAACTCCATGCTCCTTCTAAGAGTCTAATTCCTAACAAGATGGAGCTGTTGCAATTCATGCAACAAAGAAGTGCTTGCTAGGATCATCGAGGGAACAGCAGGGAGACTATCACACAGGAGATTCCTCTCCTCACCGCCCCCCAACACGTGTTTATGCAGAAAGCCCAATGCTGAGAGAGGTATGATCTCTCTATAAATAGACAAGGAGCCAACAGTAGCAAGGGGAAACAACTATTTAAGATCAAGGACAAAGCTGGCTACCGCACCAATGGTATGATCTGATTATATGAAAAAGCTGAGACTAAAAAGATTCATAGCCAGAAGAGCAAGGCATAGCCTCCTACCAGAGTATCAGAGGTAAAAACAAAAGCCTGATATGGTTCACACTGCAACAAGCTTTTTAAAGGACGGTAAAAGACAAGACACCCATTCCTTTCCTTTTTTTTTTAAATTTGCAATTTAAATGTATATCCACTGTTGCACTAATTGTAAAGTTAGATAAGCAACAATAAGAGAACAGAAACCTACAAAAATTGGTCAAAGGTCGGACTCACTCTTAGAGGTCTTTTCCAGTCTTAATGATTTTATGAAAATAAGGCAGTCATATAAGCTTTAGCTATAAGACTGCAAGTGTTATCACAATTAGGCTAATTACCTTTTTTTCCCCCCATAAAACTCTCACACTCCTTTGGAGTTAGATCAGTTTCCCAGGTTTATTTCAGGTTACAGATGATCCATGTTATAGTTCCATCTGTTGCATGTTCCATAGGGTACACTTCCATGTCTTACTCTGACAGACTCCCAGGCCGAAGACATAACCTCTTAACTTTCACCCATGCATGACTTAAAGAAAGCAAAGCCACTAATTCAACCCCAAGATAAACAGCTCTGCTGAATCAAAAAAAAAAAAACAACAACCAAAAAACAACAAAGAACAACCTTATAGCACTACTCCTTTCTTACCCTCTTAGAAAAGGAAAAAATAATGTTGAAACAGCACATGGGGTTGTACTGGTCCAACTCCTGCATGTACAGGTTTTTCTTTTGCAAGTAAGGTTTCCATTGTCATGTATGTACACTGTTTCAGACAAGATAAAGTCTGCAACAGATGGTGTTTTGTGACTGGGCACCAAGATCAGGGACAGCCTTAGACCTCTGCAACTGGAAAACTGCGACAAGGGTGGCATGAATAAAAGTCGCCTTATGCAGTAAGAAACTCATTAATGTGAACTCATGAGCCAAGTGAGAAGGATAAATCCTGCTGGGCAGAAAAAAAGCAACCAAGACCAGACAACAGGAAAGTTTTGTAGTGCAGAATAGCTCCTTCCACTAACCAGCCAAGGCAGTACCACACAGGAAATCAGATTCATTCACCTCCAAGTCAACTGAACAAATAAAGTAAGACTCATTTGTCTTTACATAAAAGAGTGAAGTAAGAGTAAAAAGAGTGGAAGTAATGCATGACAAAGCTTTTCAAAATTCCTCTGTAAGTAAAAGTTATACTAAATCTAGTCCAGAACCAAAGATGGTTTTAAAGCCTTTATGAACTGAGGAAGCAGCTGAGACTTGGTTACAGCAATTTGGGTGAGCATAAACAAAAGTTAGGCTATTTCCAGCTCTGATTCATTTGGTTTCATTTATAACAGACCTGTTGGACCGTTGGTTAACACGGAAAGGCTTGAAAAAGTTTTAAAACCACTTAACAGCATTATTCCCATAGTAAATGCTACCTAACAAACATGGAATCACTTCCATACTACTAAGCAGGTAAGAATTCAATAAGTTAATTTTGTTTTCTGAAACTGACCAATCAATGATAAATAGCCATCAGCAACCACATGAAAAGCAGCTTAACCAGTTCCACACCTTTCATAGAACTGATGAAATTACTTGGAAAGATTTATTATTTTAAGTAGGAGCTGCTAGAGTACTTTCCAACAAAGTCGTCTGTATTCAGACATCTCATTTCCTGTACCCTATTTGGTTTGTTTTACTTCTTTAGGCAGCTGTCAGTACAGTGAACAAGAGCAGCTGTGGTTTCCTGTTAGTGCTGGCCACTAGCATGCAAGTCACCACACCAGCAAAGGAAAGAGTGATGTGACCCACAGCATTACTTCAGCTATCAGGCAGCATCAGTCCAGTTGTATAAATACCACGTTTGGAGTGCAAGCAACCTCAATTCCAACACATGAGAGAACTGCTTATGCCATATTCTCAGTGGCACGAGGAGGCATCTAACTGATTCTTCCTTTCTAGCAAAGTTACATTGCAGAAAATGGAGTCCTTAAAACCTGGATTTGCATGCTGGACATACTGCAAGACCTACCACTTAAATTGGGATATTTGTGACTGTTCTGTAAAGATTCCTAAAGTACAGCAGAGAAGCACCGTTAAGAAAAAGAATCACCATCTTTTCTGCTTGCAAAGGTTCGCAACCCCCAAAGCAGAATTAAGGATTAACTCTACAACAATAGGTAAGCGCCACAAGATTCAACAAGAAGAGTTATTTCTGGTTTCTCTCAATAAGGTGGAAAACCCCCAAAAGTTGTAAACTGAAAATAAAGCATGTTTCTGTACCTCATGCTTATTTTTCAGAAAAGCACTTTTCTTCACCCACTGAAGAATAACCTGCACTACTGTGTAGTGACAGCTATGTCCAACACAGCCAAGATGACTTGTGTTCTTACATGTGGTTTGGGGGGGAGAGAGAAAAGTAGGATATGCCTTTAAATAACTTCCTATTTCTATTAACAATGCTTTTGATTGTTAGAATTAGGGTATTAAGGGCATTGTACTTCTTGAACAGAAATATGACAGTCGAGTTGCCCACCAAGGTGCAGAAGTTTGTCTATACAAATAATGTAAGACCAATGTTGGATTTGCCCTCATGCAGCTGTATCAGGCCACAGTCATCCATCCAGTCAGGACTGTATTTTCAATGCAGTCCTCTCATGGCATTCACTCTGCTGAGGTCTTTCTACTTTGCAGGCAAAAGAGAAGGCAGCACAGAGGAGATACAGAAGTACCAGTCAAGGAACTGCTGCTTTGTAGCAGCAGGTATCATTTGCATGCATATGTGAGATTTGTAAAGATAAATCTTGCATTTAGAGTCTGCCAGTTTCCACATTTGGGCTGGACCACTAAACAGGGATTGAGGTTTCACTCCAAAAGAGAATGAGCAAGCAAAGAAATTGAAGATATCTCTGACAGAAGGAACACCATCTAGATGTTATACTGTTAACTACAAACATTAAGTAAAAATAAGAAGGTGCTGCTAAAGTGCATATAATAAAAATGTTTATTTAGACTCTTTTGCCTTGAGTAATTCAGCTGCTTCCAAGTTTAGGGCATTTAAGAAAAGATTTTAAAATTTGATTTACAGTATAAATTCTTCATTAGTTCATGGTTAAATCTGTAAATGCCCTTATAAACAAAAAGGCATACAGAAGTAGCATACAATCAGTATTGGTACAATTTGGTATACAATTGTATTGTATACCAAAGTATTGTATACAATTTGGTATGAATGTACCGAAAAAAATTAGGAACAATTTAAGGAGGACAGCCTTTAAAAGACCTAAAAACTTTTGTATTCCTACATTGAATCTTGAAGTGAATCTTTGATCATCTGTCTAACCTGCATACAGAACAGTATTTAATATTCTCTAAACAGCATCTCTTCTCCTTCAGTTTACACAAACCTCAAGAAATATAAGAGATGAGCTTTTAAAGCACAATGCTCCTTGAAAGAACAACAGACATGACAAAGCATCCCTACGTGCTAGCAATCACCTAGCAGTAAGTAAACACCATATCTTTCTTAGTGCCTAATACACACACACACAGAAAAAGGCAGAATGGGAAACCTTGTTTTACCAAACTTTACTTTTCAGGAAGCTGCAAAGTTAAAGGTTGCAATTCTGCATGTGAGAAGATGTGGAAGCTATGTTCCTCCTAAAGTCTTTGCAAGCCTTCCACTTGTCAACTCACCCCTTTTTTTAAAAGGTGGCCTTATGTCTCTTGATGGTGTGAATTACTTCCACTGGACTCTGGGGTCCACAGTGTGTGGGACACTCACTTCAGCAAGTTTCCCTATTTCATACTGTTATATGGAGCTTGGAGTTGTATTTCATTGGACTTTGTGCTTTTATCCCTGTGTACTGTACAAGGATTCTAGTTTAAAAACCCCTTCTAGACAAAAGCTCAAGTTGTTTGTGCATTTCGGGTGGATCAAATGTACTACAAATGCAGAAATACCTTTACCACTCGTTTGCCATTAAAGTAGAAATGTTCTATTTCCTCACACTTTTTTCATAGCAGGTTTCAAGCAATTGATCCACTCTCATCATACATCCCATTTACATTTACTGCAAATCCAGATCTGTCACTGGATGGTGAACAAAATCCTAGAGAGCATTAGAAGGTGAAATCCATTAGTCTCTGTGCTTAAGAATGGAAAGGAAAGATCATTTGCAATTTCTTCCCTAAATTCAGAGGTGGGTGGGGAGCAGCATAAGCAGAAAAGGACAAGCTACTGGGACTTCCTACTTTCTTTAGCTGTCATTTTCAATTGCCTTGGAATCTGCAGTGCTCTAGTGTTTGCTTCACTGTGACAAAATGCCACCAAAAATCAAGAAATTCTGGTGACAATTTAGAAATGTACATATCAGAACAGAGGGTATCCAATCACCCAGTTGGTGAGTTTTGTTCATGTACAGTGCATTTTATAATTATTTGTTGTGTAAACATTAGTTCCTTCACTTCTGAGCAATGCTGGTGTGAAATATTAGAAGCTATCTTATATTAATACTGTTTTATTACTTAATTTGCCACTGGACTGCATTTTGTTATGCAAGCAGGATCTTATGAATAACACAGGCTGTACAGCAAAGGACTTTTTGTAAGCAGAAGCAAAGAGTAACTTAACTGAAGCAGTGATACAACAACAGTGTGATATCCATCTGTATTTTAAAAGAAATTATAGCAATGGCATAGAACAGTAGCTTCACAGAAAGTAAACTTCAGCCACGCCCTATTTCAGCTACAACTAAGTCTGATGCTAGTTCTTGCTTCAAGTAAACAACCAAAAGTTGAGTTAGCCTCTTTTGGGTAAGAATTTAGCATGTCACAGGACACTCACTATATATTTGATTTTGGAATGTTAGGAATCACATTAACACGACAGACTATTTGTGCTGCAGAGAGAAATCCTCATGTCATATACGTACAACAGCTGAACTGATTTTCAGAAATACATTTATCTAAAAACACCCTTCCTACTCTAGTCTCGAAGTTAGAGGACTTCATTTATAAGAAATCACTTGCTTTCTGTAACCATCACTATTTACCATAAAGCTGGCTTATACTGAAAAAAAAAAAAAAGTGTTTACAGACTACAGAAGCTCTGGTTTGAGTCACAGACCCGAAACGGTTTCTAATATTTTAATGTCCACAAAGATCAGAGCTCTTAAGTAAGTTATGCTGACGGACATCTGTATTTGTTTTTCAAGGAAATGCCATCTATCTCAGGCTAAAAGGGAGTCTGATTCCTCTGAGATCACGGCCGATCCCAGGAGAGCCCAGCTCTGCTCAGCTCCAGTGGGATTCACCCTCTCGGTCCCTTGGCAAGTCGTTGGTCTCACCTATATTGAGCTAGCTACTTCTAGAAAAATCACTTTTGTCTTGCTATGTATCCAGCCGGTAACTGGATACTCAGTTAACTTGTTATTAAAACTTGTTATTTTTCTCTGCGGATGTTTTCTGTGTGAGCATTAGGGGTTCGCGAACACAGCAGGCTCAGTGTAAAGGGACAGGGGCTCCTCCAGCTCCCGACTCAAGAGCAGGCACTTCTAGCACGGTGCTCCCACGTTTCCCTACAAACACTATCGAGGTCTGAGTCACACCGAGTTAAAATCAGGCGGGGGTTCGCCGCGCTATGCCTAGGGCCAGACCGGCGGAGGGTGCGGCGCAGGCCCGGCCGGCAGCCGTGGCAGCCGGCACCGGGGCTGTCCCGGGGGTCACCCGTGGGGCCGGGACAGCGGAACGCCGAAGGGCTGCGGAGGAACCGCCGTGTGCCTGCCTTCCCTCGGGTATCGGATACCCGGGGGGCAGAGGAGGCAGCCGGTGCCCTCGCTGGCCGGGCGGGCAGCGGGCGAGGCGGGACTGGGCCGGCGGGCCAGGGGGGCCCGGCGGGGGCACGGCG
>VYZT01060800.1:51195-133620 GCA_013400735.1 Pomatostomus ruficeps | reverse complement strand
GCCCCGCCGGCAGTGCGGCCGCTGCCCCGGGGCCCGGCCCGCGGGGCCCCGCGCTGGCTGCGTGCGCTGCGGCCCGTGAGGAACCCGGGGCAGGTAGCCTTCACATGCTGCCCTTCAGCCGCGTGAAAAACGAGGCCTCCCTCAGCGCAAGTACAGTGCAAGTGAGGGTGGCTCACACTGCAGTGTTCAGCACTCACAGGGCGGGGAGCTTGTTGGGAGAGCCCAGCTTTTCCACGTGTGTTTCGGTGACGGCCCTGTCGAGAGGGGACAGAGCCTTCGAGTAAAGCTGTTAACATGGCTGCTCTCATAGAACCATAGAGCCACTCAGGTTGGAAAAGACCTTGAGATTTATCTACTTTGTCTGCTCTGCTGTTTTTCCTTTTGCTGGGTCTTGGTCCACTCAAGTCCGTGTTTTTTACTCAGCTCAGGCATCTGACTACGTCTCTAAGAACGTTGCTTTAAACAGTGTAAGATCTGCTTCCAGAGCATGGGAGAGAATGTGCTGGACTATTTGAGCGGGCTCATTTCAGAAGAATTAAGTGACTTGTTCATTTTCTGTCGGTTTCGGCTGCTAATTGGAAAATACAGTGGGTTTTTTCTTTTTAGGCTTGTGAGAGACCAATGCCCTTAAGCCAGGAATAACCAGGAAGTTTCTTTATCGCTATGGGAATCTCTTTAACCACTATGGGCATCCAAGGGCTGTGCTACAAGGCTCGAGGGAAAGTAATTAAACTTCTCTGTGTGTTTGTCAGCAGAGGGATTAGTCACAGATTCTTCAGCTCCCATAAACTCTTCAGGCAAATGATGCTCAGTTTTTTTCTTGAGTTAAGGTTGTTCTCTGTCCTAACATTCTGAAGGAGTTTTCTTAAGGACCACTAATAAGGCTGGTTTTTATCTGTAATGAGGATGATTTATAATTGTAGTCTAGAAAACAAAGATCCTTGATAGTGATACGGAAAAAAAAGAGCAAGAAAGGAGCTGGTTCTTAGGTCCGTTTGTTCTTTGGATGTTCACGCAGAGCTTCAGAAACAAGCTTACTGATTTGGTTTTCTGTCCATAGTCTAGGTGGTTTATGGAGAACTTCTATTTTGGTGTTAATTTTCAGTTCACGAAACTGCAGCGTTCTCAGTGGTTGTATCAGCTTTGAGCTGCTACTTGATTTCAGTTGTCTGCATGGTCTTATTAGCTGGAGCTCAATTTCTGTACAGGTTCTTAACTTTTGTAAATACATAGGAAAGAAGGTGGTGCGAGGTTTTGTGGTAATTAGGCCTTATCAGGTAATTATTTCCACCTTGTTCTGTAGGTTAGAATACCATTTTACAAACACAAAGGTTAAACGAAGAATGTGATTAGCCAGTTTGCTCAAACATGTAGACTTAGATCTTAAGGTTAGTGTGCTTAGCTCCTATCCTGCTTTCAGCTGTGTTCTCTCTGATTTATGAGCTTCACTTAATTATCAGCTGCTTGCAGTGTCAGGCTATGTTTGCAGCACACATTTGTGGATGTATTTGAGACTGAGCCTGGGACATGACAATGTGAGAACCACGTGGATCTCTCCAGGGGCTCTCCAGGGCTTCAGCTGTATTTGAAGTAATGGCAGTACCCTCCCTTCTAAATAAGACTGGATTTTGGCAAAATATTCAACAAGCTGTATGGTGAATGCTGAGAATAACTAAATCAGAATGTTAAATTTCTTAGTCTTTAAATATTGTAAGAAAGAAGATAATTAGGGAGTTTTATGTTGCACATTTTTATGACTGAAATAATGTGTACAGTTCACAGGCAGTTTAACAAACTCAGCAGGTCTGTACCATTTTTCTGTTTAAGTCCTTTCTGAAAGTAAGAGTAATGACACTATCTGTGTCCCCCATTCCAGTATTTTTACATGCTAAGTGGTGAGCAGTTGAATCAAAATCTGGTTGCCAGAGAAAATGAAAAATGGCATGCTTTAGAATGAGTTCTAGCAGGCATGAAATGGGTAATTGCAATAATAAAAGAGGAAGTGTATCTTTTTTACTCTCATATAGCATGTGGGTTGCCATCAGAAGATTCACATTTGAGTAGCATCAGTAAAAAATCACTTGGGTGGATTAAAAGATTCACTGACTTCATTAATTTCCTACTAAGTTTTGGTCTTAGGACTGCATCTGAAGAGAGAGATACACAGAGAAAACTCAATACCTGTGTGGTAGGAACTGTCTGTATGATTCATGGACTTTTCAGCAAGGTCATCTTCAACTATGTGTACATGATAGGTATCAGTTTCTATTTAAAATCTGTGAAGTGTAACTGAGGGAGACAAACAACTTGATTAAATTTCCTAAGAAATTTAATCTGAAACATAAATTTTAACAGATTATTATAGATCAGAACAATAGTAAACACTGTATTGTGCCTTGCTAAAGCAATCTGCTGTTTTAAGGTGTAAAATATCAATTTCATAACGAGTAATTTTCTATGTGTCAGGTTTTAAAGTTTTACTGAAAAAGGGGATCTAAGACAAGAATCAAATACTTTCTGCTTTAATCCACTGTATTACTTGAAGATTAGCTATCTGGGAATATATAGATAAGTAGGATAATCTTTCTCCTATGTCTTAACATCATTAATAGTGACATCATAAATAGAAGACATGTTTTTATTGAAATTAAAAGGTAATTTTAAATCCATCTTAGTGTTATCTATCGAAATTTGTCAATTTGGCTAAAACATTCCCAGGGTATTCTGGTGCTGAATTCTCTCGGAAGCTGGGGCAGCTACTCCCAGCCTGCATCCCAGTCTTCTTACCAGCTCACCAGAGCAGATGAGAATGAGCGGAGGAGCTGCAAATCAGGGATCCTCCCAGGGCTCTGGATAACTCTGCCCATGTCTGACTGAGCCCTTCAAATCCAGGGTAACCCTGGGATCATCTCCAGTGCAGAGTCTGAGCATCCATTGGGCAACACCCTCAGGAGGAAAGGTAATCTGTACAGAGGACCAATTCCTTTCTGTGGTAAGCCATCTTCTGGGAAGGCAAATTGCTTTCAAACAATCTGCAAATGGAATTCCAGTTGTTTCAGCAAATTTCATTTTAAGCTATGAGCCACACCATGTGAAGCGCTTGCCAGTTCTTACCTACCCTTTGCTTAAAGAGTTGATTGAGATAAATTTCAAATATTGGTAACACTCACATACGAAGACTTTCTTTTTTCCTATTGATTCCAGAAATAACTCAGCAAGTTGTAAATCTAAGGTTCTAGCCCAGTGGGATGATTTAAAAATGTTATTAAAATTGAAGCAAGTTGTTTGCCTTTGAATTGCTTGTAAGAGCATCTATGATCTATGTTTCCCTTCCTCGTTTCACCAGAAATTGCAAAATAATGCTTTTTTTTTTTGGGCTTAAATGTTATGCTGCACTGCTTTATGTAGACCTTGGTAGTGTAACTAAGTAGGTGGGAACTGGGGTTATTTTCTTACCCTAAACTGCTGCAGAAATTGTTCAGCCTCTGAGTCAACAGATCTCTGAACAGTTGTGTAATAGTTACTGGGAGAATGATGTGACTGACAGGAATGTTACGTGTAGTACTATTCACACACCTGTTGGCTAAAATCCTGTGTTTGTGTTAAATGGAGACTATGCAGGTGAGCAGCAAGTGTGTAGGACTTCACAGAAATCCTCCTGCATGGGAGCTGCCTGCATATGGTGGGAAAGTGTACTGAAATTGTACCAAATAGCAATCTAATTATTTCCCAGATCTTTAGCTTGAGATGTTCTTGAGTTTCATGGGTTTTATTTTCCTCCTTCCCAATGCTTCAAAGTAAAATCTTCATGTGTGATTGTTTTTGGCATGAGATGTGAAAGTAGAGATGGCAGTTTCTTTATCTGCAGGAAAATGTACCAGCATTCGGTCTTCAGAGTGATGGGACGTAATGTTGGTACAGCATTTGTTCTTTTAAAGGTGTATTTTTTAATGAAAGATACTACAGACTAAAGAATCTAGGGAATAATTAATGTAATCTGAGCTTAATTTTAATTCCGAGTTTGTGAATAAATTGTTGTACTCCAAGTGCCTTATTTCTTGATTATATTCTTCCCTTTTTATGCCAAGCCAGTACCATTCATGATGTAACAGGAATGAACCGGGATGTGTGGAACAGTTGCCTGGCTTCGGTGTTGCTGGAGGGCTGTCCCTGTAAGATGCTGTCAAAGGCAGCACAAGAATTAGGTGAATCCCAGAAGATTCCCTTAATTTGTGACTGTGTATATGAGCACTTTTACCAAATGAACACTTGAGTAGAAATCTTCATTTCAGTCATCTGTTTACAACCAATTAGAAACTAAAGCTTATTAAAAGCCTTTGTACTGATAGCATAAGATATCAATACTGAGATCTCTTGGTTTAGAGACTTTCCTCTATAAATAACTTCAGCTGTGTTGAGCCATAGGAGAGCTGACTTGCAGGTTTTCTTCATTTACTCCTTTGGCCTTGATAAAAAAAGAACCTGAATTGGGTGGCTTTCCAGGCAGGCTGCAGAAGTTAATTTGCACATGCTGCAAATTTGAGAGTGCTGTCTGCAATATTGCAAAATTGGAGAAGAGGTATTCAGATTATTTCCTGTTGAGATAAAGACTTTAAACCTTTCAATACTTTGTCTTATAAATGAGATGCTTAGATACCCGTGGTCTGATTATTTAATGTTTTTATGTGTTACTTTGCATTAAATTGAAGTTTTTCCTGGTTGCTAAGTTCAAGTAATAAGCTGCTATAATTTTCTTCATCTGCAAGTAGTAACGGTTTTGCTTGTCTAGAGCACTGTAAAAGTAGGGAGTGAAACTTAAAATTGTGCAAGTAAAGTAGGAAGTTCTAGGTTTAGCCTAGTAGGGACTAGGCTAAAGTGAGTCTTGTTTTTTTACTTGAGGCATTTCTACAAAAATAATCTGGAGCTGAGCAAAATAATATTTGAATTTATTTTTTAATAAACCATAAGATTTTTTAAAAATACTTTTCCAGAACTTCTGCAACAATATATCATTTTTATTTCAAAATTCTGGCAATAGAATTATTAGCCCATTATTTAGAATGTGAATTTGACAGGGATTCCTAATTCTTAAGTGAAAAGTACTTGAAAAACCCTCAGTAAGTGGTTCAGAGCAGTTTTCTGAGCTTTTAACTTGTTAATAATTCTGCTGAAGAAATCAAAATATTGAATAAATTCTGATAATTACCTCATGAGTGAATATTTTTAATTGCCATGGAAAAGTGGTGGTGCTTATGTTTATTAGCTTTAAAGGCCTTCTGTCTCCATCTGTTTATATAGTTGCTGTGCATGATGACTGATGTTGCCAACTGGTTGCTTCAGCTCTGTGACAGAGCAGATATAAAAAGCCCTTCGTGTATACAGGAGGTGATGCCCTCCTCTGTTGGTCAGGCAGTCTATAGATGCACAGAAACTCTCACTGCCATGTTTCGGTACCGTTACTGCCAATATACTGCTAATGAGTATTGCCAGATAATCTAACTGATGGATATTAAATATGGTTTTTAATAACATTTATTCCTTGTAATGCCACTTCTGGTTTTCAGATGGGTAGACAAGAAGTAACTCTCTCTGGAGGCTGCAGGTCTGACCTGAAGCTTGCTGAAGTCAGTAACAAATTAATCTGATTTCAGTGACCTTGCCATCAATGTGGCCCTTCAGGATAGAGGCTTTTGTGGGTCAGTGGGGAGGCTTCTCCTTTCTCCATTTCTGTATCAGTGAGAATCTGTTTGTGTCGTTGTGGCATAATCTTTTGCTTTTGATTGGTATTTGCTCATTTCTAATTTAAAAAACAAAAGAGGGCATGATATAGTTACCCAATCCTGAAATATTTGAGATTCCTCTCTAGCTGTTAAACATGTTTGAAATTAGTTGATGAAAAAGCTAGTAATGGGAAAGCTGACAGATATACAGGCATAAACTTCCACAGATGCACTGTGAGCATGCCAGCTTTGTTCTCTTAAATAAGGTTAGGCGGGAAAGAAAGTACTTTAGTCAGTTTGCTTCCTGGAAATTATGTTTTTTAGAAAATTGCTGTCTACTTCAGTGAGCATAGCAAATAACAGTAGAAAGTGGTTTGCCAGGAGTGAAATAAGAATTATTTGAAAGTAACATTTACAATTGAAGTGGATGGGTTTTTGCAACTCTTGGTGTCCTTGGCTGTCTGGCTGAACATTACACCCAAGATCTTTCCAGCCTGGAATCACAACATCAGAGGCTGCAAACCAGTTTTTTCTTGGTTTAATACTCAATTGACAATCAGAAGTTGTTGACATAAACGTAGTGTGTATTGTTTAAATAACAAACATTAAAGCTCTTATGAACTAGAGAATACTAGTTTCTTGTAGTGCTTTTGTTTGCATTTCAATTAGCAAAATCAACTTTAGCCTCTTTCACTTTGGAAGAGTGGTTATGGGAATCAAGATTGTTAAAATATGTTTGAATGCTTAAATCTTCTGTGAAATATGCTGGTGGGTGAAACCCAGATACAAAACATTAAGAATTCCCGTTCAAGTTTGTTGGTACAATAGAAATTGGTATTGTTTATCAGAAAAGTCCAGGAGTACATTGGCTGGTATTTTTCAACACATTATGGATTTCCTGAAAAAAAATCTTGCTGATTATACTAGATGTAGAAATCATGCTGATTATGCTGAATGGAAAAATGTATATGTGATATCTTTTCTTGGTCATCTCAAGATTGTTTATGGTTCCCACTGGATGTAGAGAGCCAGCACAAAATTGCTGTTGTATAGCTCATTCCAGAGGAATCTCAGAATGAGAAAATAGGTCAGAAAAAGAAATATTTCTGTTTTAATTAAATTGTTCCTTCTTGAGCACACTTGAACAGTTTTTGAAAACACTGTACCAAGTTTTTCTTGATTATTATTTATGGTCTAATCTTGTCAGTGTTGGCAAGATAAAGTCTAACTTACCTATTCTACTTTCTCTTCTGCTTTTTTTCCTTTGGAAGCCAGTAGATTGAAGGTAAGCTTATTTTGAAGTACTGGTAAGGTAGGGTCATATCATTAGTAAAGATTTTCTGGTTTCAGAGGGACTAGTATATTGTGGTCTTCTGACTAAATGAATTAAAATCACCATGGAATTTGTAAAAGCTTATCCTGGTTTCTTTTGTCTTACCAGTTTTCAGATCAGCCTGGTGTTTAGTTTAGTAAAGGAACACTAAGGGGCAGTCTAAATAATGTGTGCTTTTAGATTGTTCAGTTGTCATTAGAGATCAGCTTTCTTGAACAGAGGATGCTATACATTCACCTCAGGTTTTAAGGCTACATTATCATTGTGGCATTTACATAAGCGGAACACTGGGCTACATAAGTGGAAATTGAGCTCCTTCCTCGTGTGACCAAAAACTTCATGAAAGTAATAGATGAACAGGGAAGGATGGAATTAGAAACCACTCTCCTTCACTGTTCTGTTCTCCCTAAATACTTTACCCCTCACCTCCAATGAACCCATGCTTGTAGTGCAAGTCCATTAATGTTACTCAGTTTTAGGTGTAATTTATTCTTGTTTATTAGGTGGCTAATTCAGTGGAGATTATTTAAGTTAAAGAAATTAATGGGCCTGTTAACTAAAAGGAAAAAAAGTCTGTTATTTGACGAAACACTCATCCTTTTTCTCCCAGAGTGAGTCCTAAAGTCACAACAGAATAGGGCACTGCCTCAGGACTTAAAGTAATTCTTAACATTTTGAAAACTAAAACTTGATTGTGTAGGTATGTTCTGCACAATGTAAGGTAAGAGAGAACCTCCTTCAAATAGTGTATGAGGTTCAGGAACTAAAAAAAAAAAAAACCTCACATCAGATGCCCTGTGTTAACCCTGGCTCTGAATCATTTGATTATTTTGTGCTTGTAAACCAGCACCTCAAGTAAGGAATAAAAGCAGAGAAGGACAATAAATCTTACAGTGCAGGAAGAGAGAATTGTAGATATAGAAATGATATAACCAGGGATGATGACCTGTTCACAGGTAGGGTGAAAAGCTGAGGTGAAAAAGGGTAGGTTTGTGTCTTATCAAAAAGGTTAAGAATTATGCACCAGGGAATGGCAGTGCAGTGTTTAAGCTATGAGTATGTAAGATTCGCTCAGTGAGTTCTACACTTGGTTCAGTTTACTGTGCAAGCAAGTTACTTGACCTCTCATTGCCTCAGTTCCCATTAAAAAAACAGATGATAGTTTATTCTCAACTTCTTAAAAATATGGGAAGGACAAATACATTAAGTATTGTTTGGAACTGAGCTGGCTATACAAACTTGTAAGGTCCTCGTATCTGAATGAATATTGGCCAGAAATTATGGATCATGGGCAGTGTTTATTCTTAAGGAGAAACTCTTGGAATTTGCTTTTCTAATAAACTGATACAGTTTTTCTTTCCTATCAGACTTGGTTTTGTTCAAGCAGTATAGGAAAGTCTTAGATTGTTTTCCAAAGTGAGAAGTAAAATACTTCTTGTCTTGAATGTTTATCCTTTATCAGAGCATGTTCAATTTACTCATTCCTAGGAACAGAAACAGTGAGGTCTAATGGAACTGCAGTTCATTAATTTTATATTGAAGATGATGTTAGAAGTTATGTAGGCTTTTGCAGGTTCTGTTGGATTAAAAGAATCCATAGAAATTAGTGATAGAGGAATGAGCAGAAGTTCTCTTGGAATAACAAATACTATCCATAGCTTCATCCATAAGCTGCTTTAATGGGTCAGTTTGGATAAAAAGAATAGTTGTCATTGTTATTCTTAGATACGTGTTTTGCAAGCGGATTTTATTTCAATTGTTTCCATACTGTATGCTTAATATGTCTGAAAAGAAGTCAGTCTTTCAGCAAGTCTTCATCCAGCAAATTGGATGATGGCAGGTGAAGAGTACGTAATATAATTTGACCTGTGGCTGTATTTAGTTATAAAAATTTCTGAAATGCCAGGTAAGGTGGAATTACTCAACAAACAAAGAAAATAAATACTGGGGTTGGCATGACTTCTTTGGGAATATGCCAGTGTACATATGATTGTGGTTTTTTGCTGAGAATGTCAGATCAACTTGTTTAGCACTGTAGTTTCTCGACCTTAGACTCATTTGGTTTTTCCTGTTTTCCCACCCTAGATCATAAAAGAGCATAAAATTGAGATGAGAGGGAGGAAGGTGACTTTAATAGAGCTGTAACTGCATGGACTTCTAATTCTAATGTGCCTGTTGTGAATACAGACCTTACAGCTGCGCTGTTCCCTGGCCTTCCTGTGTCCAGCAGTGCAGCCCCAGGAGGCAGAGCTCTGACTTCTCAAGTGTGAGACTTTCATTCCTACCCTAAGCTCAGGCCAGGTCAAACCCCTCATTGCATCAATGCTTGTAAAGCAGTACTAATCCTAAAGATCAGTGCCAAGCTTTCTGCCAATAATTCTGCCCCTGACATCTAGTTCTCAAGCTGGGAAGTCACTATTTAATTTTTAGAATAATGGGATAGGACTACTCTTGCAGTATCATGAGTACTCTTATTAATGTGAAACATGATAGCGAATATCTGTCACGAAGCGTGGAACTGGACTGGCAATCCAATATAATGTGGAAAAGCCTAGGTGACTTTTACATTGGAACAGCTTCAGTCCCCACTAAACTGTATTTTGGTTTATACAAGATGAGGTATTGAGAATTTGGAAGAATAGGGTTTGACCTATTTGGGTAAAGTTTCCCCAGATCTTTCTAAAATACTGATGTTGGCTACAAGAGTGAAATTTTCTTTTTTTGAAAGGTAAATGTGAGTCAAGACATTTTTAATGGGCTTTTCTTTTTTTTATATTTATAGTCTTAGGAATCCGTGCTCTGTTTGGAGAGGAAAAACATTGTGCCACACCACCGTTCTATCCAGCAGTGCAGTGTAAGTGGCTTTGCAATGCTCAGCAGTGGAGAAGGCTGCTGATGGACAGCTTCCTTCTCCATGATTACATGCTCCAGGGAAGGCTGAGATGCCCACTGAACCATGTGTCACTGCAGGGTACTTGGAGAAGGGAACTGCATAGAATAGCTTCCCGGATCAGAGCTTCATACTCTAAACTTACCTGGATATAAAATATAAGTGCTTGTTTTTGAAACACTATGTTTCCAAGTTAAAGGGATAAGCATAGGTAAAGGGACTTGACAGCTGCTTCCCATTTGGGATTAGAATTTTAATGTCCTTGAGAGCTGGTACTTACTTGTTTGCTATATTGCTATATTGAGAAAGAAGCATCAGGTAACATCATAATGTATGAAGGAATTAAAAACTACACAGTATGAGTGCACAGTTCTTAATTCTTATGATGTTACATCTTCCCTCTTCTCTATTTGCCTTTTTTAATGAGAAACGCAATTTAAATGGACACTGTTTTGGATGTTTTTCTTTTCAGCTTCATCAAATCAAATTCTTGCACTTGCTCATTTTGTGAGAATTTCCATCCATACCCATCACTTACTAATTTTTTCTCACTGCAATCACACTGTTCAGTTTTCTGCATGGTTTTTCTGTTGGCAGCTGAAGTTCATGATATATTGTTTAATCTATTGTAATGTCATAGAAGGTCCTGTCGAGAAAAGCATATTAATATTTTGATTCTCACTTGTCTCTGAATACCTTGCTACCTATATTTTGGAAAAGATGCCTTCAGTTATTTTTTTAATCTGACTTCCATCATATAAACTAAATCTCCATTTGTTGCTTTTTAGATTTGTGCTGACAAATATGATGTCTTAGCGATTTAGTGTTTTATTTTATTTGTTTCATTTATCTCAGATTTTTCTTTTGCTTCAGTGTTTCATAATGGTTACCATGAAATGTTACCATATCCCAGTTAATGTTTGTTATGAGCACATGGCTCCTGAACCTGATTCATTTAGATGGTATGTTAGTTTTACCCACAAGATAGTTTATATATATATATATATGTAATTTTAACATAGGTGTAGTTTTTGCAACGCAATGTCAGGTAACTCAGAACATTAGTCAAGACAGAACAAACTTTACTGCTTTTTGAATTCCTTTCTCTCTGGTCTGTTGTAAAGGTTGCTAATCTCTGGAGAAAGATAATGGATCACATGTTTAGTGTAATAGCTTTTGGGGTTTTCTGCTTTATCTGCTAATTTTAAAATCTTTTAAAGTAAGCTCATATAAACAGGTTTTAATGTGAAATTTATGGGAAGAGCAAGAGCAATGTGTATTTACTCATTTCCTGTCATATGCTCAATACCACAGTAGCTGATTATTTATATTCCATCTACCTCCTAACACAAGCAAGTTAAATCTGCAGTTACTCAGATCATTAGCTGGATACATAGAGTACTTTGATACGGAATGGATAGCAAGTCCCCTGTGTTTCTTTACCTCTCATTTTCCTCTTCCATGTTTTTACGGCATGTAAAATTCAGGTGTGTGTGCGTGGCACTGAAGCACCATGAGTCACACAGAGCAGTAACTATTTCTGTAAAGGATGTCACTTGACATGGAATGAGGGAGGGTTACAAAACACTCTCTAGAGATACTTTAGTACCAAACTCTTGTGTGTGTTGGGGCATTAAACAGGACTCTTGTTAAAAAGATAGATTTCTAACACTGGCACTGCCACTTCTGTTCTATATGAAAACTTCCTGCTAGTGTTTTCGAAAATATTTTTGGAAGACTGTTGTGATTTTAGCTTTGTATGGCAGCTCACATGGTTTTCTGGATAAAAAATATGCTAATATGCTAGTAGCCAATATTGGCCTTGTGTACATCAGTCCTATTGTTTCTATTCTTGTGAAAATCAAGTATAGAACTTGCAACATTTTGCAGACAGAAAAAAATTGCATTTGCAAACAAGATTACAGTTCCAGTACCCGACGTATTAAACTATGAGGTGACCATTTCTTTAATCTCTGTTCTTTCTGCATTATATTGCAGAAAGAAGCAATTTATAGTTTTGCATCAGATTGGAGCAGCTTCTGCATGAAGGCAAATGAATAAATAGATAAATGTCTTCAGTTTCCATTCTTAACTCTTGATGCTTCAGGAGCTTTGGAAGTTAAACAACTTAAAATTTCGCAGGCAGGACTATGTAGTACTGCAAGTAATAAAAACATTTGTAAAAGTTACTGAATTAAAGGCAGCTGAGTGAAGGCACCCAGCAACCATAGCACAGTAGAGATAGTAGTTGAGGTATTGCCTCTAACAAAAACAGTGAAGAAAATGATGTGCCTTGACTAAGAATAAAGGTACAAGAAGGTTTTTATCAGTAGTGATGCTGCTGTGCACTGCTGCTACACACTGTGCCTTGGAACAGTAGAGGGAGAACCAGAATGAGTTGTTACATCATACCTTGAGTTTTTGGTTTTGCTTGAGGTATTTTCAGACAGCTGAATTACCATTTAAAAGGGTATAGGCCAAATCAGTGTTTCTGGCACTTCATTAGTACACTTCATTCACATTTTGTTCAATAGTGATTATTTACTTTAACTTTTCGGGGCATAGTAGGATAGAAATTATGATCTACAATTCTTAGAAGTATAATCAGTCAAATTATTTTTAACAAATAGTCAAAGTGCATTGCTGCCCTAAAGTCTGAGAGAAAAACTGCCTCTCTATAATAAGGAAATTTGCATCTAAAAAGCACCTTTGGCTCAGTCAGCTGTGTTGATAGTTACTCAGTGTCACCTGTTCCCTGTTAAAGCTTAACCAGTTTGCTAAACTAGCATCCATCTAAACCATTGAAATGTAAAGGCTTATATATTAAAAAGCTAATGCTAATTTTCTCTATGTATCATATCTTATTTTTTTCCTAGGTAAATGCCAGAAGACTTAAAAACTTTGTTTCTTTTTCCAGAAGACTCACTGTAGTTCTCACTCACTTAAAATAATCTGAATTTTTTGTCTTGGTTTCCTGCAGTGCCCTAGTAAATTAACAACTTTACTCCTCAGCTGGAATAGCTGCGGAAGAGTGTTTGCTTGGCTGACGTTCATGCAGTTCTGCAAAGAAGTCGGTAGGTGTGTTCCTTCTGTGGCCACAACAAGGAGCAAGTGTGGGCAGTGAACCATCCGTGATCTTTGTAATGCTGTTGACCAGTGTGCAGAGACAGTTTGGCCCAAGTCTGAAGGTTATGTTTCCTTAAGGCAGCTTTATCTCTTAAAAAAATCTTAAACCTCTTGACTTGCAGATAGAAGAGCATATCTTTTTCACCTGAGGCTGAAGTGTATTCCTGGGGTGTGTGCAAAAGGGAAATACAAAAATAATCTTGAGAATCCTTTGCCTTTTCATGAACTGAAATTCTGTGTTTGGATATAAAAGCCAGCACTGTCATGGAGTTAACATCTCTCAAGAGTTCTGTTTAAATTATAATGCTCACATCCAAAGCATGTGTTTGAACTTTTATTTTGAGATCTATAGAAATGTGTAAAGCCGGCTTTCATCTTCCTGAGGTACGAAAGTACTGAGGAGATCAGCTATTGATTGTATCAGATCGACAGCTCCTTTGAACATCACAAAAATACACTAATGAGACCACATGAAATGTGGCTTCATGCTGCAGGAACAGATAAAATACGCACAATGTGGCTTGGGGTGGGGAGGGAGTAGATAGGTCTGGGCCATAGGTCCAGTCCTGACAAAAAGTGCTTGCTGCCATTTATGTTTGCGGGAAGGTTAAATGTTTGCTCTCCTGGAGGGGTCCTGTATAAACAGTGATAAAGTAAATGTAGTTATAATTGAGCTATTGGTCTAAAGGTGTCTTTTGGGGTTGTGTGCCGTCTGGCTTCTTCAGGAGCTCCTTGTGCAGCTCGTGGTTTTGAACAGCCTTGGAACATCTCTTGATCTAGTAATGACTTGTGTGCTCCAGTATGACTTCTTGGAGTGAGCAATTGGTTTTTTGGTTAACAGACAGTGAATTTGAATTGTTAACGACGCTGACAAAGAGAAATATCCCACTTGTCTTAAAGGCAAGAGGAAGTGCAGCTTCTGTTAAAGTCTATTGCTAACATAGTCACTTTTGGTGGAGAGTGAAAGGCATTTTCCTAGCACTAGTAGATTACTTGCATGGTAATAAAATACAGTAGATTACTTTACATGGTAAACCTAAGAATGACACCTTTTCAACACCCTGTCTCCCACAGCACAAAACACAAGGACAGTCTTATCTATGTCTGTTGTCCAAAACAGTGACAGTCTCCCATTTTTGTCTATAAGCATGCAGTCAGCATCCAGGTTTTTGTTATAAAACTTCATATTTTTTGAGTAAGGCTTTTGTAAAGATGAGAAAATAATAGTGATGGCTTTGTATTTTAACTATTTCTTATATATATATGTATTTATCTTCTGCCCCTAGTAAGTCAAATCTTGTGGCAGTTAATCTGATGGAAATCAGGCTATTAGGATGTTTCTGTGACCAGCTACCTTGCTTTCATCTTAGGTCCTGTATTGTTTTATCCACCTCTGTTTATCAAAAGGTTTCAGTCCCAACATATTTTCATGGGTAATGATACCTGTGGAAAATTTTCAGCAAACTAAATAATTTTTCTTAAAAAAGCCACAACATTGCCATTCTAATATTGTGAGGTTTTTTAATATGCTGAAATATGTGGAACAATATCTTTCTTGATAGAAGGTATAGCAATTTAGTTGTTTAAATAGTTCTCAGAAATAGGGGTTTGGGGAGTGAGTGTTCTTCAACAAAACGTGCATGGCACGTTTGTGTATCTTTGACCTTTTACCTTTATCTTTTCTACTCAAAAGGTCAGTGTTCCCTAGAACTTTTAACCTCTTTTGTTTGTAGCAGCCACTGGATGCTCATATCTTCTTAATTATATGTTTTTTATGTATTGCAAAACAAAAATCAATGAACAGCATTTACTTAAGGGGCCATCTCGAAAGGCACAAAGGCAGCAAGAAAAGAATTATCACGTTAATCACTAAAGCCTTCTACCTTTACTCTAATTTTCAAATACAATGAGGACTATCTCAGTGGCTGAATTGAAAGTATATTATCAATGTTCAGATTTTTGCATCATTTGGTTCCAAAAAATAACGATTTTAAAATGGCTGATGCAACTGCTCAGTAGATGTCTCTATATGGTCTAAGCTTGTATTCACAGAAGAAAGGTCTTCATTTCAGATCCAGGGAAATATTTTCCTTTTAGAGGACAGCTTTACAAACCACAGGCTTTGATCCTGCGGGCAAGTAGGTACGCATTAAATATTAGCAATAGCAATGCCATTTGATTGCTTGTCTTCTTTTTGTACATTAATAGTTCAGTAATAGTTCTGAAGAACAACTTGCCTTTTCTTACTCTGTATTTTGATTTAAGTTTTTTTACAGTGTCAGACCGTGGAACTTCTTAGAACTCTGATTTCTGGTTTAAATTATTTCCCTGCTGCTGGTTTCTCTTGTGATACCTAAACCATAGGTGTTCCGTATTCTAAAAATCATCTTGTTACTGAAAGTGCTGCAAGTAAGGAGAAACCTGGATACATCACGTTTTATGACTTCATATTGCCAAATACAGGTTTTATGTACTTGTAAACCAGCTGTACCTATCTTGAGGCCAAATGGTATTGTAGTCCTCTGGTAACAGCCAGAGAAGAACTAAATAGTCAATGGATTATTATTGCTGCTATTTAACTTAAATAGCAATTGTTAATAGAAATTGTTTTATGGGCAATAATAACCTAAGTACCTCATTTAGAAGTAACTTAATGGTAATTACAGATACTGCTGTAGGCAAATGGAAGGCTTGTGATTTGCATCAATTTTGATATCAGCTAGCAGGGTTCTTGCTATACCACCAGGTCCGGTTGACAGTGGCCTCTGTGCACAGTGTTCCGTGTGCTAATGTGGTGTTATTATGTGAGCCAAATAACCCTCCTGGTGTAAAATTGCATTTGGTTAAGCAGGTCAGTTAGGGACAGGACTACAGTCTTTGCTTGAAACCTTGTATTAAAATTTAGATGAAAAGTATTCGGTGTAAAAGTAACAGTCATCAAGCAACAGATGACAGAAATAAGACGTGTCCTGTTCATTTCCCCAGCTACCCCTGTGTACATGTATGTTCTCCCACATCTGGGTTCTCTTGACTTCTTGTTAGGTCCCACTAGCCTTGTCTAATGCAATCCACTTAAATCTCCTTGAGCTGCCATTCACTTACATGTATAATCTTTTAAGCCCACATGATACATCCCTCAGTCTTAGGTAGAGTAAGTTTGCTTCAGCTACAGGTTGCTTATCTTAATTTCTTCTGTCAGTTTTTATTACCCATTGTGTTCCTCTTAATACATATGTATTTGGACCAAGTTTATTGATTTAGTAGGTAGGTGCTGTCGCTGGGATATTGATCCACTTGCAGTGCCAGCAGGAGTTGTTGGCAGAAGGATCACCCTTCTTTTTCTTGCATAAGTTGCAAGCAAACATGTAATGCGTTCATCACTTCATGCCAGAGTTGTTTCAGTTTCTAAGTGTATGAAACTGTTACTACACTGTTTGCTGGTTCTTCAGTTTTTCAAAGTTACTGTACAGCTGCAGTACCTGGCTCTTTAAAAAGATCACATTGAATTTTGGAGGGAGATTTGAGCAGCATGGTGGAAGTGCCAGAAGAGGTTCCTGTGATCAGAATTCTGCATCAAGAAGTTTTTCTGGTTTTCCTTTGGTTGGCAAGTGTCTTAGTAGATTTTCTACTCTACAATCACACAGGTTGAGCTGTTGAAAAAAGGAAAACCTGGCCAAACAACCTTACAGCTTGAAGTGAACTGAAACGAAATACTCTGAAGATGGCTATGAATAATTCAATTTCCTCTATTGTAAGGTAGATGAATAAACCCTTTAATTTTTTATACTACATGTAGGAGGAGTATAAAGTCAAGTATGCGAATAAGGGAGGGGAAAGTTCACAACAGAAGTTAAAATTGAGAATTCAAAGAATACCCTACTTTATTTATTACTTACTGGGACAGCTTTTCAGTGGGTAAAGGACAATATAATGTCTTCTTGCATATTTCAGGGAGCAAGTCATTAACTAATTACCATTTAGGATGTTCATCATCAAGCTGCAGCAAATCAAAGTAGGAAGTTAAAAGAATACACTGTTTATCTGCTAAAACTTTAGTGTTTCTAGAGGGGAAAGTACACTTTTGCATTATATTGCTATAGTCCTTTTGTCTTCTGATGCATTGCTGTCTTTTATTTCTGTAATTTTTATTGTAACTTGAAGCTTTGTGGTGTGTAACAGTCATAAAGAAACTCATAAGCAGAGGTTGAATTAGTGTGGTTTATTTTAGTGTACAGGGCTTAAGACTTGATGAAACTATTTGGATGTAACTTCTCAAAACAGAGGTTTAGGCACCTGGCTACCATGAATATTCAGGAATGACAGGAACCTGGAGCTGTGTCACCCTCTTAAATTACCTTTGCATAGAGATTATTAATGATTATTATGGTGAGTGAATGCTATTAATGAATAGTAAAATATGGAATAGAAGTAATAAGTATTTCTAGAGTATTTTAGAGGTGCTTTAATGTCATGTATGTAGCATCAGAACATTTCTCGAGTAACTATGGGAAGAGGATTTTTAAAGCTATTTTTAATTTTGTTCTATGTACAGCAAATCACTAGAGATTAACAATCTGTTAATGACAGTTCATTTTAAAAACCCTTAAATTTAGAATTCCTGTCTTACTGTTTAGACTGTAGGAAATACACTATGTAGCACAGTATATTTCTTGTAACAGGTGTATTAAACTTCAGTTGCAGTGTCTTGCAAATGTAAAACTTGCTGATGTAGTTACTGTTGTTGAATAGATCATTGACCCGTCAATCAGACTCTGACCATTTCAGAGATAAAAAGCTTGGCTTTCATTGGCTATTAGGAATAGAGCACCTTTCCACAAATTAGGAAACGGTGTAATAATTAACAGGTATAATGGACATGTGCATTCAGGTTTCAGTTGTATCTTTGAGTTTTAGCTCCTGTTGTCTTTGGTGTAGTTAACCCACTGTCTGCCCACAGCTAATTTAACTACAGTATAGAATAGGGTTTTTTTGTGGCAGTGGCATTTTGTAAAAATAATTGATAATTTTTTTGCTTGTCTTCTTAAAATCTGTAATGAACTGTTATTTCAGACATTTATTTAAAACAAGGTGCAGAACTTCATTCAGTGAATAATAATTCCATTCTAAAGCAGCAAAGCAAAGGTTCTTTAAACAGTTTTGCATACAGAGAATTTAGGTAAACTTTACTTTTTTTTCTTTCTGATTTACAGACTTAAATGATTTTAGGTACTGATGATTCCTAGTACAGGAAGGAGTTTGACATCTTTGACCCAAAAAGTCACTTGCAAATTGCCAAAGCAGGTCATTTGGTAGACTTCCTACATGAATCGGAAAGTCGGCAGAAGTCACTTACCATTCCTAAGCTAATTCAGGTTTTGAAAATATAAACTATATTTTAATTGCAAACATTAATTAAATAACACTGAGATTCAATTCCTTCGGTGTGATCACAGAATCATAGAACAGCTTGAGTTGGAAGAGTTCTTAAGAAAATCGTGAAGTTCCAAGCCCCCTGCCCCAGGCACGTTTCACTAGACCAGGTTGCTCAGGGCCCCATCCAGCCCGGCCTTGAATGTACTGACACTGCAAAATATGAATCAGGAAAGCAAATTCTAAGTTTAGAGATGTTACAGAACTGGAAAGTTAAGGAAAGCTTTTTGAATTTTTGGGTAACTTACAAATTTTTAAACATGACAAAAAGCAAAAGAGAAGTGATATTTAAAATGAGGGTCTGATAAATTAGTATATAACTGGACATTTACCAAGTTCATTTAAAGTAATAGTAATATTTTCTATCTGTCATAGATCTGTTACTAAACTTTATATCATGTATTAGGTAACCTTTTATCTACAAAACTTACTAACATCACTTCTTTAGGGATTCAACCTCACTATCACTGTGCTTTGTCTTTCCCTTACCTGATCCACTACTTTAGAGTTGAACTGTAAATTCTCTCCTTCTGGTTATTTGTATATTACCATTCTTTATCTAGCTCAAAGTTTCACGGGTTTGGGTATTGTCCTTTAAAAGTTACATTTTTATGGGACGAAATTTAAATGTACAACTGCAGAAGTTTGGATACTCCAATGTTTCAAGTAGTATTTGTGTTGTTACAAGCATAAAAGTGAGCAATACCAGTCACTGGGGTTTGTAGCTTCTTTGCGTTTTGCCCTGTCTAATTTTAGTGGTTGTATATTGCTTTTCCAGTGGCAGCAATGATATACTAGAGATCAGTATTCCAGGATGTTTATGGTTTTTCCATGTTCCAACGAGCCTTATGAATGTGCAGATTTATCGACCCCTAGTGGGGTTGTTAGGAAAATGGTTGCTAATTTAATTAGTGCTAAATGAAAAATTTGCATATTTTTCAATGCTGTATTTGTTTCAATGGTCTTTTCCTTCTATTTGCAGCTGGATTAGCTCTCGAATTTTTTCTGGTGTTCTCTACGTCTGCAGAATTGCCTATTGCAGCAACTTCTATTAGCAACAGCACTCCCAAAACACGTAGCTACAATCAGCATTGTAATGAACAGTTATAGCTGTTTCTACATGTTTAAAAATTATAATTATACAGCAGAAATTAAAAAAAAATTAAAGGTCATCTTTTTTGTGTGCTGTGTAAGTGGACTAATTTTAATTAGCTAGAAAAGCTAGTTATTTCTTGAGTAGTTTGATACTACATGAATTAATTAAAGCAAATCCTAAATCAGCTACTCAACTTTTACTGACCTCTTAGTGGTTATTAAATAATAATAATTTATCAGTAATAGCCTGAAACAGTAATTTCATGCTGAAACAGCATGTAAAATATTGCATTTCTAGTGAACTTTAATTTTAAATATCTAGTGTTTTAATCATTTAGTTGAAACTGTAATTTTCTGGGAGATGAAATGATCTCCTAACCATGTTGTGAAGATTTCTTACAGACATTTATTTCACATGAGTTAAAATTAAGTACTGAATAGTGAATTCATATTTGCTATTTAATTAGCAAAAATAAATTAAGATGAATAGGATAATAATTAAACTGAATTTTAACTTCACTGTAATGTGTTTTCAAGTATCACAATCAGAAATTAGGTGTTGCTGTAAATTTATTTTTCTATGCAAGTTTGACACAAATAAATGTTAAATATTTCTAAGATACATTCCATTTTTTTAGATTTTGCACATCTATTTTTATAGTCTTTAAGTAGGAGAGTAGTGTTTTTACCAGTTAAACTGTGAAATACTCCTATGAATTTTAGGTGTTTTTAAAATTGTTAAGAAAAAGTGAAATCTTTTTTGCCTTTGCTAATATTTATTACTGTGCTTATTGCATAAACCACATTATTTAAAGTCAAACTTACACAGCAGTCAAAAATGTCAAAAAGACCTCAAATTCATATTTTTGTGGGAGCACCCAGCATTCCGAGCCCCCTGGAGGCGTTGGAGCAGAGCAGCTCAGTGCCTGCGGCTGAGAGATGGAGAGAGCTGCGCTGGTGGTGCGATCCACGTGGGTTCGGTTCTGGGAAGGCCCAGGGTGCTGCTGCCCCCTCGGCGCTGCAGGAAGGAAGCTCCACAGTCCCAGGAGTTCCTGCAGGTGGGGACAGCGCTCAGCAGGGCAGAGTAATGGCAAAAGAAGATGTGACATCTCCCGCCCCTGGGGCGGTAACTTGTACCAGCACACCTGAAAAGACCCTGAGTTTAACTTGCTCTGATTGTCAGGTATCCAAAGATAGCTGCACACCTGCAGATGCAAATCAGGCTGCAGGTCAACACCCTCCCCAGGCCTGGGCAGGATCAGCTGGACAAGAGAAACCATCGGGTGGCTGCTGCCCAGACCTCCCGGAGAGAAAAGCCAGTTGTCTGGAAGTTAACAGCTCTGACATTTCTGATTTGGTTGCCAGTACTGAGCAGATCAGCATCCATCTAAGGTCTGTGGGACTTCAGTCAGGTCACACAAGTGAGCATCATGAACATCTAAGTCAACATATGGATATGCTTTTCCAAAAAAGTCAAGAGTCCAAACCAAAAGGACCAAATGATAGTGCGGACTTTGCAGTGTCAGCAGACACCGAGTTTCGTAGTGTAGTGACCCCGAGTCAGGTGGCTGTTTTTGCACAGGATCAGAATGAGATGCAGGAAAGAATTGTAAAACTACCAGAAACAGGCAAAAAAGCTGAAGAAAGGCAGTATGATCACTTGCAATGTGATTCTGGTGTTGGAACATTTACTACTAATGTGACTGAAAATGAATATAAGGAAGAGGATACATGTTCTCTTGAACTTTTCAGTTCTGAGGATGATGAGAAAAATACTTGGTTTGAAGCTACAAAACAAGAAGGAAGTGCTCACGAAAATGCAGAAAAGTTTAAAGAAATTAATGTTCCTGCTGAGCAGTTTTTAAATGAAATCCATACTGAGTCATTGGGCTCTGGAGTACTGTGCTCTCAGGTGAACTCTTCTCACAGGAACTCTTCTAAAAGACCCCGCAAGTATGAAGATTCCTTTAATCTCTTTCACTCAGCATTTAAAAGACAGCTGAAATCCAAGAGAGCTAAACTGCATTCTTCTCCACCTGGTTCTGGGCTGAGAGTGGATCCGAAGAGGATGACAGAATTCAAGAAATTCCAAAAGAAACTATCACTACTGAAGAATTGCTGCTGCAAAAATCAAAAGTACAATATTTTGGTCACCATTGTACATCCTTGCCATATCAAAGAAATACAGACGAAGACTAAACCAAAATCTTCATGTAAAGTTCCTGTGGCAACAATTGTTGTTATTGACCAGTCAGAAATTGAGAGAAAGGTGCTGCTGTGGCGTAGTGCTGCATTTTGGTCCCTCACTGTATTTCCTGGGGATATTGTGCTGCTTACAGGTGAGAGTTCTTTTATTTGCCTTTTTTAAAACATGGATCTTTAAAATGCCTGTTTAAAGTAGAAGAATGTTAACAAGTAATGTGGAACTTTGGCTAAGCATTTGTAGGTAGCTTTCCTACATCACTTACAGGATTTGAATTCTCAGTCATCCTGCTGGTGGAACATTGACTATCCCATGGAAGTTTGCCCTCAGACACAGCCATGGGGAGTCAGGAGTATTCTGTAAGGTGTCAGTGTTTTAAAACAGTTGTTCCTGAAAAGTACAAGTGCTACTACAAACCAGACCTAAGCAGTGTCTGCTAGGAGGCTAATGAATTTAAGAATTAAATCGAACTAATGAGAAAATTTTATTAACTCATTGTAAATGACATTGGTAGATAAAAAAAAAAAAATCACTGTGTTTCCAAGTGATCTGTTTCAAACATTTCTGTGCATTATACATCTGTATGTATGATGGTTATATAGTCAAGAAAAATAGGATACACGTCGATATGGTTGATACGTGAGTTGTTAAGGTTGCTTTTTCCTTGCAGATATAATAGCATATGAGAATCTTTGGTGTGGAGAAGTCATGCTTCAGTCTACGTTTACCAGTCAGTTACTGAATCTGGGGAACTGCTCAGCTCTCAATCCAGAAGAATGTAAGATTGTAGTGCATAAGTTTCCATGAAAACCACAGTAAAATGGCTATTTCAAGTACTCCATTTTGTTGGCAATGCCTCACACACAGGATAAAAGGGAAATCGGTGCAACTGAGAGGTACAAAATACAATAGAAAAATATGACAGGAACACCTGTGCACAAGATGTGGACATGATAGCATCAGATAGGCATGTGGAGATCATGGTAAAGTTTGGTGGTTATCACTCTGAACTCTAAAAAAACTGAGTTCTTTGAGTTTAGTTTAGGACAGAGCAGTTATCCCAGGACCTGGCCATGCAATAGCTGAGATTTCATGAGGATTAAATTTTTTGCAAAATGGAGTAAGTAGATCCATTCAGGGAAAGTAATTCATTGCAGGCCATGGAGGGTTGGAGACTGAGGGAAATACACAGTGCAAGTATCACCATGATTGCGTTGTTCTTACAGTCTCTGTGATGTCCACTCCTGCCAGCTGTTTATGGCAGATTCTGAGGTCCATGATCATGAACAGCTTTCTTCTTACCAAGCTATGATACAAGATTTTTTTTAGTGTGTATTTTAAAGTATTGCGCTTTGCTTAACTTCGTCTGCCTCCTCTTGATAATATCCTGAAATACAGTTTCATTTCAGATCAAGTGTTATATATCTCAGCAATTTCTTAAAATTATTCTTAAACAGTTTTGATTTTGTCATTGTAAATATGTTCCAAGCCGTAGGTTCTGTACTTCTAAGCATAAAAAATAGTGTGTGACTTGCCTTTTTTCATGTAAGTTTACCCTGTAGTGGATGGTGGTGTTCTCCAGGGCTTATTGGCATACATATCATCAGAATTTCCACACTTCAGAGACATTCCACAAAGACAAGTTCAGAGACTGGATGATGTTCAGTATATGCAATTAAATCAGCTCCAGCCAAATACTTTGGTTCACTCAATCCTGAAAATTATCAATATTTCTGTATTAACAGGTAAGTTCATGCACTGGACTTCAACTTCTGCAACATGTGAAACTTAAATAGTAATTTTGCAAGGCAGAATGTTTCTCACTGCTTGACTTTGAGCTTTGCACAAAAATTTGATCATATTGCATTCTCATCTTGAATTAGTAAGATACAAACTTCTACCCACATTGTCAATATCATGTTTATTAGGTTTAACTACAGAATTTTAAAGATAAAAATCTTCATAATTTGCTCTAGTTTGTAAATCTTGGAACTGTTAGATATTTGATGCAAGTGTTCTTGTTCAAAAATTATTTATGAAAAATACTGTAGTTTTAGTGTGGAACTGAAACATGCAGTGTCCTGGGTAAGAGTTGTGTAGATATCTTAATTGTTTCAATTTGCATGTATTGTTATTAATACTTTTGTGCCTTTTACATGACTGTAGTTTTCTTTTATGTGAAAACTTCTGGAGAAATGTTTCTTTCAGTGTATTCTGCAGAATTTATGGGAACAGCTTCGAGTTATGATAGGTGCTGAGTGATTGAGAACAATTTCTTTCTACTCAATACAAGTCAGGATGAGTAGGAGCTGAAAGATGCTCAGATACCTCCTATTTCAAAGGGAGTTGTCCAGTTGCTGAGTACTTAGATGGATAAAAGTAAATTAATATACTTTATGCACTCCTTCAAACTAGATTCAGATTATTTTCTGTCCAGAAGAAATTGTAGGTGTATTCTTCTTTGCTTTTAATTGTACCGTAAAATACGATAGCATCGTGATTTCACCTTGATACTGAGGCATGTGGGGTTTGTGTACCTATATGCTTTTTACTGTAGAAGTAATGTAATTTCAATTCTTTTCAGAATCTGTTTATAGCTACAGAGGTGGCAGCCAAAGAAAAGTTATTCTAACAGTAGAACAGAACAGAGATCAACACTATAGGATGGTTCTGTGGGGAGCAGGGGCTGCCTGGTGCCCTCAGCTTCAGAGGAAAAAAGGTAAGGTCCTTGTACCTATTGGTAGGTGTAAAAGGATTTTTGTGGTGCTGTTAGTGCCTTCTAAGTGTTCAGCCAGTAACATTTATCCATTCAACCTTTAAATACTCCCCTTGGAGGGACAGCATATTTTATGCTAATTCTAGCATGTCTTCTATTTAGAAGCAGTGCTATCAGCAGCAGAATTTGAATGCACTTTAGAAGACTGAGAAGCCTTGAATCAATATACAAGATGCACTTATTTGCATAGTGCCTGGTTATGTAACCATAAAAACCCAGGAGTGTTAGCTGTGTTACTAGTTTTGCTGGGTCTTCCCTATCAGTGTCTGGTTTAGCATGAATTGCTGGGTTTTTTCTACTCATTATTTTCATGTTCTGCTTTCCACCTTACCGGTGTCAGGTTTTGTATTCTAATGGTCTTGAGATCATGTCCAGCTGTAACTATCTAAAAGCATCTCTTCCAAGAATTACATGGCCTGTGTTTCAGCGGTGACTACTACCAAATTTTGATTTAATCCTGGTCTTGTTCTTTTAAAATAAATTTAAACTAGATTTATGTTAAATTGATAATTGTGGAGATAGAAGATTAAAAAACAGGGACATATTAAGAAATGGAAGTTGATTAATAACATGAATTTTTTTCCTTGGAGATGTTGCCAGCATTAGAGCTGATAACAAATTTCAAAGGTGGTTTCTTTTTCAACAGCTAAGTTGTCTTGACAGCTGAATTAGGTAGAGGTGAAATCAAATTTCTGTTATGGGACAATTCATGCAAAGTTTGTAGGGAAAGGAAAGGAAAAACTTTGTGTCAT
Source organism: Pomatostomus ruficeps (assembly GCA_013400735.1). Classification (NCBI taxonomy): domain Eukaryota; kingdom Metazoa; phylum Chordata; class Aves; order Passeriformes; family Timaliidae; genus Pomatostomus; species Pomatostomus ruficeps. Next base: position 108,295 of record VYZT01060800.1, on the reverse strand, counting down.
CATTAAAATGAAGTTACCAGAGCTGACCATATGAGAATGTCTTCTGATTTGTTTTTCAGTTTTCTAAGTGACCTTGGCTTGCTATAAATTAACCACAGTATAGGAAGTAAACTCCTCTGTTTGCTTTTTGTTCTGTAGACCACATATGGGACTTCAAATACCTTCTGGTCCAACGTAGTTCTGTCTCAGGTGACTTGGAACTGCACACAACTCCATGGTCATCCTATGAGTGCTTGTTTGATGATGACAAGAGGGCAGTTGAATTTAAAGAAAAGTTTCAGAAAAGTCAAACATCCCCCATGGAGGTGACAAAGCTCTCAGCACACTTGGAGGAAAAATGCTCAGGTAAATGTTATTCATAGCTCTGTAATGTCTGCTGTGCAAAAGAGATGCTCTGTTGATGAAGTAAGATGCTTGTTTTTTGAGGTAGTCCAGGTCTGGGAGTCTGAATTTATTCTGGAGGCTGCTGCTCTGTGCTTGTCCAAACTGAATGCAGCCTTCATACAGCGAACCTTGTGGAGAGAGAGGTGTGGTGTGTGGTGCCATGCAAAGACAGCTTTGGAACACATGGAGAAATGCTGACTTTGGTTGTCCACACCAACCAGTCTAGTCATGATGTGACTAATTACTGAAACTTTGTCAGTGTTTCTCCAAAACTGCAACTTTCTAAAGCAAGAGTAAAATAGCTATTGCTGTTGAAAACTTCTTACAAAAGGACAAAGATGACATTTTACACAGTCATCCTCTCCCAGATAAGCCTAGAAGATTGCTATGGTTGGTGTTAAATTCTAGGAAGTGATTAAAGTTGCTATTGCAGCATTTAACTCTAGTTTATATATAAAAGGGAAAAGCTAAGGTGTTAAAGGTATGCTTTTCAGTGTCTGAAATAGTGGGAAGAAAAATCTCTTGGAAATTCTTTGCACAATTTTACTCTTTTATTCCGACACCTTCTATAGTGGCATCTACTGAAGTAGTACCTGAAAATGTAGTACCTTTATACGTTTTAAAATAATATTTAACCACAATGATTTTTCACTGAATAAAATAGCTCTAAAAATTTGAGTATGTATTAACAAAGGGGAAAAAATTGAGGAAGTTTTTGATAGCAGTTTTGCTTTTGAATCAGCTATAGCCCTTGCTTTTGCTTTCAGTTCTAAATAAAACTTAATTCAGATCTGAATTGTTTTTGTAGGAGTGATTCAAGTGAAAGCCCATATCTTAGAATTGAAGTTTACCATTTCCACTGGTCAGTACAAGCAACTCATCTTCTCTGCTGACACTTCCCTGGAGTGTGTTTTGGCTTCTCTGCCTATGATTACGTATTCAGGTTGTGCCAAATGTGGTTTGGAACTACAGGCAGATGAGAACATGATCTACAAGCAGTGTATTAGATGTTTGCCATACAACAAAGTAAAAACATTCTACAGGTAAACAAAATAGAGCTAAAATCATGTGTATTATTAGGGAAGTAAACTTCAACGTTCTCCATTTTAACTTCTCCTGTATCTAAAATTCATTATTTAAGGTGTGGTTAGCAATCTCTGTCTTTCTAATGAATTTTCAAGTTGTTGTTCTTGAATTGCTGTGCTGTATTGTCATTATTTATGCATTATATTCTTAGTTTAAATCTGACTTTTTAATTTCTTTGAATACTATGTCATGCAGGAATGATGTTTACCCAGTACTGTGTCAGATAAAGCTAAGATGGAGTAGAAGCTTAAGGACCAAAGGAAAACTCATGAGAATCTTGGTCCAGCCTAAATCTGAAATCGTGTGAATGCACAACCATATTTTTAAACTGATTAGGCAGTTTCAGCTGTGCAGAAATAACATTGACAAATGTTTTCAATAAACATTCTGGAGAGCAGAGCTAGTGAGTTCTCACCAGATGGCACTGTGAGACACATACATTCACACTTAGAGAAAATAAACTCAGTGGATCCAGTTAATGTAGGTACATCTTTATTAACTAATTGTTCAATTCTCACATTTATCTTGGGCTTTTGAAATGTAATTATCATAGGACTAGAGAGACATGCAGCTAAAGAATGTTAATTGAGACAACCATGGACATAATAGAATTCTAGAATATGTAAATTTTCTATCCAAATTCTTTCTTTAATTCTTTCTAAACTCTTTCATAATGAGCTTAATGAATCATTGACTTAAATAAAAGTATCCTGTTTATCTAACAAGGCAGAGACTTCATATTTTTCCTCTAAGGAAAATAGTCTTGCATCTTCATGTGCTCTTTGTTTTCCTGTGAGGGAGGATTAAGTGAAAAGAGGTTTTTTTCTTAACTGAAAAGGATCCCCTAGTCTTGCATAAGACTGTAACATTTCAGTGGGCCTGAAGGACCTCAATTTGCTCCTGCACAAAAGGTGGTAGAAAAATGATAAGGATTTCCAATGTTTGTGTTCTCAGCATGTGAACACTTCTGGTTGTAGAGCTTACACACCCTTTTTTTTTTCAGAGAAAAGTCTGACATTTTTACACTGAAATTTTCCTCTGATTAGTTTAGTAAGAATGCATCACCTTGGGAGTATTTCCAAGGAGGGATTTTTGTTTAGTGGTTTGTGAAAACATTTGGTATTTGTCATAGTACAGGAGATACACCTTGGTATTATGTGGCTATAAGGTGATGTATTAAGACAGATAATTCTGAGTGATATTCATACAGATGGTACAATTCCAAGTGGTGCTCCTAACTTATCTCCCTACTTTGCATTTCCACCACCTCCCTGGGCAACCCTGACTATCCTAACAGAGAAAAATTTCCTTCTAATATCTCATCTGAGTCTCCTCTCTCAGTTTAAGGCCATTTCCTTATGTATTCCTCAAACTGATTCCAGTGCTACTAATTTGACAGATGAGTGCATAGAGATTTTCTTTTTTCTATTTCTTGGTATTATGTTGGAGGGTAAGATTAAATTGTAGTGCTTTCAAAAATTTGACTTCAATAAAAAACAAACCATAGCAATCAACTTTCATGAAATTTTGTTTTCTGATCTAGACCTGCTTTGATGACAGTAGAAGATGAAGGATATGAAATTTATGTTCATGTGGTGTCTGAGTTGTTGGAAAAAATCTTCCTCAATATTCCTGCAGACTGGCTGAAGAGATTAGTAGGTACTGTTTGATGAATTACTTGTGATAGAAACAGGCAGCACAGTTCACAATGGAAGCAAAATTTTTAATCATTGACAGTTTAAACAAACATTAAAGAATATTTTAGTGGCTGACTGACAAACTCAGGATTTCAGAGGAGAGATTGCAACAATAGGAGGTGAGATGGTGTGAATGCCTATTATATAACTAAATAGTTGCAGTTATATATCTAAATATTCAATAACTAAATGGATGCCTTATGTGCAAAATAGAATCCCTTAGGAGCTTCTGGAAGTAGCTGGCATGTTTTTGTGATATGAAACACTGAGCTGTGCTTCAGACAAGCTTCACTTAATACCTTGTTTGACTTGAGAGGTGTTTTCTGTGGTTCACAGGTGTTAACAGTTTAATGAGAAACAGGCTCAGCTTATTGTTTTTTAAGAATAATTAAAAATAAAAGCTAATTTTCTATTCAGATGTTGAACCACACTTCCAGTAATTCAGTGGAGCTTGCATGGAGGTAGAACTTGAATGTCAGGTGCTGTTGTGAAAATCGAGTGTAAATTGAATTGTTCTGTGTTTTGCAGTGCCTTCTTCAGATATAACCTACAGCACAATAGTAGCAGATCTGTGTCACTCGCTGCTGGCAGATACAGAAGCATCCTATTTGTTGGAAATCAGAAGCCACTTTGTGCTAGATGAGAACAGCTATCCTTTGCAAAAGGATTTCCATCTGCTAAATTTTCATCCTGATATGTGACATCTGCACTGAGTAACAAAGACCATAAGGACACACAGAAAGGAAGCAGAAGAAAAATTGCTTAGCTGAAGGAAGTAAATCTCTTTTAAAAAATTATTATAAAGGATTTTGGTTTTAATTTATGAAAAAAGCAAAGCCATCAAAAGGACTGGTATGGAATATCTGCTAATTGTATATACTGCTGGAATAATACTGATGAATTTTCATAGAGTGTATTTTTATACCTGTATTTTAATGTTAATAACCATGTTAATAAACTCCAACAATTTTTTCAGTATCTGTTTTCCTTTTTCTCCTCAGCAAAGTTCACTGCTATTGAGAGACTGAATTTTCCTCAGACTTGGCAGGTTAGAGGAAGACAGAGAGAATTCAGTAATATTTTACTTATATGATTTTTGTTTGTCTTATCCCACCTGTTATCTGTAGCTTGGTCTTTTTGTTTTGCTGTTGTGGTTGCTTTCCTTCTTTCAACAGCAGAATTTTTGCCATTTACCCTCAGCAATTTTACTGCTGTTCTTTTCTCCTGTAAAACAGAACTGTCTTGCATTCTTCCTCCTTCAGCCCAAGGTAAGTCTCAAGCACAAGATCAGATGGATGTTATATTAAAGGCAGTAGGTAAAAAAAATTGCTCCTTTTGTGACAGTTAAAAACACTGTATTAGAACTCCTTATTTGATGATGTTTCTTGCTTTGAAATATCTCTTGTTCTGGAAGAGTCAAAAAGGGCCTTCCTCATTTGCTTCAGTCGGATGACCATGAGTACAGGTACATTGGGAAGTGCTTTAGAATATGTTTCTTCACAATTTAGCTGAAATTAGTGAACACACAAGTTGGACGTATATGTATAAGAAGAGAAGAGGACCACACTGTACATCAAGTCAGACAGGTGACTTCCCACCTTAGAGGTATTTGTTAAGAGACTCTGCACATTACATGCATCTTCCTGAACAAGCTCATAAACCAACTGTCTGAAACACTACTAACAGCTTACTTTTGAGATCTTTGTTGGTATGATAGAAATAATAAAAGATAAATTTTATTTGGTAAAGTTATTTTGAAAAGTAATATGTAAAATGTATGATATGTATGTAGTTTTTCTTCCCAGAACAAACATTATAACTTTGCTTATCAGCTTGGTTTGCAGTAGTTTTGTGGGACTGAAATTTGAATACTCTCTTTGGGGTTGAGGGTGCTGGATATTACTCCTTTAGCAAAGATATAATGAGGATTGAGCACTTTATAAAATTCAGTTTAATGTAAGAGTTTAGGCTCATCTTGTATCCAGTGGTGCAATTGGCAAGACAGACTGAAGGTGCCGTGTTGTACATCAGATGGTGGATCAGGAAAGTCTGTTATCTTACAATTCCTCTGTGGCATCTTCTCATTCATAACATTTCCTTTAGGTAATAACAATATTATCAAAATGGAAAGTGGTTTCATCTCCCCAGAGAAACCTAATTTTTTAAAGATATTGAATTAATTAATATTGTATCCTGTTTGAAAGGAAGTTGGTTTGATTTCAGCTGTAGAGGTTATGGTCCTCTTGGAACACAATTATGCAAAATGTTTTGCTGCAGTAGCGTGAAGGGTACAGAGCTCAGGTCCCCAGTGAACAATCAAGAAGAGAAGAATGTCCTGTTTTATTTTGATTAAGAATAATTGCTCCGAATGATTTTATAAAGCAGTAATTTACTTAATGAAGAAGACTACTACTAAAACAGACACATGCCCAGGGGGCTTAAGCTAATTGGATTTTCAGTGTAAGAATGGTCATACTGGGTCAAACCCAAGGCTCTTGTAATGAATGCTCTGTCTCCAGCAGAGATGTGTTTAGAGAGAAATACATGAGGACAGGACTCATCTTACTGTCTCATAGTGTTCCAGTACTTATGGCAGCCTCCACCCACTTGTGACTCTGTGACTTCTCTGCTTGTGTCTTAGTGTCACCAGAATGTGCTGTGGTTGGGGTCAGCTGAAAACACCGAACTGAGTTCCTGCAGGAAATACACTGTGCTGAGGGTTGTGAACAGCCGCTTCTGGGTGTGTGACCAATAAACAGCGCCTCCACCCTCCCTGTTCAAAGGAGGTTTTAAATATAATGCTGCTATTTTAAATAAGGTCTAAATGTATTAGCCAGTATCTCTTGGGCTTTGTCTGTTTTTGGCTTCCCTCCCCCTTTGGTGAAGCCACTGTAGTGCTGTGGTGCAGTGGACAGATATACCTGGTGTCATCACTGGCAATTCTTTGTTCATTTTGGGCTCCATCCTCATGATGTGTGATCATTTGTTCCCAGAACTCATGACCAAGAAGTGGAATTTACTAGTCAAAATAATTAATACTGAGAGATCATGTTTGGCTTCCTATTTTGTTTGCTCAGCTGCATGCTAATTAAATTTAACATATATTTTGAAGAGAGGAAAGAGAGAGTCCCAGCCTACCAGGGACCAAATCTTTTATTTGTGTTTTGTCAAGGAAATAATTTATTCTTTTCTACTTAGGGTACAAAATCTTAGCGAAGGTTTTTGTACCCTTTAGATGAGAAAGATGTAAGAGCTTTTCTGTGTGAAGGTTGGTTTTTTTCTCAGAGCTGTTCACGTGCTGTGGCAGAGAGCGTGCCATCGTTTAACCAGCTCCTTGGGCTTGCTGATCATCTCATTCCAGTGTTCCAGTTCTTTGCCGCGTGTGTACATGAAAGGCCCAACTACCACTCGTCCCAGCAGGAGCGTTTCTGGGGGAAAAAGAAAGCAGTGATGAATACCTGTGATGCTTCTCTGAAATCCTTGCCTAAATTAGAATATCAACCTGTATTTCTCCAAGTAATGCCTGTTCTGAAAGTTATTTTTAAACCAAAATATTCATCAAAAAATAATGCTGGATTTCAGGTCCTGTACCTTCTGCCTGCTAAGGTTCAGCATTAAAAGATACTGCAGTAAGTGGGTATTTAGTCAATGCAGGCCTGCCCTATTGCCTGCAGTTAAACTAGAACATGTTCAAGGCACAATATCTCTATCTGCCCAGCCCCTTTGCCTCAGGTTTACTGTGGAGGTGAGCCCTAATTCTGGGCATCAGCGACCTCAGCAGGATTCATGTGATGCTCTGGCTTCGGAAAAAATGACTGCAGTTACTGAGATGGCTGGGAGCTGTAATATGTGGGTTGCCACTGACCCCCCTCTGCCAAGGAGCAGGTTGTTTCTTCATGCCTGGACTTCTCAGCTTTGAATGGGGAAAATTATTGAGATCATATTTGCACTTCAGGGAAGATGTTTTTCTTGTGAGCACTGGAAATACTGAATTCTGATCTGCTTCTCTAAGCAGAACTCTTTAATGGACTCTCTAGCAATTAGTAAGAGGTGGCCTCAAGCATCAGGTTTTCTGCCAGGGAATGGGGATGTTTGCTAATCTCTCTTCTTTCTCACTGCTGAGAGAATAAAATTCCTTCTTTCAAATTTGCTTTAAAAGAGTGAATGGCCTCAAAATTTTGGAGGTTGTGTGTTATACACACAAGTATTTACATAAGCTTGTCTTAATAGGATACTGGAATGAAACAAAAGCACAGCACCTTGTACTGACACTGACTAGTCTACAGTTATTTTATTCACATCTTCCAAGAAATTTACCCTTAGCCTTTGAAAGAGAAACGTATCTTTAACTACAAATAAGTTGTTCTGATTTTAAAAAGACAACCTTTGAAATACCCCACAACTCTTATATATTTTATGATTATTGCTGAAAAGGAATTAGTTCCTTTCAGGTTTAAACGTCTCAAATATGTAAGAGATTTGACATCTTGACTGTAGTAATTTATATAACTTACTTTCTCCTTTGTTACTCTGGAGCACAGATAGACTCAGGCTTGCTGTATCCAGCTCTGTCTGATCTGCCTTGAAACTGAAGGTTTCATTGTACACAGGATTGGGAGTTCCCAGAAGAGCTGCTGTCTTTTTACTTTTGATGAATTTATTATGGTTCATTAGTGAGACTTTGACATACACACCTTGGAGACAAAGAAATTCAGGAAGGTAATACGTCTTCAAGAAGCAGTTGGGAGATGGCTCAGGGAATTTCTTCCTTTTGGGAGTCAATATCAAGTATAAAAGATGTGAAAGATGCATGGAACACACAAGAGAGCATGACATAGAGCAGGGAGTAGACAAAGTACTGAGGGTGCAGTTTTGCAGTGCTCTTTCCAATTTAAGTGCTGTTAAAATAAGCAGCCATATTTTTACCCTGCATCCTTGATCTTCTATTTCTGTGCCTTCCTTTCATCTGATGGAGACTTTTTTGAAGGCTTAATTTGTTCAGTCAAAAAAACTTCATCATTGATGAGTGTGTGTATGTATCTTTTTAAGTGGTAGGTGTATTTTGCATTTATATTGTTGAGCTTCAAAGCCCTGCAAGAAATCACTGCTGACTGAAATACAAGTTTGGTTCTTCATCTGTTTTTGCTTTGAGTGTTTAGATTTTAGACAGCATTTTGAAGTAATCTCTGAGACCAAGGACACGTGAGTATGACATACCAGAAAAAGCCCTCTGCACTAAGGGAGAAAATTGTGACTCCATGCCGTGGTCCTTTAAACAATAGCCAGGCTGTCCTAAAATGGGATTTTTTTGTCCCAACTCAGTTCTTCCCAGGACAGCTGTTCAGCATAAGCAGGTGTCCTGCAGCTGTCATCTCTGGGAATTTGACTTGAGACAACTGTTAGTGTCAATATCCCCTGAAATGCTGCCTTCTCTGGACTGGAGTGCAGCCAAAGGATGATGCTCACTGTAGCAAAACAGGAGAAAAAAGTTGCCACCAATTGCCATGAGACAATTTATTATGAAACAAGCCCCAAACATAGCAGAACTAAGCGATCCAAATCAAATTGCCCCAGGGCAAAATATGGCTTGTTTTCACTCAAATCACCAGGATGTTTATTTGTTCTTGTCAGAGTCCCACAGCACAAGCCTGGGTGGACAGATGAGGAAGCAACAAATTAAAACAGGAATTGTGGAGCTGATAGCAGGGAGGAAATCCCACTTACCGACAGCAGGGCTCTCCTCCTGGAGCTTTAATCCCCTGGCCCTCAGAACCACCACTGTGAGGCGGCCCAGGTAGTCATTGTAGCTCAGGGAGAACTGGATATCACCGTGCTCTGAAGGAGGCTTGGGAAGCAGAACACCACTTGTCAGATATATCTGAAAAACCCTCTCGTCACATGGACAAATGGGGAGCAAAACCCTTCTTCATAGTAATGGTCTGTGTCACACTAAGGCACGTGAGTGAATTGTAATGGCTTTGTTTATGCTGTTGTAGCATTTGATGGAACCAATTAATCAGCCTTCCTAACTATCAAAATTACTCTTTTCCAGGTGATACCTATTTCCTTGCCTCTTCTGGTCTTTTCTGCTCTTACTAATTCAAAAGAGAAGCAAATAACAAAAGTTCTTATGTAACTACCTCCTAACTCCTGTGACTTTCTAAGCAGCTGGGCAATCCCTTTATAACAGTTACAGATCTGCAGGTTGGTAAGATGGGAATTTCGATTCCAAACGTTTATGAAGTACTTTTGCGTTTGGGGTACTTGGTAGAATATATTTCTACTTCAGCTGTATCTTTCCAATGCTTGTAAGCTGACAGAAGTTCCACAATGCCAAGCAGCCTGGTATCACATACCTCCAGGTTTTCTTTCTCCAGATCTCTCCATATGACTAGTTTGCTGTCCTCAGTTAAAACTTCATTTTTTAGTGGGAAGATAACTTGGCCTAGGAGATGATGCTTCTTCTGTTTATCAACATGATAAACCAAAAACTTAAGTGTCCTTTGTAGCAATACTTTACTGGAAACCTGCACAGGAAAAGGAAGGCTATATTAATAATTATAAAACATTTGACACTTTTCTACTCTAGCATGACTTCAAAGGAAATAGTTTTCAAAGTTTGTTTAGTGTAGGTGGAGATTTCCTTTAGTTATTTGGAGTCTACTTTTTAAATTTGCCTGAAGTTTTAGCTATGCAGAAGTCAAGATCCAAGCTAAAATATGAGTTCATTTGAAAGCTATGAAGTTAGTTGGTGGTTTTTCAGCTCATATGGATCCATTGCTGTGTGATGCATTCACTTTCAAACACATATGTTTAGAATCTGAAAACGTTTTTTCAGTTGTCTGAAACACAAACTTTTTTTGGTTTAAAGCTTTATGGTACTATACAAACAGCAGCCCAGATATACCTCCCCGGTTCTGCTGTCTAGCCTACTTTACAGCAAAGAAACTAAAAGCTGTGAAAGCATTAGTTCAGTATTGGCTCCTTCTGGACTTCTAGAACTGCTGGGCTAAACTGCTCAGCTGTAATTCAAACTGGAGTTTGCATTATTCCCAGGGCAGGTTGTGGAATCCTTAACTTTGGTTCAGACCAGAAGATCAGTTCTGGAGCCACACACTTCTGTAGCCCAGGATCTCCAGAAACCCCAGTAAAAATCCTGTCTCTGGTGGAAACAACTTTCTTGGTGGAAGTGTTGTGAACATTCATTTTCTCCAAACATGTACTGTAATTTGACAAGTTCATATCTGCAAACAAAAATCTGCCTCGTCAAAAGGCAAAGTACCTGGAAAACAAAGTCTTCATCAAACTGTGGGTTAAGAGTTCTGCGTTTTGTTTTGGACTGCAGGTAGCTTCTTTCATCAGGCAGCAGGTAGATTTTCACAAATGGACAACAGGAGTCAGCAGGAGGCTGCAGCTTTCTCACTTTGATCAAGGAGACGAGGAGCCTTTCTGACTCTTGCTCATATTCTACGGAGAACCAGAGGCGGCCAATGTTGCCATCAGGAAAATCCGTCTCACTTTTGTCTTCAGGAACCTTGTACAGGTCTGGGTTAATAGTCCCTACAACATAAGCTCCAGCTTCAAGAAAAGACAAAACAAATACCCTCACATTAGTCTCAATAACCATTGCAGGCATTTTTATAACCACTGCTGTATTATGGGAAATCAGATTAATCTCTTTATTAACGATCGATTTTTTTGTAAGAATTTTGTATTCTATTGCCTTTTCCCTCAAATTTGGGGGAGTAATTGTAGGCTGCACCACTTTTCTTTCTCTTATTCATGTGATTGTACCTTGCTACTTCTAGGTATTTGTTGTTGCAGTCTGCAGCTGGTGACTGCTGTTTCTGGGGACAACAGACACTTCCTGGCCTTTACAAAACATGGGAGGAGAGATTTCTTTGTCTGCCAAATGTGCAAGGTACTACAGCACTGGGACCAAAATGGCTACATTCTTGCCCAATTCCTTTATATAAATATATATGTATATATACATGCATACAGTGTTTAGGGCTTGCGCTGTGTAATGCTATATCTGGTGTGCCCCTAAGAAACATATTTCATAATAATAAAGCCGCCCTTTAAAGCAGTACCCTTAAAAAGAGTCCAATTTTTGCAGTGCCATACCCAAAGAATGAAATGATGACCGTGGCCCAGACTGAGGGGTCATGTAGGGGTCACTGTCTTCCTGAACCTGTTCTTCATTCGTCAGGTGCATCCAGTCTCGCCCGTGCAGCGTTGGTGGAATGATAAAGGGAACGCTCCTGGATCTGCGCAACACAACAGCACCTATTGACTCTCCTGGTTTAAGTGTGGAAACCAAACTTGGTAAAAGCAGTAAGTTTACTGTTCTTACGTCACAATGTAAAAATTCTACAGACATGTAAAGGTAAAAATGTTAAATATCCATTTTTTGCAACTGACTTTATTGAATGTATAAAAATCCAGTGAGGCACATTAGGTCTTAATTCTTCTGACAGATTCTTCACTTTACCCCTTTCCTTCCCCTTAGAATTTATCTTTCAAAGGAAGGGAAGAATTAACTGCAGCTGCTTGTTTTAGAGCCCAACACCCCTGCAATGATTAATTCTCTTAAGAGAGTCTCCTTCCTGAAGTCCTTTTGTTTTTGTTATTAAACCAGAAATTACTCTGGAACACAGGCTGAATTTGTCTAACAGGTAAAGCTATCCATGCACCAATTACACTGCAATATATCCCCTCTTTTAAATAAATCAGAAATAATCATCACTTTCATAGTTAAATTATCCTTTTCCTAAAGAAACAAAACAGAACAGGAGTGATATTTTCATGTAATTTAGGGATCTCCCTTATTTCTGTACATGCATATATTTGGGTCACCCACTCATTTGAGATTTGACAAGTTGAAATAAATTACATAGTGCATGCTTTAAAAACAAAATGAAAATATGTACCTTGTGCTTTTTAGTTGAATTTCAGAACTTGCCTGATCCTGAAAAATGGCATTTGCATTTGTTGTTTTGACAGGATTGATGAGCTTTTCATAAGAAAAGAGGCGGCAAAATTTTTTCCAGAGCAGATATGCAGTTATTCCAAGGAGAACAAAAAAAAGGATCCCTCCTATTATACCTCCAGCCACAGCAACTGCTTGTTCTGTTCAAACATAAAAGCATGTAAAACATCATAGGAAGATCAAAGTTACGTATCTTTTGGGGGTAGACAGGAATATTAAAGCTAACAAATACTTTCCAAAATGATTTTTAAATGAAGCATTCAGCTCACATGCACTTTTTTTTTGGTTATAGGATGGTGCAACACCTGAAGCATATGACAATGGCAGTGATAGATTACAGTGTTCAGATGCACTGGCAATTACTGCAGTGTAAGTGACTACGGACATGAAAAAATCCCAAACCCCAAAAATTGTTCAGGCTCTTGTTTTGCATTAGCATTTACCTTAGATGGCAGAAGTGCTAGAGCTTGCAAAATGCAAGAAAAAGAACCCAGGAGCACCTAATATGAAAGGTATCATTATTTTGGTTTGGTTTGTTCTTCCAACTGTTCATCTGTGTTGACTTGAGTCTAGACCCTGGCACATGGAACAAAGCAAAGCCATGGGTTGTTTTCTTTCTAGGGATGCATGTGTTTCCTGGTCTGTGGAGTCTAAGTGAAATATCCATTAAACAGAGTTTCCTGAATCGTGAGTACTTAACATGCAACAAAATCTTTTCTAATTACTTTGAACAAGCCAAAACCCAAATAAAACTTCATAAATGTATTTAATATGAATATGAGAAATTCTGTTGTGAGAATTTCTCGTTAGAGCAAGGGTAGACAATTGATAATGGGCTTTCACATATTTGCTGAGTATGCTGGAGTGCAAGGCTGCAAAAATTATTTTGCTCTGTACCTTATACCCAGCCAGCCTTGGCCTACCACTAAACTAGTACTGGTGCACTGAGTCGTGACTAGAACTCAGCTGAGGATAGATCTTGCCAGAATATCCTCTGTCAGAAAATGAACCTGAACTCCAGAATTATCTCCCACTCTGCAGCCATGGGAGGCAGCTCAGGATCAGCTGAGTACTGGGTGCTGACATTTCTCGAGGTCTCCCCTGAAACTGAAGTAGTGAAGTGACCTTGCGTTTTCTCACAGCTGGTATTGACTTTTTTCCTTTTCTCTGCTGTCAGGTAGAGATAACCGTGATTATGCTTTATTCCTTTTTATCTGTCTGTGCTTGGTAGATGCCTTGCAGTTAGCCATCTCTATACAATGGTACAAGTAAATAAAGACAATACGAGCACAAAATAGTCAGTCAACACTAGTGGTAGTTTTGAATAATTCAAGACTAATTTCATGTAATTTAGTTTATTGATTAGAGCTATAAAGGGTATGGGAGGTGAGTCGCAAATACATGTACTGCTGATCTTTTTCAGTGTTGCCCTGTTGCAATAAGTGACATGAAATGTCCTTCAGCTACAGAACACTTAAGTAATTACCTTGTGCTATAAAATTAACCTGGCCACAGTGCCTCAAAGGCCTTAATCTGATCCTGACTCATTTTCTTGCATTTGGTAGAGTCACCGGAGCCAAGCTGGTTTTGCAGCCTCCCTCCAGGTGTGTTGCCTTAGCCCTCTGCAGGAATTGGCTGGCTGGCTGGCTGCTTCCTTGGGAGTCACATATTCCCTCCTGTCTCCCAGCACCACCACGGAGCAGCCGCCCTGCTCATGGCTGTACCACAGCAACAGCACTTTACTGTCCTTGCAGCTGGTGGGTGAACTGAGCAGGTTCCAGCATTTAGCCAGACTATTAGCACAGTCCTTATTCCGAGGAACAGGAAACAAGCGCCTATTGGGTGTGGGTTAATATTAATACAGAGACAAGTCTGATTGTGCCATGTGGATAAATTGGTTTTCCTTGATAAGAATGCACAGTATGAGGAAATGCATATGAGCATGGGAATTTTGTGTGTTTGTTGCTATAAGTTTTGTAGGGCATGCTCAGATACATCTTCAGTCAGACTGATATTTTATTGCAGCTCAGAAGGCCAAATGCAGAAAAAATGCTTTTGTTTAATGCCCATTAACATAATAGAAATTTAACGATTTACTTCATGTAGGTGCACTGTAAACAACACAAATATCTATATGGCTGGTAGTTTTACTGTCTGACATAAGTATCTGAAAGATTAACATTTCCAGCAAGCTCAACAGGTCTTTGTTTAACTTGTTCTCTTCATTCACAAGTCTGTGGTGCTCTCAACAGCAGTCCTGTGTTCCTCCATAGCCAGTTTGTCACCATTCACCATTAAGGACAGTAAGAGGAGGTTTGCATTGATCTTGGAGTAAAAGGATGAGTTTCCAGTCTCTTTGGTAATGAGCTTGTATGTACTGAATTTGTATACTGCAGAATGATGTTAAGTATTTATGACACACCCATAGCCATTGACTCAGTTTCTGAGGTTTTTTTTAACTTTACACATTTGTAGGTATAAGGTAAAGTTTTATTCATTTCAGTAAAGTTACTAGTAATGTAATGAGAGTAAGGAGAATTTGGCTCACTTTTAGACCATCTTCTCTGGTTAGATCAGCAACAGAACCAGTGGCTTAGGGCACAATGTAGCACTAGTCACAAAATCGGCCACTGAGATAAACTGAATCCATTGTGTGCAGGGAGAAAATATGTATCTTTTTAAATAACTACCTGTCATCATGAGAAATTGATGTATTGTATCGTGCTGTGGTACAGGATCGTGGCAGCAGGAGATGGAAGAGACCTGTTGGAGCACTTCATCTCCGTGCGGCCTGAGCCGGGGGACTGTCTCCTGTTAACCAGTTTATCCTAGCACTGAGCAGGTGTTGACAGGCATCCTCTGTCTCCTTTGGGATCGCATCCCTTTTCTCTTGCTGTCTGATTACATGCTTTTAATAAGCTTTACTTAGACTTTGCAGTAATCCTTTTGGAATTATGAGCTGCCCATTCTCCACCAAGAGTTTTAATCCCTATATAAAAACACAGTCTAAGCACATGTACAGTATAAACTAAATAATTGGGGGGGTTCGAGGGATGGGGTGGAGGCTAGACTCTGCTGTGCCAGAGCCGAGCTCTCCTCTCGTCTGTCCGAGCTCCGGGCGGTGCCTGGCTGACCTGCAGCCCCCCGGCTGCCTTTTCCCTCGCCGGCTCCGGAGGGAGGCCGGGCGGGTGCCCAGGGCCAGGTTTGAGTTGATGCTTTACCGAGCCTCGCCCAGAGACAGCTTTGAGCTGAGGCTTCAGCGAGCCTCCCCCAGGGCCAGCTTTGAGCTGAGGCTTCAGCGAGCCTCCCCCAGGGCCAGCTTTGAGCTGAGGCTTTACCGAGCCTCGCCCAGGGCCAGCTTTGAGCTGATGCTTTACTGACTCTCGTCCAGGGACAGCTTTGAGCTGAGGCTTTACCGAGCCTCGCCCAGGGACAGCTTTGAGCTGAGGCTTTACCGAGCCTCGCCCAGGGCCAGCTTTGAGCTGAGGCTTTACCGAGCCTCGCCCAGGGCCAGCTTTGAGCTGAGGCTTTACCGAGCCTCGCCCAGGGCCAGGTTTGAGCTGAGGCTTTACTGACTCTCGCCCAGGGCCAGCTTTGAGCTGATGCTTTACTGACTCTCGTCCAGGGCCAGCTTTGAGCTGAGGCTTTACCGAGCCTCCCCCAGCGCCACCGGGGCAGCTGCAGGTGCCCGGTCAGGGGCTGCGGGAGGAGCCGGGCACCCCTTCCGTCCCTCCTGCCCTCCTTCCGTCCCTCCCTCCCTGCGTCCCCCGGCACTTACCGGGCATGGGTGCCGCTGCTCCTGCGGGCCCGGGGCCCGGGGCGAGTGCTCGCCGCCGTCCCGGTGTCCGAGCGCCGGCAGCCCCTCCCCGGCCCGCCCCCGCGGGTCGCGCACGGCACGGGCTGGGAACAGTTCAGGGAGAGCCATCCCCGGTGCCGGGCGGACGGAAAGCCAAGGGACCCGTTCGGGAGAGGCTCCGCGCCGCCCCAGCACCCGAGCCCGGCCAGTCCCGGGGCGCGGGAGGCGAGGGACAGACATCGCCCGTCCTCTGGGGAGGGAGGGCTGGCATCGCGCAGGGAAGTGGCCGTTGAGCTGCACAAATCTTCTGTCAGCCCTAAAGAGACACCTGTGCCACACTGACTGTGGGAGAGAGCTCCAAAAACTACAGTTAGGCTCACAAAAATACTTTGATATTAGTAGCTTAATTCTGAATATTCGTGTGGGCAAGAAAGTAGCATGCATTTCTTTTTATACCTTTAATAAAATACGTAATCACAAAGGAACACATACCTCCTTAAAAATTGCAATTACAGGCTTTCCTATTTGTATTTATGAACATAATGGTCTTTTATCTTTGAAGTGTGTAATGAATGCAACCAAACAGGTCTTAACCAACAAAATTACTCATGCATAGTTCAGAAACAAAGTATTTGCCATAGCTTCTTGTCTGTTAATGCTTCTTTCACAGCCAGTATGACAATTTAACAGCTGTTTGTATTACCTGTTCTCTTCACAGCTGGTGAATATATGTTGTTTAATATGAAAGTGTTATTCTAAAAGCCAAAGAAATGCATTGATATTAAAACCACTAGGCTCCCAATGAAATATCCTCTGTTTCTATGAAATCTTAGCATTCTTTTCGTTGCATTTAAAATGTTCTGGTGTAAAGGTAGCATGGTTAAGTTTTTCTATCCATTTTTGAGTCCTCTGGAAGAAAGAAAATATTTAGATAGTTTTTACTTTAAAAAGAAAACGCTTCATGTATTTTAGCTGTATGCTTGTAAGATAGTTAATTATTAAATAAATATTACACAGTCAGTGCTTTTGCTACTCTTATTTTTCCATTGAATTAGTGCAAACACTGAAGTAGAGGTTTTTTGCTTGACAGTTTTGCACTTGTCAGGATAATGTCTATGAGCAAGTCTGAGGCAACCAAAAGTTTTGAGTTGTGTGGCAAGACAACAACTGTCTGCTTTCTGTCGCAGTGTTCTTGCTTGATCTCACTTTTATGGCCGTGTGAGGAGTGGTACACTTGCTTTAAGCACCCGATTGCTTTCCAGACCCCTGTTGAACAGTAAAATGATCCGTGCCACATGCGCTGTCTCCCATAGGAGCTGTGCTGCCTGTGCAGAGGTGTGGGAAGTTGGACATCTGGGAAGCAATTCCCAGCAACCATCAGGTGACCCAGCTGTTTCAGTGAGCCAGAGGATGGGACAGCAGGACCTGGAAGGACAGATCCCACCCTCTCCAAGTTCCTGTGAAGGAGTTCATGGCAAAGCTGTTGAGCAGGGAGCTTTAGCTGTGATTCTCTGCTCTGCTATGAAGTTCCTGTTCTCCAGTCTTTCTGTGCTGGGTTCTTGGAACAGCTGGAAATCAGAATAAATACAGGACATGAAACACAACCATACCCTCCTTTATCTCTGATTTCTAGCCTCCTTCCCAGCCTAAATCCCGGGCACAGCTGAGAGTTTAATGTGTTGTGGACCTAGATATTGTACTATAAATAGTCTATGTTTCTGGTGCATATTTTGTAACACACAGATTTTTCAGTGTCCCTATTCAGTGACATCTTACAGTAAAACCTTGAGATTTAAAAGACCGCTTAAAAGTTCTGTCACAAAACAGTTTTGCAAAGTGTGTTACCTTAAAAATAGTGATGTCACATTGTTCATTTGACACCTAAGTAACAGCAAATAATTTTTTATCGTATATTCATGTAATTCCCACTAGACTGGGTGAAATTCAACATACGTATTTTTTAAATTGGATATCTTTGAAAAAATCTGTGAAATATTTGCTAGAAATATAAAGCCTTTTATACAATTCTGGTTTACAATTAATTTGATGGCATATAATTTCTTAATACTGTTTGTAGGAACATCCCTTTATAAAGGATAGAAAAGTATTTTAAAAAGATACACCTGCAGGATCACAAACTTCAATAGATCTTTCTAAAGACAAGTAATTATAGAATCATTTAGCTTGCAGTTTTACTCTGAGGTCTCACTCCTACTATAATTTATTAATAATCCTAAAGTTTCAACAGATTCCTTTCAATAAAAGGGTTTTAATTGATTTTTTTAAAATCCCATTTTGCAGGCCTAAAATGATCTTTTCAAGTGAAATATGTTCAAATTCTGCCTTCACACCCACTCCCTCGTGTTTGTGAATTTTGACTTTCATGTTGGTGGTACCTTCAGCTGTAATGGCATCTAGAAATAGGTAAACTTTTTTTTTCCCCCAGTTAAATGTGAACTAATGTAATTGAGACTGGTAAATTATTCAGGAACAATAGATTAGGGTCTGCAGGGAGCATTGATGGGCACCCTGACTACAACAAAGAGATTACATGGGAAAGTGTAATTGCAAATTACAGAAATAATGAGTACTTGGAATTTCTATAGTGCCTTTCATTTCCAGGCAATTATTTCCTGATTTCTATACCAGCATTAATTATTGGTACTTAACTACCACAAAACCTTTTTGAAATCATAGTTATTGTTATCCTTATTTTATAGACTGTTTAGTAACTGGGGTTTCTCCAGATCCACACTTGTGTAACTGAGATAAGAATTTCTCCCACAATCTACTGTTGGCCTTGGTCTGACACCTAGTTCTTGGCTTTAGCAGGCTACGGATAATTGACTGTTTCAGAAAAGAATATGTGAAAGAAACATCTACTCTGTTACAAAATACCCTTTGGATTCATTCCGGGAATCTTTAGTTAGTTTCCTTTCCAAAGAAAAGGTGAGAATGGGAGAGGAAATGCATCCAGAAGGGAACGAGTCTTCCACAGTTGTTTTTTCTCAGCTTGGCTGTTGATGGTAGTCACCTTCAAGCACACTACAATTCAGAATAACTCTCCCAGTACAATTAAGGGTGTGAAATGGGGATAGAGACAGGGCAACATGGACAACAGGAAAAAAAATCTTCTAAAGGTGCCATATTTGGTGCTTCTAGGTGGGCATGAGGAAGAAGAGAGGAAAAGAAGGAAGGGGAGGGGTGGAAATAGCATTAACCTAGTCATGGGGTTTGGATTCCTACTCGGGCATTGCATCTTAGCCCAAAAAACTCCTGACACTGCAGTTGACCTTGGCATTCTTCATGGAGAGGCAGGCAGAATGCTCTCTCTGGGCCTGCAAAAATCTCCCACTGTCCCATCAGTTTCCTCGTGGCACGGAACTGGTCAACAGAGCCTCGGCCACATGAAAAATGGTGACAACTTGCCCAGAGGGTGCTGCGCAAGACAGGTTTTTTGTCCCATGCTTTGATAGTCATCTTTTGTCAGGTATGTGAAATCCCTGAACACTTTAATGCCTTCTTATAAATCTTCTTAACGCTGTTATAGGATGCCTACTGATAGGAAAGCATCTGTAGGTAAAGTCTGCATGCCAGCGCTTCCACAGGATTCAGAATGTTTATCTTTTTTTACCTTAACCTTTTGCGTTTAGTAAGCTTTAACTGGTGGTGTTGTCTAATAACAAAATTTACGTGAGCTATAGCACCACCTCCTGTCCAAAGCTGGGCTTTGGTGCAAGTAATAGAGCAAAGCAAAAAATTCTCTTAAAGGTGAACTTTTTTTAATGTATGAAGCAAAATGGAAAAAATGTGAATTTTATTGCTTTCAAATGACTTTTCCTTCCTATGTTTTATGATAGGAATTTCAAGTTTGCTTTTACTAGAATATGTTCTTATGGTTGCAAAGTTTTTTTGCTAATATAAATTGTATTAAGAAAGTTAGCAGCTGGCTGTTGCTGTTTTGCGAAAATAAGAGTACAAAATGCTCCTTTTAAAATGACTTTATTATTAAACTCCAAGTTCAGAGATAATAGGCACAAATACAGAATTTTGCAGAGAAAACTACTTGTGAAGCTCTGGCTTGTGTGGCTTTAAAGCTTTTTGGGGGCAATATCTGGCTTTTTGTTCCAGTTTTGTACACCACCTGGCCTTGATAAGAGTAATGTAACTCTGTCACTTCGGCAGGGCCTTGCAAGATTACATGTGTACACATGAAAAATGACCTGTTCACACAGCTCTAGTGAACTCAGAAGTTGCTCTAAGGCAAGGCTAGTGTTTATTTTGGACTGTTTTTCCTAACCCTCACTCTCTCTGAGTGAGGGATAATGAATTTAGGCCAGACATAGGTGAGTATCTAAGACAAACGGGGAGTGATTGCTGAGCAGGCAGGTGAATCTGTAGGCACAAATCCATTTTAAGAACTTGCAGGAAAGCACGAAATCATATACATGGCACAGCAATTACACCATGTGTTATACAGCCCTAACTGGGACAGCCTTATGGGATGGAAACTTTTAACTGAGAGCAAAAGGTGATTCTTTTTGGAAGCATGTATCTGGAATCTGATACTGAAAGCTGAAGATCTGTTTGCTCTAACTTAAAGATATTTCTGCAGGCATGTGCACCTAAAACTACTCTATGTATGGCAACAACAGATTTATAGGTGTCATCCCATACCTTTTTGTGTTTAAAAAGAAATAAAGGTTCTTTATTTCTGGGAAAGACTGTAGGGAGATCGTGAGGGTCAAAGATGTAAGAAAGAAAAGAATTTAAAATGCTGAGTGTAGGATAAAAATAGCGTAGAATAAACCTTTCATGTAATTAAGTTGTTATTTCATGTGGGTAAGTGATGCCTTTGCCAAGTGGCCAGGAGGTGGCCAGCAGGCGCCATCCTGGGGCTGTCCCTGCTGGATTTCCTTGGCAAAGGGCCCCAGAGGGCAGTGCTGGAACGTGACCGAGCTCACTCGGATACCGCTTCTGCCTGTGCCGGAGTAAACGCTTCAACACGACCGAGACTCCAGCGGGGCACCACCCCAGCTGTAAAGGAACTTAATAGAAAACGGCGTTCCGGCCATTCTTACACTGCTTCTGCAACAAGCAATAAGGAATGCCTGATCCGTTTACAGGATATTTATCTAGTACTGATAGTGTCCTGCATGCATCAGAAACACGTAATGATCTCCCCAAATACACACAATACAATGGGCTTTGGCTACAAATACTTTTAATTCCGATTGATATCAATCAGGTTCGGCCTGTGTATGACTCCTCAATACAAAGGGTTAGAAATTAGATCAGGTATAGGGTGCTTAACAAGTGTCATGAGGGCAACATTGCAGCAGCTATGTGAACTATTCCAGTGGCAGCAAAAAACAAACAAAAAAACCCCAAAACCCCAAAACCAAACAAAAAACCCTAAAACAAACAAACAAACAAAAAAAAAAATCCCCAACCAAACAAAAAAAAATCCACAACCCAAAAAACTCAAAAAGGGTTGATCCTCATTCGAATCCTTTCAAAAATCTAGGTTAGAGCCTAGCCAGGAAGAGATAAAATAAGCTGATGTGGGCACGTTTTGTGTGGTAATCACTGAAGTTGTGACTGCTGCAGAAAGAATGCTGCACACTGTTCCTGTGGTTAGCTCTTCACATAAAATAGATGTGAAAATGTTCTAAGCAATACAAGAAATATGAGAAGGATGAAAGTAAATCTTTCAAGCTAGGAAGAATAAGTGTCACTGACACAGATATTGTTGCCTTGCTTTACTCAGAAAAAAAAAAGTCTAAATGCTAGAAAGCAGTATTTTTTTCTCTGTAGGAGCTAAGCAAACAATTTCTGTGCCTTTCCCAGCCTGGGGCTCATATGCTACATTCTGTAGTTGGAAATGCTAACCTGAAGGACACCTGCACACCAGGGGTAAGCTTATTATATAACTGCATTTGTATGTATGGAGAAGTACACTGGTTTTGAGAAATGTAATTGATACCTTTTTTCCCACTGCCAACATAATTTTTCCTCAAAGAGAATGAATAAGATCTCTGACAATCTATTTATTATTGGGCAACCAGGGGTTGAAGGATGGGAGAGAGTTAAAGGAGATTTTCTTTAGATTCCTGAGACCTATGAGTCAGTATGTCCATGAGCAAAGGTTACATAAACTAATAGATTAGAACAAGATTTAGTTGCATAAACACTGTTACTGCATTTCAATCTGTCACAGAGTCAAGCCTGCAGATTACTGGAGGCAGAGCTAGCCTGGGGCTTACAGTCCATCTTGCTGGACTGCCTCTGACACTGGATACATTTGAAACAGCATTGTTCTCTGGCTGTGGGGCTCCTCTGAAATCTAGGTCTTAGTGCTGCAAGCCTTATTTCATATACAGTGCTGTTGCTCTCAGCTCCTGTCTAATTTGGGGTGTCACTCTGGTATATTGGTTGCACAATAATTTTATCTGTTTCATTTAACCAAGGATCATCATGCCTCTTATGAGACTGGTCCAGTAAAGGCAGCAACAGGGACTAGATCCAGATCCCCTTCAAATTCCCCCAGCTTTCCTGAAGCCTCTATCCTCTCTCTTCTTTCTATCATATTCTCTCCCCTGCATATCCTGGATGAAGTTACGGAGACCAATATAGGCAGCTCCTCCTGCATGGCGCAGAAACAGGGATGGGTATGTTGCTCAGGCCTGTTTTCCATGGAAAGGAAGTCTGGATTAGGAATTTTGAGTGGACTGGAGCTGATCCACAGGCCATGAGACCAACAGGTACATTGTTATGGCTGTGGTCTGAGTTGTTTGGGAATATTGCAGGTCACATGGGAAAACAAAGCCTTTCTTGGAGCTACAGAGCTGGTTTGTTTTTTTTTTTTTAAAGTGCATGAGGGCAAATTATGCTCCCAGGCTGCTGTACTTTCCTCTTGTGTGGTGTTTTCCTTTGCGCTTTCCCCAGCTTCTCGCTGATCCCATTTCATGGTTTTACATGTGGGAATTGAGGCATCAAAGTTCAAGTCTTTATTTAGATGCTTAACTCCCATTAAGGAAAGCAAACTGTCTCTCCAGCAGGCTTTGTTCACAGCCCTCAGCCCTGGGCACCAGTTAACATCTAGAACAGACTCTGATACTTTGTTATCAAAAGACCAAGTAAATTTTTTTTGAATGACGCCATTTGCAAAAGTAAACCAAGGAGGTTTAGTATATACATGAATGTAGCTTTGAAAAAAAGTCAGATCCAAATTTGCAAGCGTGTCTTGGTGGGCAAGTCACATACGGACAGAATTAGTGGTGGCTTCTCAAAGTGTGGGATTCTGTAGTGGTTTTTTTTTTTCTGGAAGCAGTCCTGGGAGCCCTTCCTGCTTATGTGGTCCTGGCTTGCCTCCTTTCCAGTTGAAAGTACAGAACAGATGGAACACTAGCAATCAAATGCAGGGAGAAGCTCAACATGTGATTAAATTACCAAAAAGGCCGAAGCCCTTACTGCATGAAAGACAGCTTAAAGCTACCCCAAAACTGGCTTGAAGTTTTTTTGGTGCAATTATTTATTGCTTTTTGCTAATGGATATTAAGGAAGTGTAGAGAACAGTAGGGAAGACATTCTGGTGGTTGTGCATGGGAGGAAATGACATCTGGGAGAAGGAGAAGTAGAGCAGTGTCCTTGTGATAGTCCCTTGATTTAAGAGGAGATGTTAAGATTTTGTGCAATATCATCTTTGGCTTATTACAAAACATGCTTAAAAAAGGGAGCTTTGTTTTCATTCTCCATAAGCAACTGTTCTATTTGTTTGATAACCAAACTAAAAATAGTGCTGTGTAGAGCTTTACTAAATCTTTGAAATATATGAAATTGTTTGTATCAGTGGGTGGCCTCACTAACTGCCAAGGTAAAATGAAGGCAAAAGAACTGGTCTGCTTTGTTGAGAAAGCTGCTCTTACATCCAAGATGAAAAAGAAAGGAGATGACAGCCCTCAAAACCACCAGTTTTCACAGGTCTAAAAATTCCAGCAGCTTTCAAAAAGATTAATTCTGCAAAGAGAGAACTGCATCTAATGTTGCTCCTTGAAAAAAGTCATGTCAGTAGTGTTATAGCATTATTCCCAATGAAGATAAATGTAGGTGACCTGGCAGATTTCATGGAGGCTTTATGAGATAAACCCATACAAATCATCTTCCTTTTCACAGAAAAATGAAATTGCAGAATAGAGGCTTATTCAGAGCCCATGCCTGCTAGAATTGGGTTGTCTAACCAGCAGTTATCTTCTCCCAGGCACAAGAAGCAGAACTTGTCACTATGCATGTTGGATAGAAACACTCTATATAGTGTTTATGTTTATACCCCTAACTCTATATAGAGTGTTTATAGACAAATTCAGTTGTCAGACATGTTAGACATGTGGCACATAGCCTAATGGAATGATATTTGTGGTGATTAATTGGGATGTACTGCAAAGTCACTTACCTGACAGAATTGTTTTCCTTATAGAACTCTGTTAGAAATAACCGTGCTTTTTATGTCACATGGAAGGTGATGGTCAGCTTTATGTTTTTAAACAGTCCCAGGTGCATTTCAGTTGTCTCAAGTGTGTGTGTGAACACTTTCTATGTTAGCACCTACACCTGACTGACTGGAATTATTTTGGGTGTCTCAGGATAAGCAAAAACTGAAAACTGGCACTGCATATAGAATGCCAATTTCAATAAGGGACAAGTAGTATCTGGAGGGGAGAGCTTCTGAATGGTTATAGGCATAGAATAAGTTAAATTTGCCCATGGTGCATTAGTTATTATCTTGAAGGCTCTCTCCAGCTGTGCTAAGGGGCTATTATTCTACAGAAATACTAAAAAATACTTTACAATGGAGATATTCAAGACCTGATCCAAATTGGCTGTGGCAGATGACATTCAGGCAAAAGAGCAGTGTAACCCACAAGACAGCAGATTGTTCCTGGAGGGCTGCCTTATTGTGGTAGACTAGAACATATCTCAGAAATGCATTAAGATAAAATCTGCCTGGTTGAAGGTGCAGTTTCACTGGCTTAAGTGGCTTTGAATCAACAGACAACAAATACCAGCCTTCCAGGGTTTGCATGTGGAGCCCCCAGACAGAGATATAAACAAATTGCAAGCAGTGTTTGTGGGCACTCAGACCCGCCCCCCCAAAGAGCAGCAGAGCTCGACAATTCAGGGCTGGTGGAGGAGTTCAGAGGGCACAGTCTGGGCAGGTCCAGGTCAGTTACCTGGCAGGAAAAGTTGCTCTAAATGACAACAGACCAGGCAGTGCAAGAAAAGACTGTGAGGTTATAAGTGGGAAGGGGGGAGAGAAGGGCTTCAGTACAAGGTTTTAGGTCTCAGGTGGAGGCGCCAAACAATCAGGACGGTTTTCCTGCCCCATTTCCTCTTCAAGAGGACTAGAGGGCCAAAGTATGCCAGTGAATTTTAGGTTAGATAAGGGACTTCTGGTGTAGGACTGGATTTCTCCTCTCTTGAATTTGGAAGCCCTGGTTGCCTGATGGAGACTGGGCTGACAAAAGCTGGCCTGCACATCCAACAGCTCTGCCTGGTGGTGCCCTTCTGCAGCAGACAAGCAGAGCTGACTGCCCTTTCCCACACGAGGTGACTCAGAATCCAGGGGTGCTGGCTTGCTTTCATATGACCTTTGAGCACCCAAATCAGTAAACAGTAGTTTTGAAAACTTTCTTCCATGGCTGGGCATAGGACTTTAATTTCATGAAATTAAACGCATTCTCACATGTTTAAGCCCTTGGGTGGAGTTCTCGGGGAAACATGAATGCTAGTCAGGCTGAGCTACAGTGGCAGAACTGTTCTGAAATCATCCTCTTGAAAAATAATGCTTTCCTCCTTATCAAAAGAAATTCATCAGCATGGTCTGGATTTGGCCTAATCATGATTTCTCAGCTTCCTTTAACTATCAGCTTTCTTAAAGAAAGATACTAGAATAAATTCTCCAAATCTGAATTTGAGGCAGTTTTACACCTTTTCTCATCAAATGTAGAATGAGAAAGCTGTATGCCAATTGGTTCATTATGAATGCCCAGATTTGTGACCTGTTAATGTAAAAGTTGGTCACTAGTATCTTCCAGTAAGCACATTTTGATGCTTTTAATGAAAATAGTCAGCCTTACTGGACATAGAAGATCTGGGACAAGAGAGCTCTGCAACTTCCTCCTGTAAAGGTGTTAGGGGAAAAGCTAAGGGCAGTATTGTCTGCTCATTGGATGTTTTATATGTTCTTGGGGCATCATTTTTGCAACTGGGGACTCATTTGGAAGATGCAGTGGAGTGGAAGGGCTATACTGAGTTGTTCCACAGCTGGCCACTGCCACTGGAACAATGTTGGAGTAGCTACAAGTGCCATGGGTGTGTCTCACCATGGCAGCCAAAGGGTTTCTGCTGGAATAGGAAAGGAAGCGGTACAGTTCCCTCTCCCTGCAGCACCACTGCTGTCCTACACCATGGGATGGGAAGAGTCACCTGGGCAAAACCCTGGGCCTGCAGGAATGCTGGTAAGGATGTGCTGGAAGGAGCTCCTGTTTCCAGCCTGGCAGGAAGGATATCCAGGTCAGCATAAAGTGCTGACTGCAAGTGCTCTGCTTCCCTGCTGTAACACAGGGCAGGTGAAGTAACGCAGCCCAAAAGCTGCTGCTAACCCATGTATGGCTTTTACCCCCTGAAATGCAGCCTGACCTGCAGCCCGAGGGTGTGATTGCTCAGTGACTCTGTGGGGTGTGCATCTTAGGAACAAAGCCTGGAAGCACATAGGAAATGACTGTTTTTACAGCCCGTTCTTAAGACTCAGGGAGCAATTGTACATTCCTAAAAGCATTGGGGAGGGGTCTTGATCCCCCCTCTCTGCTGAGCTAGGCTTGATGGGAGGGTATTGGTGAGGGCTTAGAAACAGGGAACTGCTGTAAGTGGTTTACAAGAATTATTAACTGCTTCCTGAACAGAAAGAGGGCTTGAAAGGGTTCTTTTCTGATGTTTTGGCATTCTTCTCCTTGCCCCATTAGAGATCCAGCCACCCTGCCTTGTGTGAAGTTCTAAATGGAGGGAATAGGCCAGAAAGGAATGAAAGCAGCTCACAGTGTGGAAACGTGGACTGGTCCCTGGGAAAGGACTGAGTGTAGCCCCTTGTAAAGGTACATGAAAGAGGAGATTCTCTACAAAAATGGGCCACTGTGCATGGGGACAAGACTCCTCTGGTCACATCTGTCCTTGATGTTCCCTGATGCACCAGAGGTCGCACCTGGCAGCTTGGAGGACCTGTGTGCCTGTCTCCTCAAGGCAGGATATTCCTGCTGGGCAAGGATGGGGTGGGGGATGCTCAGTCACAGCACCCTGGGGACCCTGAGGTGCCTGGGTGAGCCCCTGTGTCAGGCTGAGTGCGGGGACACAGTGCTGCCTCCACGTCTGCGCGCAGGGAGGGCAGGCTGGGATCCCCTGAGGGCTGCAGCACCACAGGGTGTGGATGGCCACACTCGGAGGGCAACTGTGAGCCCAGAAATACCTGTGCCAGTCGTGGGAGAAAGGGAGGCATGAGCAGGAGCCTTGTGGGAGGGCAGCCTCAGCTGCCAGCACTCTGGTGCGTGTGCTGATACAAACTCTTTGGAAGTCACTTTGGTTCAACTAAGATATGTTTAAGTAAGTGAAAACAGGTTCTGGAAAATGACTTGCAGTAGAAAATTGTTCTAAATTGTGTCCTTTTTGGCACAAACTAGATAATTTGCTGTAGCATACTGCTTTTTCCATTGCTCCCTGCTCAGCACAAGCAATCTCACTCTTTGCAGTCCATGGATACATCCTTGTTCCAGTCTATGCCTACAGGACTGATGCATGCTGGGCTTGGGGTGGATTTATTTTCTTTCCAATTGCTCCACATTACCAGAAGCGATGGCTGTTTCCTACTGATGATTTCACCTTTATAGGAGGGTTGAAATTGAACACATACAGGATACCTTGGCCCAGCAGTCAGTTCTTTTGTATACCCTTCATAATCTTCCTTTAACCCTTACAATTTTATTCCTCTCCCTCTGCTCCTCCTTTTCCTGCCCCTGTTTGCCTCCCTTCCCCGTGCTTCCCTGGCGGCATTGCCAGCTCTGCACAGGCCCAGTTTCTCTAATCAGATGAAGCTGCAGGATTATCTCTCTCCCTCCCTCCTAGGCTCCATTTTATTTCCTCTCCAGCCAAGGGGGGAGCCACACGTCAAGGCAGAGGGAACCCCATCTCCCAGTCTCCCGCCTCTGATGCTCTCTAACAATCCCACCTCCTTCCCCTTATCATATGCTCACCTTAGTGTCAACAGCATCAGGCGGATCAAGGAGAGGAAATCTGAACTCTTTTGGCTTTTGTTCTCCTCAGATTTCTGAGCATCTATATTTAAATACCCTCCAAGTAACTTGTGCAGGGAAGCTGGATGTGCAGTCTCTGAGTAGGGGGAAGGTAAGGACCACGGAAGTCATGCACTGCCCGTTCTCTCGTCTCCTGTAAGGACATCGAGTCCTCTCTGTTTTGCCAGGAGAGTAACAAAGCAGATGAGGGGAAGGGAAGGGAGAGGAGCTGCACAGAGACAGACCCAGGCTTCTGTAAGTGCTGTGTTGGCAGCAGGGGGCTGATGGCTGGACTGAAAATCCCAGGAAATGGTAGCTTTCTCTTTTTCTAAAATGATGGGAACTATGACTCTGAGCTTTAATTGCATTTAATGTAGTTCTGCAGAAGGTGGGGTTTTTTGTGCTGATGTCTTTCACTTACATGTGTATGTGTTTGTCTTTTAGTGTTTCCACAATATACCTGTCACTGTTTCTTTTGGGGACAAAAACCCCCATAAGCTTGTTCATCTTATTCCTCTGCACATCTGTGAGTTTATGAAGATGCTTTTTGATTATCTCTTGTGTGTAAGTTAGGGTTTGGATACTAAAAATAAGAGAAAAGGGTAAATTGTATTGCTTTAAATTTCTGCCTTTTAGTACTAATATGCCAGTGAATGGTTTACCTTGTGTTTTCTACCATGTGTACCACGTGTTTTTTAAATGCCTAAGAATATCCAACACTAGACAAAATCTGAGCAATATTTCAGTGCTTTCTGCATATCAGCTTTGTTTTACACTTTTCCTTCCTACATAAACAATCCATTGCTATTTAGAATGGCAAATAAAATTTTTCTCTGAAACCAAAACATGTCTTTACCAAAGTCACAGATTTGATTTAGTTTGTCTTTTTATTGTCACTAGATTAAATATTTTATATCAGAAGACTGTTTTGTGCATATGCTATGATTAAAAACAAGAGTCTGTGCTTATGCGCTCCTGGATTTTAGGGGAAAATATTTAAAAGGGAGGGGGAGCAAGCAAGCATTTCCATTTAGAGAACTCTAAGCATGACAGATGATGGGAAAGGTAGCCATGAGATAAATATATTCTGCAAGATGTTGATCTTGTACATAAATGAGAGGGACCATATACAGATCAAAATCTACCTCTCTTCCATTTACTCATGCTTCAAGTAATCATTTTGTACAAAAATATCAGTGGTTTCCTTGCACCAAGACATTGAGGAAAGCTTGCAGACAGTTGATTGCATGTCTTAGTGTGTGTCTGAACGTTTGCAGGACACAGATTGTAGTAAAGATCCGAGTTTGGAGACTTCTGCATGGAGTCTTTGTGTAAAACAATTAGGTTTTGAGAAGTTCTCATTTATGCGGGTGGATTAGATGAGGGCTTTATGTTTTCATGTCATGTTTTGGTTACTCCATAAACACTTCTCCACTTACAGGGTTTTGTTGATTTTTATTGTCCAGACATTTTAACTGTATTCCAGAGAAAGCTGCAATTGCAGGTTAGTTTATCTGACAGTTATTTAGGGCTGTACAAACGAGCAGTAAATTGTGTATGGCCTTGTGGTGTCAGAGCTGGTTTATAATGCCAAATGTGATAAATTTCCATCAGATAACCATGCCAAATCCTCGTTTTTCCTTCCATAGTAAACAATGCATATTAAACTGCACTTGAAAAATAAAAGTGTATGAGGGAGGGTAGAACAGAGGAAAATTGTTATTGATGATCATTAGACTTCTGAAGTTTGATTTTCGTTCTCGCCTGTTAAGGGCAGTGACAAAGGGTAAGTTGGAGGTAGCTTTTAACCACTGCAGATGAGCAGAGGTGTTTGCTGTACCTGCGAGATAATGTTACACCTGACTGCAGGCAGGCTACTTCTGAGCAGAACAACAACAAAATCCTGTTTCTTCTCCAGTGGACTCTTCTGGAGGTAAGAAGGACTGAATTGTTCATTCCTTTCCCCTGGAGTTAATGTTTTAATGTTTAGTGTACTTCACTGATCCCTTGTATTTGGATATTGCAAGCTGTTATATGGTTTGCAGGAGAATGCAGCCTAGGAATGATGCAAGGCTAAGGGCTTGACAGAGAGCTGTAATGGTATTTGTTCTGTAAGTATTTTTTCCAATTAATCAGAAAAAAAATTCTTATTTTTCTTATTATCGTATCATTATTTTTATTGCTGCAAGTATCTTTGGCAGCTGTGTGTGATATTTCATTGCTTGTAGTCTCAAACCATTCTGGCCCAAGAGCCACAGTACAGCAGGAATCATAGGCTGCAAATGATGTTGCACTTTATTTTCCTTATCAGCCTTGAACTCTGCTCTTTTTTTTTTTTTTTTTAACCATTTCCCATGGCCATGAGCCACAGCATAGGGACTGCAGGCACTGGTCTTTTAGTCAGTTCTTGCAGTTTCATTGTACAGAAGTAAGAGGTTTTTAGTAAGAGGTTTTTAACTGGTGTAAACAGGAAAGCTGTATCTTTGATACCAAAAGTATCTCTCTGGGATATCAAGATTCTGGAAGATGTGAATTATCCAAACTCTGAAGAGCCTTTTTTTTTTTTTTTTTTTCAGGGAGGGTTGAGGGCAGCATTTCAGTGGTGAGAGAGAGATCTTTTCTGTAAAAGCAAAATGAGATGGAGAATGAAAATAAATGTTGGAGTGCAGTGGTCAGGAATATCTGCATGAGGGATACAATGAGAAGGCAGGGAACTGAAAGCTATTGCTGAGCTTTTCCCTGGTTAAGGTAATTTGATGCAGTATTTCTTATGGATGCCTTATAAAAATTGAATTAATCCATACCTGTGCAGCTCGTAGTTCATACGTATGTTAAGAACTTTAGAAGTATTTTCTGATTGCTTAGGGGATTGTTGGGAAGAAGGTGGTCTCTTCCATTTAGGAAAGCTGTTAAAGTTCTTCATAATAAAGTTTTACTCTGAGAAATTATCTTTAGCAACAGGAGCCACAAAGAAAAAATCACTTTGGGGCTGCTTAGGTAGATGTACTCAGAGCATGGGAATTGGGTCAGGCCAACTAAATGAAGTTGACATCAGCCAGCTCTTCGCTAGTTTGGTGCATGAGCATTAAGCATGTGAGTTACAGCCAAGCATCATTCTGCATCAAAAAAAGTTTCATAAGAAAGATCAACTTTAAACTGGCCTGTCCCTGTGTGGGGAAGTTCCTGCAAAATGATGATTTAACTTTGCGCAGTGTGGATTTGATAAAAGCAGAGAAAGGAGCAGCAGTATTTCTCCATCTGCAGAATATTGGCTAATTAAGCTTTAGCAAGGGCACACCTGAGTGTGCAAAGGAAGGTTAATGGGATTGAGCAGTTGTCAGACCTTCATTTGACTTGCAGAGCTTTACTCCAGTCAACAATGCAGGAGACTGACAGAACCCAGTTCATCTGAGCCGAAGTGAAAGATCCAACTCCTTTTCAGCTCAAACTGAGCAAACCTGACATGGAAACTGCGGAGATGATGAATGCACAAAGCCACCCTAGCTCTCATAAGCTGGATTTTAAATTTTTTTAGGCTTTTAAAATTATTGCCTTCTGCAGAGAGTCTGCTGGGAAAGTTGGGTGTTTATGACTGAACAGAGTAGATCAGGACTTCTTGAAACATCAAGGACAAACATACATCTTGTTATAGCAGCTTATTTGGGTCTCAATGGCCTCTAACCTGTGAAAAGGGGTGGAGTGCTTTTGTTAATTTAGTAACAAGAGAGGTGCTAATGGATTGAAAAGAAACTTTTGGGGTCACTGCCACCTTCAGATATATCACCTTGCTTTTGGAATATAGAGATCACCTTTGTGCTTCCTTTCCAAAGTCATTCCTGTCTTGTTTCACTAAAAGGCATAGGTTCTACTAATCAATTAAAAGTGGTTCAGTATTGCAAAATGGCTACACATTTCTGCTGTTCAGGTTGAGAAGGTGCATGATATTCATTGGTACTGACAGATAAAAGCACATATTTATGAAAATAATTAAAAACATCATTGGATCATTCATTTTCAAAGGGACCTTGGGAACTCATCTATTCCAATCTCCTGCCTGAAGCAGAGCCAGCCATGAGGTCAGATCAGATTTCTTAGGGTTCTATCTGCATGAGTCTTGAATATAATCAAACCAATGTTTGAAAAGCAAAGAATTCCTGTAGCAGAGACTTTATAATCAGTATCCTGTTGCTGGCAGTTAACAGCAGATGCCTGAAGAGTTCTCCTCTAGCTGTCCATGTCACACAGGTGGGATCTTCCTTATCCAAATGATGACAGGGACTGAATTGTCTTGCAGCTCTTGAGTTGTTCCAAATTTATACCTCAAAACTTTGTGATTCTGACATTATGAATTGTTAATAAGGAATTAGAGACTTCTGCAGCTCAGTTTATGATTGAGATTAGAGGAGGGAATATTTGCTTGTTTACATAGAGTAGGATGTAAACATTAGTTCTAGAGGAAGTTCTTCCCATACTTGGATTTGATAAAGTATTTGCAAACCTTAGTCTGCTGCTTTGGACTGTTACTTTACTCTGTCTTGGGTTTTCTTTCCTTAAGGTCTCTGGTGTCAAACAAGCCTTGGGAGGCAGGGGCTCTCCTCTAGTCAAGCTCTAATGTTTTTATTTTCTCAGTCCTGAGAGAGTAGGGAGATGCTGCCTTTCATCCCTTTCAGATGTTTTCTGAAAACTGTAGATAACAGTTTCCCACATAGGTCTGATTCGACCACAGATGAATTGGGACAGTTGCTTCTCTGAGAGACAGACATTGCACTTTGACATGTTTTTTAATGACAAAATACCAAGTTTGGAATGAAAACTTATTCTTCCCATATTCCTTGTTTAAATTGTTTCAAAGCTACCTCATACTACAATGGCAACTTTGAACAATGCTATGAAACATGATTAGCTAGTCCTTTTTTTCGTTCTTTTCAATACTCAGCCCTTTGGATAGAGGTTGTCAGCTCTTTTCCAGCTTAAGGATATATAAAAAACAGCTGGCAGTGTGAATTGAAGGCTTAAATTAGTCACAGAATCTCTTTTTTTTGAGAAGTTCATCACAGTAAATAAAAACCTCCAAGTGAATGCGGCACTGCAAAACGTGGTCTGCAGTTGTGACAGCTCTGCTTAGAAAGGTTTAATGAAACTGCTTATCATAATTAGTCATTGCTACTTAATATACCATGCATATACAATCTACATGTTGTTAGCATGCATATTGTATAGAGAATATGTACATACAACACCTAATTTGAGAAACTCTGCTGAGTTTGAGTATTTGAAATCCTTGAGATTACTTATCCTCACTTGATGCTGGAAAGTTGCAGGGAGTGCTTTAAACATAAGCTTCTGAGGCACAGATAGTGTCTGAACTTTACTGGTAAGGTGAATTTTCTGTAAATGCAACAAGAATTTCCTGTAGAGATGCTCTATTTAGTTCTTTCAATCCAAATATTACAAAGGAAGGGCCAGAATACATTATCTTCAGCATCTTATACTTAATATCTTTTATTCTGGGATTTGAGAGTGCTCTGCAATCATGAATTAAGCCTTTAAATACCTACACCAGGGGCTTCTGCATCTAATCTGTGAGTCACAGATGAGTAAACTGAGTCACAAAGGGAATGACTTGCTCAAGGTCATACACCATGTCAGTGAGCACAAAATTAGAAGACAATTGTTTCATCTTTCTAATCACTGAGCAATTGTTTTTTTAAGTTCTGGAAGTCAGTTTTCTGTCAGTCTACAATGCAGAAGTCAGTCTTTCCCTGCCTCCAGCAGCTTCTGGAGGTAGATGGATTGTCTCTTTGAATCCTTCTTTTCTCCAAGGTTTTGTGTACAGTTCATAAATGCTGTTATTTAAATAAAGATTTGAAGGGGATTTTGTGGCCCTTGTATAGTGTTCAATCACAGGGAAAAACAAGGGAACAAGAAATGAAGGTAAGTGTCCAGCTTTTGCTAGACAAATTGCCAGGTTTTTCTAGGTAGGAAAGAGAATGAACTATTACATGTTCAAGAATAATGAGCTGTCTTTAATTGTTTTGGTGAGGCATCCTTCAGTCTAAAATATTGTCTTTATGGAGATGTTTGGAGGCCTTCAGACTGCTATTACTGTTGTTTATGTCACCATTGGTCCTGTTTGATGCTGCTGTAGGAATTGCCATCCTTCAATTAAGGATGATATGTGAACATGAAAAGCTGCTGTACTTGTGGCTATATCTATTCAGTGTTTTTAAGGCAGATTTGAGCTTCCTTTGTCTGCCACTGCAGCTGGTTATGAAGCTTTTATCTCTGTTGGCACAACACTGAAGTGAGGCAGTGAGGCTTTTTGGGGAGGCTGGGCATGTTAGGCAGGCTCAGCTCTGCGCTTTTCTGCCTGCTTGCAGCCAGCCCAGAGCACACCCACAGACTGTCCATCCACTCGCACAGGCTGTGACACAGCTTCAGCTGTCACAGGGGCATTCAGCTGGCAGGGAGGGATATCCCACTGCCCTCACGCTCAAACGTACAGTGCCATTAAAGCAGGGATGTCCACAGGGCAGGGAGGCTAAGCCCAGTTTGTACCTTCTCTCTAACTGTCACTGTTAAGCTTTCAAGCAAACAGCAAAAATGATTATTTGAATATTTTCTACTGAAACACCTAAATTTGCAAGTAGATATTCTAATCACTCAGCCAGTTTGGGTGGAGTTTGTTGGAAGTGCAAACTGCTGACCTCTTGTGCAGGTTGCATTGATATCCAGCTGTGCTCCCTTGCTCGGAGCTTAGCAGGAGGCTGTAAGCAAGCTCCTGGACTCCTGGAGCTCATGCTGCTGCCCAGGCGGCTGTGATTCACACAGCTGGCCAGCCTGGGGCTCTGACAGGCAGAGCCTTACTGAGCAAGCTATGGCCATGGGTTTTTGTGGAGTTCCAGATCAGTGGGGTGGCTTTGGAGCTGGTCTGCTCGGGGCTGAAGAGTGGGTACAAAAACGGAGCTCTGAGGAGCACAAGTCATTCAATGCCAGACCAACGCTGTCTCCTCCAGGTTAGAACATGTGAAGGAATAGGATCTGATCCTCTGTTGTGAAGAGGAAAAGGCTCACTAGTGTCTGTCTCTCTGAAATTAATCTAAATGTAGATAGGCTACTCCATATTTTCTGCATTAAAGATGAATTCCTAAAGAAATACAAATATTTTTGTCACAGGACTTCTGCACTGCCAGTGGATACCAGCCATCAGTTCTTAACAGCATAATCCTGGCATCTGAATTAACAGTTTCATTTTGTTTAATTCTGTTCTGCTTCAGCCAGAAAGACAATTATATTAATATACCACTTCTTTAGACAGGCACTATTCACTGTAAGCATGATTCTAGGTCAATGTTGCCTGCTGTTGTTATATTTGATTTTTTTTAAAGACCCAGCTGGTGAAAACAGCTGATTACATGACCATGTCATAATATTTGATTTGTAATTAAAAAGTTTTGTCTTCTAACTGAAGAGATAGGCTTTAAAGAAGTGAGCTGTCAAACAGTTAAAGCGAGCATCTAATATGACTGTACAATATCTCATATTTTAGCTCTGTCGGGTATATTGTAGGGTAGTTTGTGTGCTGAGGCAGATCTCCACATGGAGACATAGTGGGAGTAATGTTTTGATTATAAAACTCTTTTAAAAAAGACTGAAATCCAAGAGATTTTTGAAGTTGTTTCTGGGAGAGATGATTAAATAAAAAGGGTGGCAAAGAAGACACATGTTGCAGTGGTAAATCACGTGGTGGCGTCAGGGCAATGTCCCAACACATGCGTCCCTTGTGACAGAGTGCACCTCTCTCTGGTTTCCCAAGAATTTATTTACAGCCATGTGAATTGTCCTTCCTGGGAATTCAGCTGAAGATGTCACTGAAAATGGTCTCCCTTGGTTCATCTGTATCAGGTTCGTCTCTCATGGCACTTTCGTTTTACCATTTTTCATTCTTAGAATTCAGAGTTGTCAGCTCTGTTGCACTGGCTCAGACTGTGCCAGGGCTGGGGGCTGTGCTGGTCCTTAAAAGAGAATGCTGACTTCCTGCATGGCTTTTCTAACCTCTTGGGGTAGCTGTGGGCACACTGGCCTTGTCTTTCTGCACCGAGGTGAATGTATTGGCAAATGTTGGAATCCCTTCCTTTTCTGATGTGGCAATCATCTGTTATCCCTGCTGAGGCTGCTGGTAAGCAGGGTCCCCACGGCCCCCTCAGCGACTGGGGACAGGTCTCTGCTGTGGTGCTCAGTAAGGAGAGGGCTGGGGTTCGTTAGCACTCAGGGTAGAGGGGACCCTGCACTCTCCATCTCGTTACCAATCACTGCAGAGAGAGACTTGCCCAGTGTGCTCAGCACAAGATGGGGAAAAGACAAAAGCCTTTCAGGAAAGCCTGGCAGCCAAAGTGGTAATTAGCAGAAATGAACGAGGCTGTGACCAGTGGGCTCCTAAGGGCATCAGACACACGGCGTCTGCTCTGGCAGTGCTGAGCACTGAGGGTCACAGCTCTTCTGCTCTCATAGCCTGTCTCATAGCTCTTCTAGCCTGTCAAGTGTCCTCCTCCTCCTCCTCCTCCTCCTCCTCCTTGTGAATTATGGTCCCAGTGACATGCCTCACTGTCAGCAGTGCTTCTTGCAGTGCATAACTGGAGAACAACCCCATTCCTTTGCATACACAGCGTGCACTTGGCTGTTTCGTCTGTTTGTTGGTATCTCTAGATGCCCAAACCAGCCTGTCCTGTAGATCTGTCTGATACTTAGAAATACTTAGGATAATGGAAAATATTTACAAAAGGGCATTAGCAGATTAAACTGAACAAGGCATAGTTTCTTTATGCTATTCCAAAATGGAAAGCCTACAGGAAGATGATGGATTAAAGATTAAGTGATTGGGGTCTCAACCTGAGTCTTTATTAATCTAGTTGACAGATTTTAGAGAAATTATTTGTTGTATTGACAGAATTTAGAGAGGGTTTTTTTATGTTGCCTGACAAGTGATACCTTTTCCCCTACTGTAACTCCTCTATTTCTTCCTTTCACTTATACCTCACCAAAATAAAATAACAATTAAAAACAGCAACAACAAAACTCCTAATCCCAGACACTTGAATCTCTAAGCTTTTTACTATGGCTAATCCTGTTTTGCCAATGCCTTTCAAGTGGTTTGACTCCCCCCACCCAATGTAAATGTTAGTGATTACTGTTAATGAACTATTTCCTTCAGCAGTAGCTAGGGAGAGGCCATCAGATCTCATAATGCTATCATGCCAATCTTTGGCTAAAGCAAAACAGATCTTTCTTATCTTGTGCAAGTAGTTCAATGCGGGCAAGCAAGGACAAATTCTTGAACATAAGCACACTCTTATTTTTTTTATTTTGATGGTATGAGTTTCTTTAAAATTAGTACAGCTCTAAAAGTAATGAATGTCATATTAGCTGATGTTTGTTTTTATGTCATTTTACCATAGTAAACATGTATCTTAGAAGTTTAGTCATGGATTGCAGTAAGGAAGACACGTTGCTTCTAAAATACCAAGCCTGAAGAGAACCCAGTGTGAGTATACTGAATTGCTTCTGGTGCCTGAGGGAACTTGGCTGCTTAGGCAGAAATGCAGGTTTTCCTGGATGTGCGGTCTTGTGCCCCAGGCAGGGGTCAGCAGTGTTTATGGCTAAGTGACAGCTGCCCCTTAGGATGTAATGAAAGTTCTGTCATTTTAACCATAAACTGCTCTTGACTTCCAAATTTATAACCATGGTGTTTGTAATAGTAGAGGTAAAAACCTCCATATAGTAGCCTTCTATTCACGTAAATTTCCTAAGTTAATTAAAACGACACTATTCCCATGTAAAGCATACCTGTGTTTGAGTTTGGTGCTGTTGCAGAAATTCTGTGTTTGCCTTGTGAAGCTGATTATTGCACAGCAGGGCCAGAATGATGCAAATGAAGGAGCAAATTCAGGGCAAAGACCTTGTAACCCCCTAACACTTCTCAGAAAGGGTCTTCTCAGAAAGTGCTAGTGCTGCCATGGAGGGTCCTGGTCAGCACCCAAAAATAACAGTCATCATCCAAAAAGGCTGATATGGATCAGATTGCTTAGCTTTTCCAAATTCCACATTTGCATATTAGTGCTCTCACCCCTGAAACTGGCTTTGATTTTAGAACTTGTTTTGCAGTCAGATGCTGGTTTTGAAAGCATAAAATTAAATATTATTAAGAAAACAAAAGGGTTTTTTGATTGTATGATCAGCCAAGTGAAGATGGGTGAAACAGCCTGCAGTCATTATTACAAATTTTGTTGCCTTGTGGTTTGACCACCACAGTTATTTGAGGCAAAAATAACTGTGGAAGATTTAGAGAAGTAACTCTCTGGCATTGCATGCATGTTTCTAGTAAATAGTATCAAATTTCTCTGGCTCTTCCCAAATTCTGCAACTAACTTGTGTTGTTTAATGTGTCAAGTGATTCTCACTGCCTCACTGTCAGTTAACTTTCCATAATAACAGAGTACTAAATGGAGGTTCTTAAAAAAGAGGGAAAAGGACTTTTTATGTGAGCAGATAGTGATAGGACAAGGGGGAACAATTTCAAACTAAAAGATGAGAGTGTTTAATTAAAAGTATGTGTGTGGAATACAAAAATACCAAAGAATTTTAGAATCATAGTTAATTTACAGTGAATGCCTTTCAATTGATAACATACATTGCATTTAATATTTTGAGACTAAATTTACTGGTGCATTAAATAGGTCAAAACTTTAATCATAAGTCATAGCAAAATACACATTTGTTGCTTTAAAGTAGTTCAGTGGAATTAGTGAAAGCAGCCTAGATCCCCTCATAAGCTATCTGAAGCTAAGCCAAAAATAGTGGATGTTAATTCCATTTCTATCCTAATCCTTTCTCTGCTTGTCTAACAATTTTCTATGTATTCATAGCAGAGTATCTGCCTCAAAAGTTCATACTTACTTGTTTGTATATTCAGGTGTGAATTTCCTTTAAAATTTCAAATCAAAATCTTTCAGACAAACTCAGAACCTAAAGTAGATATTTTTGAGCAAAATTCCTTTCCTATAAATTATATTTTCACAATTAAAAAATGAAAGTTAAGCCAAGCAGTCTGCTCTGCCCAACCCGCACAAAGAAAGTTGGTTTGGATGCCTGTGTACCCACAAAATCAGTGTGTTTTTATCCATGTTTCATGTGGATAATCCGTTTTTGATTAGCTGATTCACAAAATACAAAGGTGTTGCACAGCTGTGACATTGGAGAGGTTCCCAGTGTTTTGGGGTTGCGTTTTTAAAAAGGTTGTTGTCACCTCATCCTCTTTAACTGACCCAGCCCCTCGCTGGTGGAGGTGTGGGAAGCACCATCCAGACCCTTCTGCTTCCTGGCTTCTCCCAGAAGCCATTGGCTGGGCACTGGGGACAGTGGGAGGTCTGCCATCTCAGGGGGTGTCCATGTGGCACTGGGCCTCTTCCTGAGGGATTTTTGCGCACCCTGCGCATCAGTGCCAGCAGTGCATGTGTGAAATGCAGAGTTTGGGAAGGCCCAAGGCCATGAGAGAGTTGTTATAACTGTGCTAGCATGGAACGCTGGTCTGTCTGGGCAACAATGTTCAAATGCTGTTGGGAGTAGCTGGTTAGAATATATGTACTTGTGTGATATATGTCCATTGGCCCATGTGTGGTCTTGATGTCACCTGCAGTGGGGCAAAACCAAATTTCTTCAGCATTCCATTTGGGGGTTGCTTTGCCAACATCACCCTGGACATTGCTTCCAGTGATGTCACTGTATTTGGACTGTTTCGTCCGAGTGTGTTTTGTGTGAGGTGAGGAGTCCGTTTCAAATGCATCACTTCTTTCAATTACAGAGGTTTCTGCAGCCATGTCCATTGCTACATACAGAAAGCAAGTAGAGGCCTTGGTTCCTGTGTGTATGTATGTATTTGAACCTTGTAAACTTTGTGAGAGAGCCCTTCAAACTTCCCACAGCCTTGTATCATTTGTAACAGGATGTGTTTGAAGCATCCTTTCACCTGAGTCTCAATATTTGTGTCTGAGGATTTCCATTAGTAAGTGTTGTTTCATCCAGGTGTGTGTGAGAGCCTTTGCAGGTGTTATCTTTTAAAGAGATTAAATGTAAGGTTTTCACCTTGTAGACAGCTATTGCTCTGGTGTTTAATCCTCCTGACTCCTTTGAACTCTGTGTGGCAGATTATACTCGTGTGGAAGTGGCTGCAGGAGAGGTAACATGTATAAAGGATGGGAAATGACCTTTTTTCTGGATACAGTCCAAATTTGAGCAAACCCTGTGCTAGAGAATATTGCTGCTGGTCACAAGTCTCTGCTACACAGCCCACAGTGAGGAGTTTCCTAAGAACGTGATTGCAAATATCATTATTTTTTAATGTTGTCATGCTCAATTTAATTTCATTATGGAAAACAGCCAACACAAGTGGATTTCAGGTGATGGGAAAATTGCAACCCGTTAGCCTGCCAACATTAACAATGGAAATGGAATTACAAGTGCCCATGGGTGTCTGGATCAGCTGTAGAACTCTCGGTTGTCAGAGGGAGAAAAAGGCATCTTCGTATCAGTGATGTTGGTACATGACTCTTGGGGCCTGTAAACACCACATTAAAAGGATCCCATATGAGAAGCTGCTCACTGAGAGGGTTGAATGTGAGCCCTTGCAGCCACTGTGTTCTTGATGTTAAGAGTGAACTCCCTGTTACATTTGCAGAGTGCTTTTGTTCACCATGTGTATGTACATTTCTTGTTCCACACATTCATTTTTATTTTAGTGACATAGTGCACAAGAAATTGTGCAGGTTTCTGTAGGAGACCTGCTGAGGAGGCAGAGTGCATCGAGTGTATCTGAGAGAAAGTGTTCTAAAATGAGAAATCGTGGCTTTCACTCTACATCTGCACAAAATATCCAGTAGTACTTGGCCTGGAAGCAATGCACAAATACTCTGGATCTTTCTGTTCAACACTTGAGTTCTTGTAGAAAAACATAGATTACATGTGTGGATAGATATAGATATATGAGCATATTAAAATAACTTCAGTTGTACAAATATTGCAACACTTCTCTGACACCAACAGAATATGTGTAGTCAATCAGTGGAAGATGTGATTCAATCAGCAAAATGGATCACTAAATCTGGTGAGATTCAAAATCTTCAATCCCAGCTTCTCTCAATGTGAAACTGCTAACATAATGTTAGTAATATTTAGGATACTTCACCAACTGGTAGAAACAAGGGTTTTCTAAAAACAGAAGTGATTGAGTGCACTAAAAAAAAGGACTGAAGAACTGCAAGGCTTTGGTTAAGGGTTTTCTTGTTTTGTTTTTACCCTGCCTCTCGTGCCATGAGTGTGCACCTTCCACAGCCAGCATGAACTTGTGGATTTGCAAAGGTGAGCAGCCCAAGAGCCCAGAGCATGTATTCTTAATAGAGGCAGTGCTGAGGT
Organism: Pomatostomus ruficeps; assembly: GCA_013400735.1. Lineage (NCBI taxonomy): Eukaryota > Metazoa > Chordata > Aves > Passeriformes > Timaliidae > Pomatostomus > Pomatostomus ruficeps. Next base: position 66,538 of record VYZT01060800.1, on the reverse strand, counting down.
GCAGACTCTCCTTACAGAGAGAGGGGAATTTCAACTCCAGCCTTTCACTGGATCCCTCTTTGCAGCCATCTCCTGTGGTGCCAGTGGTGAGCACAAGCTGGAGTGCTGCCCAGCATGATGTGTTCTGGGAACACTGGCAGTGACGCCACATTGGCCTGGCAGAGGACATTCCTTGGGTTTCATGTCAGCTCTGCCGCAGGGGTTCAGAACAGCCTTGTCCATCCCTACTGTATATTTGTGTGGCCTCTGGGAAAACAGTGGACTAAAACAGTGATCTTCTTGTAACATGGAATATCAAGAAGCTTGTTAGGAAGGGTATGGGGAAAAGGGAGCACTTGTTCAGTTGTTGAGGCTTTAAGGTTTAAAAGCTCCAGCAGTGACTGGATAACCTCTGAAATGACGATGTCAAGAGACTGAAACCAAAACATTTCTTTTTGTTTTGACCATACAGTTAATATCATTGGCTTAATGACCACCATGGTGAAAAGCTATCTAGTTTGGAAATACTTCAATCTTTGCTTAAGTTATATGACATCTCTGGATGTCCCAAAAATTACTCCAGTGAATTTGGGGAGATGGTACTTGGTAATGTTGAGATAGTTATCGTTAAAAGACAGAAACCAAGGACGACTTTTTCCCTTTTGTGTTTTGTGAATTGGAAAAAAAACACCAGAATTTCAATAAATCCTGGATCTAATTTAGGGAAAAACTCATTGGGGAAAGTGAAAATGGAAACTGACTGGTCTGAGTACACTAAGACTAGAGTACTGTGCTTTTTAAGAAGTAGTTGTGAACTGTGAAAAGCAAGAAGCCCAAGCAGAAGGGCAGTAGAGATTATAGTTTCCAGTACATTTATTTTCTACTTAAATTGCTTCTTTTTATTTTCCACCATTTCTTGCAGATCTCTCTCTTTTGCCATGTCAGCTGACAGCCACCAGCTCCACACCCATTCCTACCAGGACTCTCTAAGTTCTACTTGTCACAGTCTCTTGAATGTCAACAGTCACCCCCTCTCCAAGAGCTCCTCAAATCTGGCCTGTGTTGGGCACTCGAGCAGTTTAGAGGAAAGGCAAAACAAACAGGAGCTAAAGAAAAGTCATAGTAGCACCATCTGCCATACCCTGGAAGACAGGAGCGATGCAAGGAGTGTGCAGAGTCCTGGATGGGCCTTCTCACAGCCTGGGATGATGGGACTTGGATCAGAGGTCCAAACCATAAATGACCAGTCAGCCAATGACCATTCAGAGACCAGAACTAAGAATACAAACCATGTTCTTGTCACTGAACAGTCCCCAGCATCCTGGGGAGTGGGGGACACTAAGATGTGTGTAAAGAGCAGCACTGTTGAGAATGTTTCTTCAGCCTGCTTTGTTCACCAGCAAAGTGTGTGTAAAATAGAAGAGGCAGGAACTGCCCTTCAGAGAAGCCACTCAGACCTAACCTGCAGCTGCAAACAGCAGACTTACGTCACTCACATAGAAACCAGTGCTACTCACTCCACCCTAAGCACTCCTGGCTGCAGGCACGCTCCGCCAGTGGCTAGGATGCCTTCCCAAACACAGAGATATGGATCAGAAACAAATGAAAATACATCTCACTATCAAAACCTTGTGACTCATCTTCCACTCCTACCTAGAGACCAACAAGTACCCACGAATACCTTTGACAGTGGCAGTATTCCACGTAACACTACTGTTTACACAGATCCTGGAACATTTCACGCTGCTGTTCTAGGACCCCACATGCCTGGAAACGGTTTCCCAAACAGGACAATGTTCAGTCAAGCCCCTGGGATTATTCATGGTGGTCTGACTTATGGTAACATTGCAAACTCTGCATACTCCCCCATGGTGATGACAGTTCACAACAACTCCACAGGGCCCTGCAGTCTCAGGCAGGATGCTCTGAAGGCCGATGCCACCATCCCGGCCTATTGCCACTCCTTACCCATCCCGTCCATACAGCTCGTCCCGCGGTTGGTGTGCTCCGTTAGTGAGACAGGAAAAGAGCAGGCAGCACCTGGCTACTTTCATTCCTTTTCTGCTTCAGATGTTCTGACGTATCCTAAGCTGGTGTCTTCAGTTAGTGAGTCAGGCCTGGATGCCAAAAAAATCCTCAAGTGCTGTAATGTTCCTGGAGAACAACTGCAACATGCTCAGCAGGAGAAAGCTGCTCCAGAAGCCAAGGCTGCCTGTATTGCCCTGAGCAGCCAGCAAGGTGCAGACATGGTAGTGACAACTAAGGATATGTGGACTATGACTTCTATGAATGACATAACCAAAGGCCTGAAACCAGCTCTCGAGCGCAGAGATGCCGAGGTACAAACTCTTCCAACCGTAGAATGCAAATCAGTGGCTACAAGCCCAGCGGCTGCAGCAGAAGATCACTCACATGTGTTCCCAGAGGTGAACCTGGAGCAAGACTTGGAGGCTCCCAAATCTCCAGTTCGCGAAGTGAGATGGGATGATGAAGGAATGACTTGGGAAGTGTATGGAGCATCTGTGGATCCAGAAGTCCTTGGGGTAGCCATTCAAAAACACCTCGAGTTTCAAATAGAACAATTCCAGACAGAGCCTGCTGAGGCAGCTGAGAAAAGTAATGAGGAGCCACCCCCTGAAAAAGCTGGGAAAAAAAGGCCTTTCAGAACAATGATGCATTCCCTGAGATATCCAAGCTGTTGTGCTCGCTCCAGTACGGCAGTGGAGTGAGCACAGCTGTAGAGTGTAGGATAGCTGAGCTGCTTTCAAATTGTACAGAAATGCTGACTCGTAAGTGTTGACACAGTGTATGTGGGCAGCCCACATCAGGGTGAGTGGGAAAAATTCACTGATCATCAAATATACATTAAAGCAAGGAAAAATCCATGGCTGGACCGTATAACAGAGAACATAAGATTATACTTAAATAATGCCATCCGAATGCTTTTGACTATATTTAATGTAACACTGTTTTCTTCTATGTTAGTTTTAAACTGTATTGTAAGGAATGAAACTTCTTTTTTAATAATGCATCTTTTTGAAATAATGATGACTTTTTTCTGTATTTTAATAATTTTGGGTTAGAAAAAATTAGAAAATTATGCTTTAATCAAAATTCTTAGCTTTCAATTATATTCCCTTAAATTGTTTTGGCAGCTGTTTTGCTATTAATTTATAATAATCCTGACTATAAGCCCACTTTAACTGTAGACAAAATAACAAACTAGTGTAATGTTCTATGACCAAGAATTGTAACTTTTTTCTACATAACTGTGAAGTAATTTCAGTGTTGCTAGTCTGAACTCTTCCCTTAGCAAGCTCATGTACAGCTGAAGGATGTTCCATCAGCTTTCCAATTAGTTTGTAATTATGATTAATTACACTTTAAATATCCAGAACTTATGTTTACCAAGTGATTGACACAAATGTACAGTATTACCAAAGATGACTCATGTAATGTGAATCACTTACTGAATGCTTGTTTTAGAGGCCTGAAGCAGCTGTTCAGGTTAGTCTGTGGCACCACCATACCCTACAACTCATAAGCAGTTTTGGTTTGCTTATATTAAAAGTCATTTCCAGTGAGTTCTTTTTATGTAGATCTGTTCTGAACAGTGGTTATTTGGCTGTTGCATAAGCCACAGGGGACAGTTTGCATGTAACCTTTGCCTGTCTTGTGTTCCGTCTGTGGTCTGACGTCAGGTGTCTGCTGAAAGTGAGACCTTGTGTCTTCCCCAAAGTACAGTCCTAAGGTTATTCTGAGTGCCTTGATCATTTAGGCAGCTTAAGGATTTATTTTCTTCAAAAAACAACTCTGCAAACAAGTTTTCAGTGAGAAACCTGTTATGGTAGTGTAATGCCACCGTAGTGCAGGGCCTGTTTGAAGTGAAAGGTTTGTCAAGGAAGCTGAGAATACTATTTCCAGTGTCATATGTGCCTTTGGTCAATGTCTGAGATTCTTTGGGAAATGAGATGTACAATGTTTTTTTCATGGGGAGAGAAGAGAAACATTCATTTCTGTCTCAAAGGGAAATTTGCAGTGTCTGAGAACTTACTGCTGTGGAATTACCCACTGTAACTTAAATGTGTGTGGTTGTGCTTTGCTGGTTTGGTTTGGTTTTTGTTCCAGTAAGTTAGCAGGCTGTCTACATAATGTTCACCTGACATTTGTGTATGAACAGGAAACTTTGGTGATTAGGACAGCTTTAAAATTTCATCTAGAAAATCCTTAAATGTAGGATCTGCTAGCCAGAATGTCCTATGATGCATTAATTTAATAATGTAGAATGGTTCAAGATGAAATTTTCACTCCTGGGCAAAATGGGATTTAACAGAGCTGGCTCCTGTAAAATTCACCTTGAGTTCAGGAGACTTCGTTCAGACCCTGGGGCTTTGGCCTCAATGAAGTCTGAGCTCAAAATGAGTTTTATATAAACCAAGTCTGAAACCACTGGAATATAATGCCTTACTCAGGATGCCTGTGAGCATCCAAGTTTTGATAATGATTCTGGGATGTTAAAATTCCTTTTATTGAAGCTTTAATAGGAGTAAGGAAGTAATGAGTAACTAAATAAAATTACTCTGCTATTATTTAGAGTTTAGTTAAGCAGTTTCTATAAGGGCTTATTGTGTGGTCCAGAATATCAAACACTGATTTCCTCCTTTCTTCAAACTTTACACTGAGAATTTCAAGCACTATAGTGGTCTAAAACCTTGTGTTGTCTGTTAGCTTGTCCTTGAGTGTGCAGGAGAATTAAAGATTTGAAGAGTCAAACTAAAGCTTTTAAGTAACAAGTGTACCTTCCTCCCATGGCCATTGTAATCCATACTTTTAAACTATTTGACATGTGGAATAATCTGTATTCTCCTTCCACCCCTGCCGTTCCAAGCACCTCTCCAAAATAAAGGCCCCAGCTGTAGGAAGATGATATAATAGGACCAGTATCATCCTGGTCAGAAAGAGAGGGTTTGCAGAAGGGACTGGAATAATACAGCAAAGTCCTTTGAATGCTTTGTCTGTTGTGCTATAAAACCTGGAACAACTCTTGTATTTCATACAGTTCTGGTGTCAATTACTTACAGTTTATGCATTGGTATGACTTGCTACTACAGTCCTAAACACTGATTATCATTCCTGGATGAGAAAAATGAACTATAACTAAAGGGTAAAGATACCAATGATTTGCAAGTCCAGAAAAACAGATGCTTACTCATTACAGGCATTCTGAATCTTCAGGTTATTAATCAGGGTTGCTGTTATTTACAAAAAATAGTGTTTATGTTTGAGGACTTCTCACACATTTGGAAAGGCTTAACATACTAGAATATAATGGAAATCTGAAAAAAAATCCAACAACACTCATCTGAATATTAGCCACAGGGATAAAACAAGTTATTTCATTTGTACAATTGATGCCTTAAAAAAAGGGCTATTTGGATTCACTTTGCATTTGGGTTCAATTTTTCAAAAAATTTAAATGCAGCCATTTTGTGTGTTAAGTATTTTGTGTTGAAGTGTTACTCTTGAAAATGTGAGAACTCTGGTTTTAATGTTTTTTAACTTAGGAAAATCCAAATCCATTACATTCTACTTTTAGGTACAAATAAAGTAGCAGGAAAATTCACAGTAGATTTGTAACTGGGTGGGTCGATGCTGAACACAGATGCTTGTCAAGCTAGGGTGAAGTCAGGGTGTATTATTTTCTCAAGCCCATTTGAAAACAGTTTGCATTGCATCTTGCTGCCCCTGCCCCCCAGCCTGAATGCTCAGGTACCAGTTACAGCTGAGCAGGTTGGGGTTGCCTTTCCCAGGAATCCTGAGGGAGGAATGCACTGGCACACTGGGTGCTTAACCCTTTTGCCTCACTGTGCCTTCTCTACCTTAACATATGGGAACAGCCCCAGTTAATGCAGTATTTTGGATATGTTATGTTGTCCCTAGACACTAACTAATGTCTCTAGAAGGATTTCATTGTATATGATACCTGATGGCTGAGATTGATAATGGGCTGAGATGCTTAGCTCAGTGGCTCAGCACAGATTGAAGGGAATTGATACTAATATCAGTATGCTGTTGAAATAGTTCTGTAAAGGTGTCAAAATAATTTATTTCATTCTGAATTTGTATTTACTGTTATCATTCCTAGAGGAGAGGCCATAACCTGTCAGACATTTGACACTGACTATTATCATTGCAGTTTCAATTTGAGATAATTTTTGACTGTGGGGTTAAATACTGGAATAGAGGTATTGTCTCAATGCTTTAAAACAAAAACCTTCCATAGTTAAATCAGTTCTTTAAAAAAAGTCAAAACAACACTCTAAACAGTCGCTTAGTCACTGTCATATCAGTTACTTTTAAAATCATTGTATTTATTTGTTTGATCCTCATTTGAATATGTTTTGCTTTAGGAACCCCTGTTCCAGAAGATGCCTATCTCCCTTCCTGATGTAGCTTAAGAAAGTTTGTGTTGCACAGCTGAGCCAAAAGGCCCCACAGAGCAACACTGCTCCATGGCCAGAGTCCTCTGAGACAGGGGTGACTGAGAGGAGAAAAAGGGATTCGGCTGTTCTGTACCAAAATGTAACCAAAATGTTCCAGGGAAAAAGAGCATCTCCACTATACGGACAGAGCAATGTACTTCTTCCTGATCACTTCTCTGCTTATAGCCAGTAAGAATAATGACAGGCTGGACTAATTGCATTATTGGATAGACATTTAGTCTTTTAAATCCAAAGCAGTAATGACCTGTCTGGAGATGTGCTGAGGTAAGAGGCCTTCTAGAAGGGTGTTACTCACTATTAAAGATTGAATAAGAAAAACAGTGCAGCTTTGCTCTAGGAAAAGTAATTTGTGGTGAGGTTGGGTTAAAGCAGAAGTTCAGAGTGGAGGTGAGATCGAGGGACCCCAGCTTCACAGGGGGAACAGGGTGAGGTATCCTCCAGACACTGCTACTGCCCCCTCTCCCAGGAGCTTTTCCAGCTGTGAAATTGCAATGTTAATACTTCATTGCCATCTGTTCCTTTCAGACATGTTGAGGTGATTAATTTGTCTTCTTAAGCCCCTTGAAAATGAAAGCAGTTTATTAGTGCTAAGTAATACTGTTAATTGGCAAGAGAGAGAGAGGCAGCATGTGGGTTTATGAGTTGGAAATAAATAATTCTAATCAACTCTCACAGTACCAGTTAAATAACTTAGTGGAACTTGCTGCGTCAGTCATTTGTGTCTTTCCCTTCCAGGGGACTTTAGGGGTCTAGGATTGATTTCTAAATTTTGTTTCTTTTCCCTCCATTCAGAACTATGGATCTGAAATGAAGAATATAATGTGCCTATTCAGCTTCCTTCCAAAGCCTTGTTATTTACACAGGCCACAGGATCCCGCTGACCCTCTGCAAAGCAGGGGAATCTAATGCCCGTGAGCCTGCATGCAGAGCTCTGGGCTGCTCGTGCCTGCAGGGACTGCCTGTGCACAAGTACTGTATGTCCTGTAAGCCCTTCCTGCCTGCTGAGGGAGGGAGCTGTGGTGCTTTCTGCTGATGCTATAGTCCAGGTCATCCCACGCCCCTGGCCCTCCCCAGGGGCAATTCTAGAGAGCCTTGTGGTTTTAAAGGGAAAGAGATGGGTAAGCTTAGTGGGTGACATGTGGATTAGCGAGAATTTTGTTCCTTTTCTTGCTCAGGAAGCAACTTGCAGACAGAAGTTCTGCCCAGTATAAAAATCATTGTGCTCCCTTTTCACCTCTGGAATGAGTATGTCCATTTTCTGTGGGCAGCACCCTGCCATAGGCAAAACCAGGACTGTGCAGTTGTTTCTTTCCCCTGGAGCTCTTTCACTAGACTTGGCACACAGTTGCTTATGGTTTTTACTGCATCAGTGAAGGGAATGACACATATCCTTTGCCATGGTTGCTTGGATGTCCTGCTTCCATCTTTCTCAAGCTGTAGAAGTGCTGAGCCTTGAGCTGAGAGCCATCACATGTACCAGGGCCAATGTGTTCAGATAGCAGAGTACTAAGCTGTAGCTTGTAAGTCTTTGGAAGCATTAATCCTTTCTAATATGTGACCTAAACAGATGTCATCTGTCTTATTATCAGGCTTTGAGTATACTACAAGCTATGCCACTCAGATGGCATGTGAAGGAAGCTTAGAAAACAAAAGGCAGAAACACAAGCAAGGGAACAGTGCTGCAGACTTACACCCCCTTCCAGCCACCTCCTGCTCGCCCACAGGCACTAAAGGCAACTCCAGTAACAGTGGTGGCACAGGCGTGATGAAGGGGAGATTTTGTCTCCCGAGGTGTTAGAGGTAGTGGGCCATAAGGAATGTGGGTCAGGCGCTCCGGTGCGCTCCTGGTGGCCGGGATTACATCTCCGAGCTCCACCTGGCGCTCAGCGCCGGCGCACAGCCCCGCGCGACACACCTGCTCTTCCTCTCCAGCATCCTCTGCTCGCTGCTCACCTCCTACAATTTTTACTGTAAAGCAGAGATGGGGTCACAGCTCGGGGTGCAGCGAGCCCTGCCCGAACACCCTTTTGTTTGTGCTTTCCGGCACACACCTGCTGACGGGCAGCTTTTGGTGGTGCAGGAAGCACACAGAACTATCCAGGCCTGGGTGCCAGCACCTGACCTGTGCTGTACTGCCCTTAACGACATGGCAGGAGCTGGAGTTTCTGGTCCTTCCCCTGACACAGACACAAGACCCTCAGTGATAAAAAGTCAGACCTTTCCCCTCCTCTGATGGCTTTTTGCAGGCTTGTAGGTAATTTGCTTACACTGCCTCTGGTGCTGGTTGTAGTACAAACTGATGCACTCCACGTTAGGACTGGGCAGAAATTCCCGTGTGCAGGTAATTTGAATGCTGTCTTGTGTTCACATTGTCTGGAAAACCCTACAAATGCCATTGCCTCAGAGAATCCAATTTTAGAAAAAGCTTTTACATTGATTTAAATTCATGGTGTGATGTTATAATTTGTTATGTTGTGATTTCTTCCTTGTTCACATAGTGATCTGTTTTCTAAATATCATACTTTTTTTCAGCATCAACCTCACTCTAACAGTAGAATGAGGGGTCAATTTAGTGTTCTGCTGCTGTAGCTGCTTTCTTAAAAAGAATATTGGGAAAAGATCAGATGTGTTTCTGAGAAAGCAGAAGGGACCTGTTTCGATTGTGTAATGCCTCTTGTTCCACAACCTGCTTCTCCACTCATGTGAGAGGAAACCCTAGAGCTGTAACAGAGCCCTTGTGTTTCAAGTCTGCACTACAAGTCCTTTTGTGTTCCAATTTTGACTGGAATGTGTGTGTGTATATATATACTGGGGGGAGCTGCAAAATGTTTAGTGACCAAAATCACACTGCTGTTCTACTACAGGTTCAATCTGTGTTTGTGACAGAACAAGTTTTCTGAAGCAGGTTGAAGCTTTCTAAAAACAGTTTTAGTTTAGTTAAAATTGTTTATACGGTGTTTACATGCCTCCCTCCCTCTAATGTGAGTCTTTTGGTGCTGTGCATGTTATTTTTTGCATTGATAGGCTTGGGCCACAACAAGTAAGAGATTTGTTCATGTCTGTGGTGGGACACTAATTCACAAATGCAACTCATTGCTTCCAGAAGTTCTGCCTTTGGTTAGGCTGCCTGGAGAAGCTACAGAAGACCTTCAAGAGAACCTCTTTAAATGAAAGATGAGTGTGGAGTTAGGTGTAGTCTGTACTTCTGTTCAATGTGAAGTAGGATAGTTGAATAGACCGTAATTAAAAAGTTTGCAGAAATGAGAAATCCCTAAACTAGAGAAAGGGAAAAGGCTATGTGTGGTGTGCAGGAAAAGGCTATTAAAACATCTGTTTACAGTCTATATATGAAACTGTTTGTGTGGGAGTTCAAAAACATTTCGTTCCTCTCTGGCAATGAGGTAGCTCGACACAGAAAGCAAAGATTCAAGGTGAGTAAATACGGTGCAGAGCGCTTTGAAAGTGCCCTGCAGGGCAGTGAAACCTTTGGACTTCAGCACAAGTGGCGGCTGCTCCGCTCGGCTCCTTGGGCGGGCTGGGGGCTGAGGTCGCCCCGGGGTCACGGGCGGGACGGGCCCTGCGGAAGGCTGGGGTGGATCTGGCGCACAGCTGTGGGACCGAGTGCCAGGTCACGGCCTGCCTGGAAGGGGACCAAAGACACACGTCAGAGAGGATACGCGGGAGGGAGGGTCATGCACCCGGGCTGGCAGGGACAAAGGGAAAACAGTCCCCTTCCAGCGGCGGAGCTTGAGGAAACTGGCGGTTCCCGCGGGAGCTGCGTGAGGTTCCTTGACGCCTACAATGACGACTCTTCTAGAATTTCATACTCAGCTTGGGACTGTCGCTGCTTCTGACAGAGCAGCCGGCAGCTTGTTGGTCTGCCTCGGCGTCCGGCAGCAGCCGCAGCTGTGCCGGGCTTGCTGCACTTCCTTATTCCCCCTTTGCGAGGCAGGGATGGGCTGCTTAACTGTGTGGTAGCATTGCACAACAGGGAAATCGCATTCTGGGGCATTGAACAGCGAAGTTAACACAGCTGATGCTCTTCAGCTACATTATTGCAGTTGTTGAAAGAGGAACGATCTGAACAGAAAGCAGAAACGTTCTTTAAACCCCATAAAATTTGCTCTAAAATCATGGCTCCGGAGAATATTCTTCAAGTTCTTCGTGGTTTGAGTGGTGCACAGTAGTACAGTTTTGCAGGCCCATACCTAAGAAATGCAGGAAAAGCTTCCAGTTCTCTGTCAAAGCTCATGTTTCCAGAGGATGGGAAGGGATGAACCTCTCCCTGGTCTTCATTCCCACACTGCAGATGAGCAAGGAAGAATATCTTGGAGTGTGATATGGGAGTCATTATGCACTTTTGCCAAATCACGGAAGGATGGGCTTTATGCTGCAGAACTATACAGGAGAATCCCATTCAGCAAGAAACAGCACTGAATTTTGGGTATAGGCATGCATCACACACTTCTGAAGGGAAAAGCTGCAGGCTTTTATCCTCATTAACTATTTCTGATGTGTATGTAGATCCCTTTTATGCATCCAAAATGCTTTTCTTCATACTCTAGTTAGAGGCTTACTGTGAACACTGATACACAGTTTTATCCAGTGCTGAGGAGCTGCCCACTACATGTCTCCACCTTTGCTCCTGTTTTGACATGAGCAGATTATCTTGTTTATTTTCCCATAAAACTGCATCCCTAGCCAACATTTTGCTTCTATTTTAACAGACCACCAATTTGCCTTTTGCTTAACCTGACATCATTTTAAATTTCTTTTTCTGATCTGCTATGTAGATTTGTGTATAAAGGCACATCTGCCATGGCAAAGGGTATGGCTGAGGGAGGAGCAGTGTGTACTGCCATCAGGGGTGGGAGGAAAGCGACCCTTAAAATATGCATGCAGTTCCTTATTTTCGATATTGTTTTAGGGGTAAAATGGAAGATGTATCCAAAGAGCAAATCCTCTTAGGAAGGCATGACCTTAACCACAATGAATCCACACAGAAAGTGTACTGTGTGAAGCAACTCTACCAACAAAAACCCACTCTGGATTATGATATTGCCCATGGAAGACATGACAGAAACTTGCCATTGTCCCCTCTGCCTGCTTGCCCAGGAGAGACAGCTTTATTTTCCTGGCAGAGTCCTGCTGGGTAACTGCATGGGGGGACACAACAGGTGTATGAGCACTGCTGGTTTTCCAAGGTCAGGCATGGTTGGTATTATTTTTCTTCTTAAATCCAAATACACAGAGGAGGATTATATAACACACCCTGTGTCTCCTACGTGTTTAGGCAAGGAAGACAAATACCTGAAATGCTGTTCCTAGGGTAACAGCACATCTGGGATTAGGTGGCTGATTTCTACTTTCTCCTATGCCAGCACTGAGTAATTTGTATTTGTAACCGCGAGTAAGGTCCTGTTCAAAAGAACGGCTCCTTGGTCTGTGCCCAGGGGAGGAAATGTGTAGGAAATTGCGACGCAGCTACCACATGTACTCAGCTGCTTAGATTTCCATTTGAAGCCCTTTCTGCTTGAAGCCCCCACACATTCTCTGTTAAGCTTTAAGTGCTGTGCATACACCCACAAAAGGCAGTACTTCACAAATGTGCTGGCCGGGGGGGTCACGGAAAGGCTGATATCTCACAGACTCATAGAATAGGAAAGGACCCACAAGGATCATCGAGTGCAGCTCTGAGTGGGCCCCACGGGGATCGAACCCACGATCTCCGCGTTATCGGCACCACGCTCTGACCAGCTGAGCTGCCCTCCTCGCCCTGACCAGCTAAAGAGCGCGGGCAGGGAGCAGTAACTGGATCTTTTTCCCAGCTGGAAGGAGGGATGGCAGTACTGGGAGGTGTTCTGCCGTGCTTCACACTTGCGGAAATGGAACCCCAAAACCTGTACTGTGTGAAGCCAAAGCAAGCCCCGTACACTGGGAGATTTCCGGTGGACACGGAAAAGACCCAAGCCAGTGGCTCGCCCCACGATACACGTTCTGTGCTCCCGGGATGTGCCGTGGCCGTGATTCCCGGATTTTGGCTGCCGTGAGGAGCAGCAGCAGCGGCAGCAGGAGGAGCAGCCGCAACACCNCGGGGCGGGGGGATCGGGGGTATCTGGGCGATCCGAGAGCAATCCCGTGAGGAATCCCGTGAGGTACCCCGTAAGGTACCCCGTGCCGCGCAGCGGGAAGTGCCCAGGCACCCGGCCTGGGTCGGGCGGGTCGGTCGGGAAATGGACGCTCCGCGGCGCGGGGCTCACACGGGACACGGAGACCGGGTCTTGTGCTGATCTCGCTCTCTCTTCGTGTCCCAGAGAGGCTGTGCCGCGAGCGCTCCTAAAGCCACGTCTCTGATTGCAAAGGCAAAGTCTTTTGTTAGCAGCTCCGCTTCCTAGAGGTTATATAAGCAGTAAATGTCTGGTTAGGAATGGTCGGGGTTGTGCCGCATCGTGTTTGTGGAAAGTTTGTCAGACCTGTGTTGTTCGATGCTGGTAAGTGGTGTGAGCCAGAGCTTCCGAGGGTTTGCTGAGCATTCTGACAGATTTAAACGCGGTCTTTGTGGCTGAGATTAAAGAGAAAAGCTGAGTGAGGAGCAAGGTTGCCTTCCCCTGAGAGTTTGGGTAAGGTATGCAGTCACGGGAGCGGAAAAAACCTGGCAGCCATGTAAAAACCACTGTTCATCACGCTGCAAGCGCATAACATTGGATGGATGGATGTGCAGAGAGCATGGCAGTGCTATCTTTGGGACCATATGCTTCAGGGAGAGCCAGGGATTTGTCACTTGTTTTCCAAAGGGTTTTTAAGTGCAAAAGTCTGGAAGATAGTTGTGTTGTAATGTGCAATCTGTGTTAAGATAAGTGTGTGTGTGTGTCTTTCCCTCTCTGGGGTATCCACTTTGGTATTGTCAGTAATTACAGCATAGAGATTTCAGGCCTTCATATTCAGATACTTTGTGCTTTCACTTACATGCCTGCTGTGCATAAAATATATATTTATGATAGATGGAATAAAATGGTAATCAGACTTCTTCACAGCTGCATTAGTGACTTGTGACTGTTCAGAGCCCAGCTCTTGTGAGGGTGTTTCAGTACAAGTGCTTTGTGCACTGGCCAGGCTGTTTTGGGGCTAAAACAGGCAGGAAATGTAGTCACGTGTGTTCAGGTCTGTGGCACAGGCCATATACTGTGCACGCAGGTGAAAACTACCTGAATTTTAGAAAATGTAATACCTGAAACTTTTGTTACTATTCCTTAAGGTATTTATTTCACTTTCTTTCTTACTCAGAACTGTTAAAGGTTATTTTTTCCCTGCACATGGCTTGTGACTTAAACAATAGGGTGTTATATACTTGTTTTGGAGTAAAATAATCCCCCCAACAGGGGTTCCATACAGATACTGGCATGTAATGCTGATGCTGCACTGTACAAAGTGCTTGTTATGCTTGGATGTAAATGGGAAGTTCTGAGATTCAGCTCGTGTACTTAGAGTACTTCACTCCCTGACCACAACTCCCACGTACCTAATTTGGGAGAGCTGCTTAAGAGGAACTATTGTTTTTTGGTGGGGTAAGATGGAAATCCGTGGGGATTTCATTTCAAACAAGCCAGCTGGTTTAAAGCCACATAAAGACAGGTCAGAGAGGCCTTTGGAGCAGCCTTGTCCTGCCAACTGGAAGACATCATTCCACATTTATAAATAGAGCCTGTTCGATGGGAAGCTTCATTCCCTTCAGAAGCTTTTCCCCAACAAATATGGCTCTGCACGGCCATATTTTTGAGGTGATTCCACACCCATTTGAAATGGAAAACAATGCTGTTTTGTGGAAACAGTGTTTCCAGGGGCAACGGGGGATGGTTGTGCCGAGAGTGAAAAGCTGGTAAAACCAGTTTCCTGCCAGCCTGTTTGCAGACTGTGCAGAAACAGGGTTGTGTCCTCCTCTGCTCCCCAGCCACCAGATATTTAATTGAAAGCTAAAAATTATTTTTGTCCAGCAGTTTGTGACCTATGGGAGTTGAGACCTCAGGGGTGGAGTGTAGGCAGCCAGGAGGTTGCACAGAGCGCCAGAAGTAGTACTGTGACAAGGAGTTGTGGCTGCAGGGTCTTGGGGTGACAGCTCTCCAGCGAGCCAAAAGCCTTTCTGTAAAAACTGGTAGTTATTTTACTATTAGGAACAATAATATCACCTTCCTGCATCATTCAGGCAGTTCTTTTGGTTTCATGGCTATGACGTTTTTACTGATTACAGCAAGCAAGAACACGTATGTGGCCCATCCCTGGAAGTGTTCAAGGCCAGGCTGGATGGGGCCCTGAGCAGCCTGGTCTAGTGAGAGGTGTCCCTGCCTGTGGCAGAGGGGTTGGAACGAGATGATCTTCAAGGTCCTTTCTAACCTTGACCATTCTGTGTGCTTTCCTCAGGTGTGTGTGTGAAGGTGTGGAAGCAAGAGTAGACATGACAAGAATTGTTTGTGCCTGTCATGTTGGTCCCACCAGGAGCTAGCTTGCATCCGAGCGGCTCGGTGTCAGCATTTCTGGCACGTCGCAGGCTCAGTGCTGGATGGGGAGCCTCACCCCTGGGCTGTGCATGGCCAGGGACGGAAGGCTGAGCTCGGCGGCTGGGTCGGCTCGCAGCCCTTTAGCTCTTGCCGCTGCATCCGCGCTGAATGCCTTAGCGCTCGGGTCTTGCCACACTTCTGAAGTTGCAAGAAATAGCGGTTTTGTTGCAAAACGTTGAGGTTTCGCGGTTTGAACTGCTAGTTGGATGCTCGGAGGCCCTCGGTGTTTTGGCCGAGCGGAGCCGGGCCGGGCCGGGGCAGGGCCGGGGGTCGCTGCCGACGTGCGGCTCGGCCGGGCGCGGTGGCCGG
>VYZT01060800.1:20477-51183 GCA_013400735.1 Pomatostomus ruficeps | reverse complement strand
CGGGCGCGGTGGCCGGGGCGGGGCGCGGGCTGCGCCGCCCCGATAAGGCGCGGGGCCGCTCCGGCGAGCCAGGGCTTGGAGCGAATTTGCAGCGTTGGGAGCATTCCGGAAAGCATTCCGGAGGCCGGGCCTCAGCGGAGCGGGAGGCTGGGAATGGCAGCTGCGTTCTAAACAGGACATTGCGGGATTGCTTCCTGAGCGCGGAAAGTAAGTGCGAGCTCATCTGGTGGGGGGTGTGCATCCCGTGACGCGCGTAGCGGGGACTGGTGGGGACCCCCGTGTGCCTGGAAAATGTTTGATGTCACGGAAATGGCCGGAACAGGGGACTGTGTGTTACAGCCGTGTGTCTTCTTGCAGAAGTAATTGTATTTTGTTACTGTTGAGCCGAAGTCTGTGATCGCGGGTATATCAGAGCATGGGACCTGAAAACGTCTTAAATTCCCGGTGCTATCTGGGAGTAACTGGGAAGCAAGGTGCTTGCCCACACTTAGTTTTGTTAGAGGCTTGTGGAAATTGAAAAGAAGTGTGGATTGGCTCTCGTGCCCAACATGTGAGTTTTACTGGCTGATTTTCGACAAAGCCTAAGAACAGCCATTTTAACAGGATCTGGCTGGCTGGAGGAAGGCAGCATTCATTCTCTCTATACATTCTGGAGAGAGTCTCTTGCAATCATCAAGAAACAGGAAAAGCAACAAACAATAGTTTCAGAGATCATTAGAGAAGTGTGTGTAAGCTTCTTAAATTTGCTTGTGCCATTGCGAAGTTGCTAATGCAGAGTGTGATAAAGTAGGTTAACTTAATTTTCACAAGAGTTGTAAGTACATTATCTATTGTGTGAGCAAATATGGTAGTTACATTTAGCCTTTCAGACTTCCTTGACTTGGTTGTTATGTGAGAATATAATAAATGAAATAGTAGCCAATACGATTTTTTAAATTTACTTTTGAGTATATGATTGTTTTTAAGGTATCTAATATCCTTGTTTTCTTGGCTGGGTGTATTGCTGTAATCTACTTGTTAGATTACATCTGAGAATTAGGGCTCCCACTTAGACTTGGCTCTTAGTTCCTGTAGGTTGTACATAACAGCTGAAGAGCAAGATAAAGTCTGAGGAATGTTGTGAGGAGAAAGCTTAGCTTACCTTTTATTGAACATGGCTAGCATGGAGAAGATCATGAAACTTTACAGAAGCGAGCCTGTGAATGAATTAGGGTGTGCAAATACAGGGACAAAACCGGCATTCACAGCACAGCATGGACAATTATGTATTTTGGACTTCTGCACCCTGTCTGATTTGGTGTAAAATTTACATTTGAGTTCTCTTGTATTTGTGCACTCAGTTTCTAGAAGATGAGATGTTGTGGTGAGGATGGGATTGAGTTGTGTGCAGGGTCTTGGGGTGGCTTCTGTGCCTCGTCCATGTCTTGTGTCCGGAGGTGCTGGAGAGACGGGAAGCCCATGGTGTTGAGGGAATTAAGGGAGGTGCAGCCTCTGCTCCTGCCCCACAGTGAACGCTGCTTTTTCTGTCACCTTACACTTGCAGGCCACTCTTAGCCCTCTCCTGTCTGAAACACATATTTTTATATCTGTCTGGTGGGTCTTGGCTGTAAAAGGATTTTTGGGTTGCAGTTTATATGATCATGGGGCTTGGAAATTGCAGGCTAAATAGCTGCTCAGTGACCCAAGCTCATGGTTGTCTTGTATTCAAAACTACTTTCAGTTCCCTCCAGAGCAGTGGTAAAATCTGTGACATTTTAGATTAGTACATGTGTACACTTTAAATCGGCTGGGAATTTCCATAGCTGTCATTGGTGAGGACTTGTTTTAAATAGAAGGAATACTATGAACGTTTAGTGCTTCAGGAACCCAGTGAAACTGACAGGAGAATTCACACTCTTGGGTAACAAAATAACTCACTGTTTAGGAAAAGTGCTTACACTGACTCGTCCCATTTTTACTAGAAATCTATACTATCCTTTTCCCCTTACTTGCAGAATCCTTACCAGTATAACTTCTGTAGAAATATTGAATTTGAACCCATTGTACTTGAGACTATGCTGAAGCTGACTACGTTACCACAGCTGGGACCAGAACAAAATAATGGGTAGCTGTTAAAAGTTCTTTACTAAGCCTTTGAAGCTTAGTAAAGGGTGATCATGTGTAGCAACACATGAGTTTTCAGTTGATGAAACTGTATTGGAATTTTCTCATTTATGGGAGCCAGCTCATTTGCCTGCAGAGGAAAAAAAGGGTGACTGAAATATTTCCTGCTCCTGGCCAGGCCATTCTCCTCCAGCATTGCTGCTGAACCTTCCCTGAATCAACCCCTCAGCTCTGGAGTTTGCTGGCTAGGCATAAAAGCTGGAGGAAGGTGACTGGCAGGGGAGGATTGCCTAAACTCCTGCAGCTGAAGCTGTTGTCAAATATCTGTTGGTTTTCCTGTGATTGTGCAAATTCCGTGGGCTGAGGCATTCAAGAGACCATTGTCACTCCTGGAGGAGAGCTTTGTCTATGTTTAGAAAACTTGCATCTATGTAGGGTCTTAGGGGTTTTTTGTTCACCTTTATAGTGAAGTAGAGCAGATGGTTCTTCATATGATGCCCTTCCTCTTCTGTTAAAGAGGAATAGAAACTATTAAGAAATTGTTTTTTCCATTGTGTTTTAGGAATACTTCAAGAATGAGTCCACCACAAGATAGAAATAGAAATTCCTGCAGCAGTGAGACTCTGGCAAAGTGCCTTCAAGCAAAGAAGGACTTGGAAACAGCTATATCTGGAATTGTCAAAGCGGAACAGCAGATTAAAGAAAACTGGCGGGAGGTAATTTGAAATTACTTCTTAAAGATGTTTTAATAACTAACACGATTCTAATGAAAGTTTCTGTTATTCCAGAATACTTACTATTATCGTAGTGGTCTGAAATTTTCCTAGAAGTTTGCAAACACATTGCTGTGTCATTTGGCCATGCTGTTGACAAAGGTATTCCTGTATTACTAGCTTAGGCGTGTAGAATTTCCAAAAGCTGTTGGTTGAAACAGCAGAATAGAGAGAATTACAAACAACATTATTCTTTGATACATCTTTAAAGGTAGCCTTGGAACTTTTACTGACCTGCGTCATGTGGTGCTGTGGGTGACTGTGATTAATTTTTGAGAAATAAATGGCTCCAAAAATACCACTTGCCAGTGACAAACAGTAATTTGTAACCAGTGCAGCACATGTTTGTTCAGCTGGCTTGACAGATGTAGAAATGTGCGTGTTCCCTGACAGGTCAAGGCCAAGATCCACAGCCACATCAGCCGGCAGCTGGAGTGCCTGCGCAGCCGTGAGGTGTGGCTCTTCGAGCAGGTGGACCTCATCCAGCAGCTCAAAGAGGAGGCCTTGCAGCAGCAGGCGCAGCAGCTCTACTGGGTAAGGCTTGGTTGTCACTTGCTGCACTGGCATTTTCAAGCAAACTCTGTCCTTGCAAGTATTGTGTCACTTTTGATCCTGGAAGCCGAAACAATGACATGTGTTTTGTCTTCCATGCAGTACTTGGGACAGTTCAATTGCCTTATTCATCAGCTGGAACGCTCCTACAGTAACGAACTGGCAAACCAGATTTCAGTGTGCCTGGAGAGGTAAATGTATTTTATGATGCAAGTTAACACAGTTGGGTTTATTTTACCTTACAAATTTCATCTGATTTTTTAATCCTAATAGGACTAATAATAGATCTCACTGTTCCTACATTTTTATTAGTTCTACAAATAAGACCTTTAAAGCAGTCTGAAGTGATAAACCAGGACTGCAATGAGCAGGAGAGGTACTCATTTATGCAGATTATTTCAAATATTAGTTGTGAATGGCAGTTGAAGTAAGAAGGTGAAATTTGTGTTTTGCTGGCTATATATTCTGTTCTTGGTTTGTAGACAGGCATCTCTTTCTTGTGTGCCATATCAGAAGTCTTCTTTGTTGCCTAATTACTGCCAAGTAGCTTGAAAGCCTGCTTATGAAAAAATGGGCTGACTTGCAAAACAGGAGGAGTGAAGACGATTGTAATTTTTTTTTTATTTCTGTAACTATCACCTTACTCTTTCAGACTGGGAAGTCTTACACTTAAACCTGAAGAGTCTTCCATCCTGAATTTTGAGGCTGACACATCTTACCTTCGCCAAGCTATTACCTCATTTGGTTCCATTAAAACAATGGTAAGCACCAGGACTTTCCTGGGTTGGAATACTTGCCTCAAAAATTTTTCTTTCAGTAGTGCAATATATTCCAAGTGATATTTTTGCTCTTAGTGACAGCTTGAATCAATCCTGTGCACAAGTCATATAATTTTAGCTGTACAATAAATAGACAGAGGTTTATTAATTATTACATTTAGTTGTCACTGTCACTGAGTTTAGTTACGTACATGTTATTTTAATATATTTTGGCAGAGGCTGAGAGAATGACTACTGTATTCTTACTCTATTTTGGCAAATGAAAATTCGTTAGTGCTTTCTTTAGCTAAAACATTGTAGATGCTTTCTGTGAGAAAAGTATTTTGGGATTCTTATGTAAGCGGCATATGTCCTGTATTATTGGAGACAATTCTGTTAAAGGAAACAGACTCAAGGTAGTATTTTTATAGTCAATCTTTCTCCATTCTGTTTGTAAATGTTGAGAACATTGTTAGCCACAAAGCACTCAGCAGTTGAGCTTTACCTCTGCTTTATTGTAGAATTTGTCCTAGAAACTGGACAAAATGGAGATTTAAATTAATTTTAACTTTTCTTTCAGCAAACCTCAGAGAGAGAGAATGCCTTTTCCTGGTTCCCAGGGCAGAATTGTGCCCTAATGAACTGTGAGCAGGTAAGATTGACCTGTCTCTGTGAGTGTTTAATTGCATTAAAGGGAAGAGGAGAACTCAAGCACGTTATGTGAGCTTGAGTAATGACTCCTGTTTGTTTGTTAAGATGCTTGAGTAGCCAGTGGCTGTGGTGAGCAGAGTGATGTGATACTGTAGCTGCTCCAGGAACAGACAGGCAAGAACATAGTATGAAATTGTATGTGGAGTGACTGACAGAATTTTTTAATGGAATGTTCCTTGATGTTGGAACTATGCAGTTCCTATGGGCATTTTTGTAATTAGAAGGGACTGTTTTTCCTTTTGGTGCAGCAGAACTGCTGAATGCCTGTGTTGCTGTTCAGCACAGACTGGCTCAGCAGTTAGTGTTTCTCCTCAGCAAGGCCTTTCTCTCTCAGCAGCAGACACTGTGTGGGACAGTGAGCGCCTCGCTGGCTGACTGGTTACTCGGAAGCAGGCCCGTGGGTGTGCGCCAGGCTCCCTACGTTCCCAGCACCAATCTTGAGGAATGGGTTACGCAAAAGTGTGTGTCGGAGCCCAGCCAGGTAAACCTTTTGCGCACTAACCTAGCTTTTAACAGAGGGGGAAACAGTGTCTGATTGCAGGCAGAATATGGCGGGAATGAAACCTTCTGTAGAGCTCTTCATCGTGCCTCGTGTTCAGCTGATGCTGTGGCACTTACTAGCTGAATGCTCTGAGCTCTAACTGTGCAAACATTACTGAACATTGTCTCTTAGTTTTAATAGATGTATTTCAATGTGTCTTTACTAGGATTTGAATTCTTCCAAAGTCTGTTATTTTGAGCAAGCCTGGGGAAATCTGAAGGATTTGGAGAACTGGCTCCTGCACAATCAGCAGCGTGATGTTGCTGGGAAGACAGACTCCCCTGGCCGCAAGGACTCCACCTCTACTCTCAACTCATCCTTTTCCTCTCTTGAAAAGATGGAGGAATTAGAATCCCTTGGACAAGAAGAGATGGACCTTTCTGACTGGCTGCTTACTCCAGACAAAGAAAATGGAAGTATTGCTTCAGATGAGAAATGGAAGAATGAATTTAAACCTTTTAGGGAAGAATGCAATTTGAATGATTGGCTCCTCAAAGCTGAAACATGTACCAGCTGTCGTGGCAGCCAGAGCAAAAGTGTGGAAATTGAGAACCTGGGAAATCTGAAGTGCCTGAATGAACATCTTGATGGAAAGAAATCAGCCACTACATCTGCTGTAAATGCTTGGCTTCTTCAGCATCCCCAGGCCCCCTTTAAAGTGGAAGATGTGTGCAAAGCTAATGATCTGTGTGGCAGCTTTTCAGAATGTGTGTGTGATGAAAACTGTGGAAAAGAAGCTCTTTGCAAATGGCTTCTGAAGAAAGATGGGAAAGATAAAAATGGAGTTCCGGTCAGCCAGAAAGATGTACCAGACCCTGAGCACGAGAAGACCAAGTTTGCTGCCAATTCCTGGCTTAGCCCTGCACAGCAGCTCCCAGGGGAACCTGTGAGTGCAGAGAAAGCAGATTATTCAGCAGAGATTGCAGAACCCTGGAAAGCATTACTAGAGAGGCCTCTGACAAGCTGGCTGGCCAAGACTGAGCACAAAGCAGAAAGCACAGAAGAAAAGGAGAGTCGGGAAAAATCAGACAAGAGTTTCAAGAGTCCTTTCCTAGACCTCTTGGCTCCATTCCACCTCCCCTTAAATGTAAACAGTTGGGTGTTGACTTCAAATGACCTAGGAAACACAAACCCGCCTCCAGCGGAAGATAAATGGCTTCTGCGCAAGAAAGCACAAGTGAGCATAAGTTTCTGTTACTTTTGTGTCTTATGTGCCAGGTTTATTGCTTTCCTGAATTTAATGACTTCCTTCTCTTCCAAAGTTATAGCTCTTCTGCATAATACTGACTGAAGGTTTCTTGGCTCTTTTAGATGTTTTCCTAATTATTAGTTACTTAGCACTAAACAAGTTACTATGTTATACTAAATGAAGAAAGCATTAATCTCAAAGAATCAAAAATAAGTTTTGGTTTTGTTTTTGAACACTTTACAGAATTTGAAGATACATCAGAATGTATTTATGTTTGGGGTTAGTAATTAAGGTGACTTCTCTTTCAGGACTTTGGCCTTCCTACAGTTTGTGACCTTTTTGCCTGTATGAAACTCAGTGGAGATAACGAAAAATGGCTGTATCGGTCTCCTTTACAGGTAGGATGCAGAATGTATTTGAACAGCTGAGTCTAAACTTAACTTGGGGGTACAGAACACAGACACTGGCAGCTAATGGTCATCTTCCATTCTTTCAAGGTGATGTTTAACAGTGTAGAATTCCTCCCCACAGACCTTTTTAACAGCCTGGAACATTCTCCTTTGTTATTGTTCCTCCTCTCTTGATCACAAGCCAGGCAGGGAATTACTTCTGTTCCTGTGTAAATCTCTCAACTGATTGACACTTGGTAACTTCAGTTGTAACTAAGATGTGGAGTTAATGTGTAAATCTCCAGGCAGCTTCTTTCTTATCTCATTAATGTATTTACAGCTGACATCATGTTTTTCCTTTCTGACCATAACTCTTTGTCATTGGTTTTGCAATTAATGAAAATGGTCTTTAGCAGAGTACTTCAAACCCTAAAAGGCAGGATACTCAGTTCTAGGAGGAATGTTAGTAGTATCACTTTTTTTCTAGGGTGTCTTATAGTTGTTTCTTTTCCAAAATGTTGCATTCTGTTTACCAAAGAGAATAACACACTATTTTAAATTTGTTTAGATGTGAAGAATGGAAGTTTTGAAATCGTCCCCTTCCTGCTATCAGTCGCACATCATACTGAGTGACTGCAGCCAGCTGAGTGCTTGTGTTTTGTGTTTGGCCATCTGCTTTCTCTTCTAAAATTATAACAAAAAGAAAGATTCCTTACCTAACAGAGTTATGGTGCAGAAGATCTCTCTTCATTGTTATTAATTCTGAAATGTAAACCCAGTGAGCATAAGCACTCTGATGCTATAGAGGTGTTAGCAAATTTGTATCTGTTACGGGAATACAAGGATCTTTAATGGGTTGTCAGTTGAAGTATGTTGAAGCCAGTGCAGGTGTCAAGCAGAATCTTCCTGGTGCTGTGAAACGTCCACCTTTGACAGTGACTTCAGAAGTGCTGCTGTTCCTTTCAGCTGCTACAACTTTGTCATGTGTTGGGTTCCAGTTTACTTAGGCTGTACTTGGAAGCAATTTGTTTTATGGAGCAGTTGCTCACTTCGGAGGTTTCATTTGCGTCTTGTGTTGCTGCATTTCCCAGCTGAGTATGTGTAGTCCAGACTTTGAAAGATGTGGATTTATGGGACCTAACACGCGACAGGAGAATTGGTAACTTACTTTTAAATCAAAACTTTTCTTGTGAATTTTTGAGCCTTTCAGAGAACAGGGTAGGGTTAATTTTCATGCACCAGTAGATCAGGCCATCCTATGCCCCTGGCATTTAAAAATTGTTTGAATGTCACTGAAAAATCTGTAAAATGCAATGTGTTTGTTACTTCTAGATAATTCATAATGGATTTTTATTGACTAAACCACCAGAAAGCAGGTATCTTAGCCACGTAATATTTAAAGGTAGTATTTGGGGAATTAGATGCCTTTCAGCAGACTGATGTCAGGCTGTTTAATTGGGAAACACTAACTTGGCAAACTGTGGCTCCCACTGATGCAGTTTAAGGATATTTAATCTGTGGTTTCCATGTGATTATGTGTGTGAAAATGGGGTCCAGTAACACAGATCCCTGAAGCTGTGGACATTATATGAGAATACCTCTTCAGATATTTAGCCTTTTGAGCCTGTAGGAACGAGTGCAAAGACGTTAGATGGACATGTGGGTCATGCCTGTCAGGCTCCATGGAAAAACTGTGAAGTTCCATAGTTTCTGGTGCAGCTTCTACTCATTTAACAAATTGTTTTTAATGACTATGAAAATAGGCCCCCCCCTTATCCCCATTCCTGCAGCCTGCCTGGGAATAAAAGTGATTTGAGTTCTTCACAACCCTGTAGAAAAGAAATTATTATTAAGATCCGACCTTGGTATCACTTTGCAGTGTGAACACATTCCTGTCTGATCGATCCTGTGCACTTATTTAAAAGTAAGTTTTTAGTCTGAGAAGGGGAGACTGCACATCTGAAACCAGACTCTGAAAGGGCTTAACATCAGCAGAACACTTGAAGCTTTTGTACTTTCATAGCCAGCGCTTTCTGCTGGAGGCAGAGAGGTGTTTTAGAAGTTCACTTTCCCCTTCACCTGTCCTTGTTGCTACATGGGAAGACTGCACTGTGACTAACTCCAATAATAGCCTGATGTGATTAGCAGTTGAACTTAATGAAGGTGATTGACGTGCAGCCCACCTCTTCTAATTAATTCTGTGTAGTTGTCCTTGTGTGCTACTTTGTCAGTTCATTATGAGCCTTTTAAACTTGGGGGTATGTATTCCTTTACTTACTCAACTGACTTGTCACTAATTGATATTTATGTAAAACGTTGATTAGTCTTTTCCATTAAAAAATAATTGCAACCAAAGTGTGCGTTATGTCTCATTTGCAAGATGGTTAACAAAATCTGTCGTGGCACTTGTCCAGTTTGCCTGTCTGGAAGCTGCTGCAGTTGTGCTTCCATCCCCGTGGGATTCAGGTGCTTTAGTTCATTTCACCACTGCCTGGAGCTGCACTGAGCTCCAAAGCAGGGCAACTCTGGGACCAGGCACACCCCTGGAGCTGCACTGAGCTCCAAAGCAGGGCAACTCTGGGACCAGGCACACCCCTGGAGCTGCACTGAGCTCCAGAGCAGGGCAACTCTGGGACCAGGCACACCCCTGGAGCTGCACTGAGCTCCAGAGCAGGGCAACTCTGGGACCAGGCACACCCTACACGCTTAGTGGGAAACTCCCGTCAGGCACTGCCTTGCAGCGTGACCCCCTGGACATGCAGCTGGTGTGTCTCAGTCACCTGGGCTTTGCGCAGCTGTTGGAAGAAATGTTTGGACAAAATTACCCATTTGCTTCTTACCACTCTTGAATACTTAAGGAGGATTCATGGATTTTAGTAGCATTTGGTCCTCTTCTCCCACGGCTGAAGAACATCTGTGGTCTGGCTGTGCAATTGAAGTGAGTTCCTCTCTGTCTCCCTGGTGTTCGAACATAAGCCTCCCTTGCATCATTGGTTCCTCCACTGAGGATTTTCTATTATTTAAACTCCAGCCTGCATTGTTCTGTAAGAGAACATTTACAGCCATGATACCTTAAATTTGGTGTGGCGGTGTGCACACATTTTTTTTAAAGGGGACTGGAAGTTCTTTGTTACAATTAGTCACATGCAGAACTCCTGAACGTGTATCCTGAACGTTTAGCTTTCAAAGACAGGAAAAAAAGACTTTTAAATTATCTCAAGACAAGGAGGACAGAGTAACAGGAACAGAGAATGCTATTCATGGATTCTTAAATGGCTGGAGAACTTTCTTTGAACAAGCTGAGATACCAGAATGATGCCCTGTACTGAGGAATGCTTCTTTCCCTCCCACACCTCCCTGGAGCAGGGTGGCCACCCACCAGCCCCCTCAACTCCTTGTCCTCAGAGCAGCTGTGAGTGAGTGAGTGGGGTAGCTGTTCCCAGAGGCAGGGAGAGGGGCTGACAGAGCGGGAAATACCCGTGAGGAACACACAGCAGCTATTACTCATGCTGGGAAAGTACCAAAGAGGGTTGGGGTACCCTCTGGTGTCCCTGCACTGGCTGGCATTCAACAGCACAGACCAATACTCAGAGTACACAAAGCTCCACTTAAAACATACCGGTTTCCTATCTAGAATTTATTAAGCACAGGGGTAACCTTCTGTTAAGTATACAAAAGGATTTCCCCCCCTCCTTCTCAAGTCCCAGATTAGATTGCAGGAAGCAGGATATGAACACTGGATCATTTTTCTGTCCTAACATACCTTTGCCTCCTGTTTTCAGAAGCTGCTTCTGCTTCAGGGTGCCCAGAGATTTCCACCCTAAGTAGTGATTTTTCAACAAATTCCTCCAACCATAAGAGGAGTCACCTGCTGACAGGGAATGGTGCAAGTGGATTTGCCTTTCTGTTCCAAACACTAAGGCAAAACCAGCTTCTCAAGACTTAAACCCCTTTATTATACCTGCTGTCTCAGCTCCCTCACTTAGTGCTGCAGCATGGAAAGCTGCCTTGGATCTCGCAGCAAAGATACCATGACTGGCACCAAAACCCTGCTCTTCCAAGACAGTCGAGGTCTCCCATGCTCCCATTTATGTAACACTACATGGGTGAGCTCTAACTTGAGCCAAATCTTGTTTTCAACTTGCTTTTACATCCTTTTATTCCTACTGAACTTGGATATACTTTTGGTCACAATTTAAAGCAGCAGTTTATACTGGTTGCCAGTAAACTGTGAACACAGTCTGTCACGACACAGAATATCATAAACATCGTCTCTGTATTGTATTGTACAATTCACCTCCCTACTGCTGCCTCTCTGCTGGTTGTGTTCCATAGCTCAAGCTATAGACCACTCCATATACAAACAGATCATGAACCAAACTTTTAACAGCTGTAACACAGCTATTTCAGAAAAATGCTCTCAGCTCTGCCCTTGAAGCGAGCAGTTCCAGGAAATCTGAGGGCACTGCACACAGATAACATGCTAAGTTGTTCAAGAGTCAGCCTAGCGTTAAGGTGTGCTAACTATGAACTTGAAAAGGCTTGTTCCTGGGTTCTCTCTAGTGCACCTGAAGAAGGACATTAAGCTTCACAGTTTTCCCACTTCAGTTAGGGCAGACAGTTCCTGGGTCACATTTTGGTCCTGAAGAAGTCTCTAGAAAACCTGGGATACATTGCAGAATTCCTGACATTTAAAAAGCCACCCTTGCCCACCCTCGCCCCCCAAAGCAGTTCTCAGTCCTTCATCCAGCGTGGTCAAGAGTGCAGGAACACAAGTCCAACCAGTGGTCACCATGAAACATGCAGGGGAGGAACTCACTTATGCCAGTGGGGAGAGAAAAAGCTCAGAAGAAAGTGCATGTGTTTTCCTGATGTCCCACGTGCCAGTGCTGTGCAGATGGAGCCCACGTCACCTCTACGCAGCCTGCAGGTGGGGGACAGTTTCTTTGGTGGTGCAGCCCTCAAAAAATGCATGCTAGGAAATCCAGCTCTCACACCACAACAGCAACATGCAGAGCACTTAAGACTGGAACATAATGCTTAACAAAAACCAGCATTCATGAAGGGGGTGAGAAAGGCCTGGTTTCTTTATGCTACTTTAAGTGCTGGTATAAAGCATCTAATTTGACCTGGCATCCAAGCAAAGCTAATTGAGTTCAACTGTGAGGGCTCGTTAGCTGAAGCATTTGCTCTATAAAAAGCTGGTCACATTTACTCCTAAGGGGGCTTCTTAGCACAGAGGCATTTCTTCTTGGGGGAAGGTAAGAGCTACCACCTTCCCTTTACTGTTTTTTGTTGTTCTTATTTTGTTGGGTGCAATGTATTATAAAGAGCTGTTTCAGTAGCAAAAACTCAAACGTGGTTTGCATTAAGTTGTCTGCTGACCAGTAAGTTTCTGCCTTTCCCTTGCTCTGCCTTCCCTGTCTTCAGACCTCTTTAATAATTTACCTGTTTAATTATTTAAACATGTAAGGAACCTGTTGTTATACAGTAACTTTAATTACTGAACTAATTCCCAACTTACTGTTTAATTTATCTGCAAATGATGCTTGGTACATGGTTTAATCTTAACACTGGAGAAGGTGTAGGTTCATCACAGTCTTCATTCTGCCAATAACATACAAATGGTATTTCAGGCAAAAAGTTCCTTGCTGATTAAAAGTCCTGTAATGAGCGGAGTCTTTATACTGTTTGGTTTCTAACTGTTGGCTAAATGACTTCTGAGATATTTGAGCACCCAAATGTTTTGATAATTCACTGGCAGCTGTTCTGCAACAGCAACTGTATTTCATTCATAATCAATCAGGTCCTTATTTATTAGAGCAAATAAGGGAGTGAAGTTGAGCCCTGGTATGCCTCACCGTAACCACCCATCAGGAGATGATCAGCCTGCTTGTCCACTCCCCTCACCCACCAACTCCCCCAGGATTTCATCACACTGGTCCTTTAAAATGAATCCGTAAATAGGTCACTGGATTCTGCACGCTTCTGTGTGATCAGTAGCAGGAAGAGCAAAGGATAGAAATGGTATGAAGTACCACCCTTTTTATTTTGATGATGTCCCTTTTGATAGCTTGCCTTGTGCTGTCAGAATAGCAAGCCCTGCCCTGTGCCACAGCTGCTGGGGCTGTGCTGCCGGGCTGGCCGGGCGAGGCGCTGGGACTGCAGGGAGTGCTCTATGGACACAGACTGTACAGGCACCCCAACAAACCTGGCAGCGAGCAGGAGCAGCTATGGGGGCCCAGCATGCCTGGCAGCTCTGGCCAGGGCTGCCTGGGGAGCATGGCAGGGAGACTCTGTCTCGGTGGCCACTCTGTTCATTTGCAGGTCCAACAAATATTGTTGCCTCTCCAGCAACTGGCTGGCGGGAAGGGCCAGTCCAGCTGTACAGCGTCAAGAGGTTTCTCCCAGCACAGCTTCCATCAGTTTCACACTAATTGTAAATAAAATAGTAAGGGGCACCAGATAGATCTCACAACTGATTTGATTGGTGACTAAGCAAGCGTGTCCTCTGCCCTGCTCACAGGGACTGCCGGGCTAGGGAGCCCTTCATGTGCTCCCAGTTGTTGT
Organism: Pomatostomus ruficeps; assembly: GCA_013400735.1. Taxonomy (NCBI): domain Eukaryota; kingdom Metazoa; phylum Chordata; class Aves; order Passeriformes; family Timaliidae; genus Pomatostomus; species Pomatostomus ruficeps. Next base: position 37,597 of record VYZT01060800.1, on the reverse strand, counting down.
ACAGGGCGTAGAGGCCAGTCAGCGTCAGACCCGCGATCCCGCCTCGTGCCATCCCGCGCACTCCGCCTGGGAAAACAAAACACATTACAGCTCATTAGTGTTACTGGGCAGGAAATGATCAGTGAACAGCAGCTTCCAAGCAGTTGTTTAAATCCAGAGGCATCTTAGTGAACAGTTCTTTCTTGAGTAACTCTCCAGAAAGGGTGCCCGTGCTTTTTTGACCTTTCTCTCAAACCTGCTGCCAGGCTCACAGTCACTCATTCCTGATCCTGACACTAATTCTGCTGGAATGACTTCTTCTCAAGCTGCCTTAGCATTACAGCCTCAGGGAACCACTGTGGAGCACTGGAAGCCAAGATGGCTTTTGCAAAGTCCTACTTACTCTGTTCCATCTGTCCTTAATACAGTTGTTTTTACAGTTAGATATGCCCTCCTCCCACTACAAAAACACCTCCATTTACGTTTTTAAAGGAGGTTTTCAGTGATGGTAACTAGCTCTTGGCAGGACGGAAATAAGTGAATGAAACAGCAGCTGATATGGACATGACATTGGGCTCCAGAGATTCATTAGGGCCATCATGCAGAACCTATAGCTGCTTTTGTGTCTTTGGAATTTTAAAACCTTTCGATAATAAAACAGGAAGTAGATAAGAGATTAACTGGCATGAATTTACTAGGGTGTACAGTGAACAGCTTTCTTTATTCTTACTTTTATTAATACTCAAAAGTATCACCTTGCAATGGTAAAAATTGAGTCACACAAGTGATTAAAGCAAGGTGCTGGTGAGCACCTTAGTGTAAGGCAGAAATATAGGGCAAGTTTTACTACTGCCTGCAGGCAGTGCACCTGGCTGGAGCTGGGAGTCGGGTGGCATCCCACCTCCACTCCATCCATCCATCCATCCATCCATCCATCCATCCATCCATCCATCCATCCATCCATCCATCCATCCATCCATCCATCCATCCATCCATCCATGTGAGGACTGGGGTGTCAAGGGGTACAAGCAGAGATTTCTGTAGCCTTTACCAAAGAGCAAAACACTTCTGTGCCTCAGCAGAGCTCCCAGAATGTGCGCTATAAATGCACAGAACACCTGGGAGTATGACCCTCAATGCTAGGAAAACTTCAGTGAGTTTGATTCTGCAATGTTTATCATTGCAGTTGTACCAAGCTAGATAATGTGTACAGTGTAGAGAACAAGGCCAGTTTCTGCTGACAGTGGGATAAAAAACCCTGCTCACTTTATTGGAGAAACTGGCAGTGCAGTTCAAGTTCCTCAAACTTGAAAACAAATGTATCTCAGTAATCAGAGAGATTGTTGTTTTTTTTTTCTTTCCATTATAGGTCATAGAGCTGTCTCACAGAACTGCTTTTAGGCTTTTAGTGAGGCAGGAAGCTGTTGGCATCAGCGGGACTGGGACTGTGTTACCTGTGCTGCAAGGTTAAATGGGTTTCACTGGAGTTGCTAAACCTCCCCATATTGCCCAGGCAGGCAATGAAACCAAGAAACTGTGCAAGTGGGACTTGGTACTAGAAGCCATGTCTAGCCATGGTTGATAGAAGTTTCATTGCCAGACCAGCTGTGACAGTTTGAGAGTTTTTTCAGGTATAAGGCTAACTGAGTTTACTGCTGTAACTGTTGAGAACTCAACAGCTCTAAGGAAAGCCCTACTGAATATGCTCTATGTGCCTAAATCAGCATGTAGGAAAGCAAATGTAGATGTCTATGTTTGCTAATTGATCCTGAATTTGTTGCACAAAAAGCTTTTCATATGAAGGGCTTGCAGCTGGGTACACAAAACTAACCATGTGCAAGCAGTGTCTGGCAAAAAGCCACAGGTGAAATCTAAAGGACACTTTGTGCAAAACAGGTATTTGAGATAATCTGTAAAAATACTGACTCCTCATTCCTGCTGGGGTAAATGAATACAACATTAGAGCCCAATTTTCTGCTATTCATATCAGGATTCAAGAGATCACAGCAGAAACCCCCAAAGGTGACTCATGACCATCAGGTGTACAAGGAAATGTGGCACATCCCCACAGAATGCAATGCACTACAGAACTGACTATTCCTGTAGGCTCTTCCCTTAGCCCCCAGGTTCAATTCCTCTCCTTTCCCCTTAAAATCCTGTTCTTCCTATGCAAGAGCAGGTAGCTAAAGGCTGATCAAGCCTGGCTCCAGGTTCTGTGAAGTCAGGATTGTAGAAGAAAGGTGTCATCTTTAATTCAGATTGCTGAGCCACTTTCTACCACCCACCTATGTGGACTTAAGATGTGTTGTTCCTACCGCAACAAATGTTGGTGTTCTCAAGTGCTGAGCCAGGCAGGTAAGGGTGGCAGCTCTGAACCTACTGAAAAGGGTCAACCACAGGGCCTAAAGCCATCTGCAGGCCTGCAGACAACTTAGGGACATTGCTGGAGATGTTTCATGAACAGGGACTAAACTTGTGCAGCTGGTATAGGTGCATGATTGAGAGAGAAAATATCCAAGAAAACATGCAAGAAGTGTTTCTTTGCCAGGTTCCCTATACTATGCTTCTGTTGTGGCGTTTTTTTGGGTTTTTTCGCTAGCAGTTGCTCCTGGTTTCTGAACTACCCATAGTTATTATGAAAAAAAAAAAAGGAAAGAAAACTTTCCTTTCCCTAACTGGTCAGATTTGCATTTGAGTAAATATGTCCAGGTCTGTGGCAGACTTCAAACAGTATTGTACTTTTTCTGCCCAGCAACGAGGCTGTGTTCTAATGTTAGGCCCTCTAAGAAAATTAACTTGTTAACAAAAATAAGAAATAAATTCTCCACTCCCATCCCAGCTGTGTTTGCGTGATAGAACATGTTCCCACCCCTCCTCTGCAATCACTCTCTGCAAGCCTTTGATACCAAGGCTGCCCTGACAAACCCTGCTGAAACGTGGCTGTGAGCCCCTAATCTTGCACGTCCCAGTAAGATAAAGTTCCAGCTGACAGACACTTCTGGAAGCAGGTACTTTGAGATCAGGCACCTTGCACAATAGTTGAAAACTGCTGTGGGTTTCCAAAGATAGAGCTGATGCTCTCTAAATGGGCAATTAGTTCTCTGCTTTAGCTGCTGCACCCTTTCTCCACCACGTATTGTCTCTCCTCTATGCAGTTTGAGTGGGTTCCAGCCATGGCACAGCTCAGCATTCCAGTGCACTGTGCCAGGGCACACAGCATTCCAACAGCACAGCTCTGCATTTCATCATGGCAGGAGCCACTCTAACAGTGAACTGCACTTCTCCAGTAGGTAAAACCATGAGGGCAAAATCTTCCATTTAGAACCTTGCTGTCTCTATTTTCAGAATGTTACCCCAATGTCCTGGGATAGTTCCTGGGATGTTCAAAGCAAGAACCATTCAACAGCAAACATTAGCAATACCTTACCCAAAACCTCAGACCCACATGCTTATGCCAAACAAAAGAAGAATAATCTTTAAATTGTGATTAGTTTTCTGTCTTCTAATCTCTTTCGGATACTCTGAATGAAAACAGCTTCTCTTCCTTATGAGCTTTCAGGAACAAAAACACTTTTCAATGGTTTAAAGGGCTCAACTCAAAAGTACAAGGCAATCTCAGTTTTGCTCCAAATTCAAGCTCAGTAACCAGATCATCTGAACCACCAAGCAGTCACTTGTTTGAACATCTGTGGGCGGCTTGATATCATTAGAAAATATCAAGAGTTTCCTCCTGCTGCTCCATGGGGTTCATTTTATGAAATCTTGTAAGTAGTGGGCAAAGTCTGTGGATAAATAAATTACTGAGGAAACTGATAAACTTCTATTTGGAGGCAAGATACATTCCAGAAAAGCATGTTCCATTTTCTTATTGCTGCAGCAAAGGTAGTATTGTGCTGAGAATACAGAAACAACAAGGCTTGAAAAAGGGAATATTTCCTGTAGTTACTGTGGTATGAGGGCTAAATTAGAAAAAACAATAGGAATCTACAATTTAATTCACTAGTTTAGAAGTACTAGAGCTGTTGAAATTACTCTGCAAACATGATTAAAATTTGCTGTCATCTCACTGAGTGAAAGCAGCAGCACCTAACTGACAGGCGGCTACTTCAGCTACTGTACCTGGCACCTGCACACCCTGCAAATCCCTGCAGCTCTGAGTTCTCTGCTCCTGCCCAGCAGAGCTGGGCAGCACTGCAGGCAGCACTGCTCTCAGTGGCCACACTTATTCCTAGACATCAATCCTCAGGAAGCTAAGAAAGCCTCAATGAGCTGTTACCTGTAGCACTGCTTGTACATTGTCCTTCTCTCTTCCTTGTTTCAGATCTGAAACAAAATCCTTTCTCTAAACACCATCTGATTGATAATCCTATAGACCTGTTATGTTAAAAGAGGTTTTAAAAGGGGTTCTTAATTTCCATAATGCCTGACAGCCCTAAAAAAGCAAGTTCTTTACTTTTCTCCAAATACTACAGAAAAGTAAGATATCCCAGGCCTGTACCTGCAGCAGTCCCCCAAAAGCTCTTCTTTCCTGCACCCCAGCCAAGAGAAACAAGACAATGGCCCTGTCTGGACCAAAGAAAAACATGGGCTGGGCTCAGAGAACAGGCTTTTTATAACTCAAGAAGTTGTCAGCTAACACAACTGCCCTGAACTACCCACTTGATGTCACAAAACTGATCTTTAGCTCCAGCCAGATTTTACTGCTGGCAATAAAACATTCAGCCCTTCTTAATTCATAATGTACTGGCTTTTCAGGGTTGTATTCTAAGGTCTTAAAATGACAACTACTACCTTCAGCTATTGGTAGCATACAATTCCCTTCTTTTCACACACACCATTTTCTGTACCGAATTACGTAACATCTATTGTTCCAAAGGCATGAGATGCTGTACCTAGGATCAGGATCCTACTGCACAAAAGTAAACAAAAGAATTTAGTTTATCCAAAGCATTACTTTACTTTTGTTCCTGTCACCCCTAACCTCAAGAGGGGAAAAAAATTATCCAAGGAAAAGAACATCTACAAGCTGTGTAACCCTCAGATAAGAGGTAAAGGTTAGTCAACTTTTTTGCTTACTGAAGTCTGTCAGGAATTCCAGTGAGAAATTAACAGCTGTCACACTGGGTCAGGCCAAAGTCCCACCTAGCTCAGTATCTTTTCCTGAGTGATCAATCCTGCATGCTTGAGGAGGAGTGTAGGAGCCTCAGCCAGCTGCACCTTTGTGACAACTGGAACCATGTGCATTTTCATGGTGGGAGGGAATAACAGTGACATAGCGCACAGTGACAATCTTTTTTTGTTGTTACTTTCATGACTAATACAATTATGAGAAAACCAAATAAAGATGGTCAGTTTAGAAAAGAGGTTGAAAACACATGCAAGGAGGCTAAACATTTAAGATCTGCTTGTGCTTTGTAACATTTATCAGAAAAAACCTGGCATAACAGATATTAATTTCTGCCTTTGCTTAAAACTGAAGAATAAAAAAATACTATTTTCTTAAATGGAAAAGCCATCCTTGTGGACTTAGGACATGAGACCCCTTTTTAGCAAAGCTCCAGTTGAATTGACTGAGTTGCTGTAACATTTCTACTGCATGTGCCACTTGCAGAGGAACCCAAAGGGTTTTCTTTTGGCTCTTACCCAAACTGAATGTTCTGGGTAGGAGTTCAGTGGTGAGCTCAAAAAATCGCTCCCATAAGGTTGTAAGACTGGTGTAACAAATTAATATGTACTCTCATTGCTGCATTTGAGCTAAAATCTAGTCAGTAATTGTGGCATTAAATTTAAATTGAAATAAATGTGAAAGCTGGAGATCACTTTGGTCAGATCAATCAAGCAGTAGATGTTTCAGAACTCCTCAGGGCAGTTCTCCATTCCCACTTAATAGGTGTCTGTTAACCTAAGTCAAGCAGTAATGCTAAGATGGAGCCATCTATCACCTGCTTTTAATGGGGATTTTACCACTTCAGTGGGGAACTTTCAGTGACTGATGGCACTGCCAGTGAACACAGAGAGGGGGCTGAACTGCCACTGTCCTCACTTGCAGACTTTTCAATCCTCTGTCATCTTCTCCCACACAAGCTGCATCAAGGAGCTTTGTACAGAGCTGCTCACAATCAATGGCTTTCGAACGTACACGTTCTGTTTGACTGCTGGCACTTTGGTAATGATTAACACTTCTACAAGGACAAATTGTGAAAACTGGGACCGGTTGGGGGCAACAAATCTCAGCCTTCACAAAGTCTTCCCACTATTTTTTTTCCTATCCACTCATCAAATGCTTAATCATTGGTTTCAGAAATTCAGTCTAGGCTTTGCAGTGCACACAAGAGTGTTTTTCAGTGCAGCAGAGCTGCTGCTGTGATTCCTCCATCAGTGCTGTGGTTAAACATGAAGTTGTAATAAATGACCTGCCATACATTATCTAGTTTGTTCTTAAGTATGTTCCTGGCCTCTTCACCAGGCAGGAATTATGGGAATGGGAAATCTGAGTGTTTGAACAGTACTGCCTGCAACTCCATATCCATCACTTGTGGACTACAGAACAGCCTTGATTTGCAATGGCATGTTTGTGTGAGCTTCCAGCTGACACTAAAATATGGAGATTTATAACAAAGAGTCCTTGACAGCTTTTAAATTTTCCTTTTCTTAATGCCAACACATCATGGTATTCCATGTAACACCGGTAATTATTACAGTCTTGATATATCACAGATACGTGTTGATCTTCTGCATGGTTTAAATATTCAAGGTTTTAAGGTGAATCTATATACTGGTGAAATGTAAAGGCAGAACTTAGGAGTTTTACCAAACAGAATAAGACATAAGGTTCTGGCATAAGGTGAGAGGAGAGGCAGCAATTTCTCTGCACTACGGTACTCATGCACAACACACACCTGAAATACAATACTGTAATGAATAGAGATTTACTGAATTCATTTGCCTTTACCAGGGCTACTATTAGCTCTGTAGATCTTGTGTTACAAAACAAGAAGTCCCACTGTGCTCTGGTAATAAAAACTTTAGTAGTGTCAGATGACTGTACATGTGACTAGAGTGGTTATCCGTGGTTGTACAATGCCAAAAAAAGATTACACATAATGCCAACTCTATACTTCTGAAAGGTAAGGGGGATGCTTCTGCTGGAGTAGAAGACAATTCTCCTTATTAAACTCCTACAGAAAATATAAGGCTTCTATATGCTACCCTTTCCAGCTTTTCTTGGTAATCTGTCATATCACTCATGAAATCCCAAGGAAGTAATGCATTACAGGAGAGCTATGTGCCCTTGCAAAGTTAAGAGTTTCATATTTATGAAGGCTGCTCAAGTAAATTATTTTTGGCTTCAGGTAGTCTAAGCCACCAGGAAAATAAAGTTCCTCAAACTGTTTTGCCCCATATATAAAGCTGGCCTTCAAGAACACTTTTAAGACACTGAGGCTCACTCAGATACGCACAAGTACATAGGTTAATTCTTGCATTATCTCCTTCACAAAATGCAGGTGAGTCATGCAGCCAAACATTTACTGAGTTACTTAAAACGTATGACTTTTTTCCATGTGGTAATATCAATCTTTGGTACCCAGCAGTTCTCTAAAAAAAGATGACGCCTCCAATTGTTAAGCTCCTCTCTCCTGCAAACAATTCAGTTTGCATTAGGAAACTCACCTTAAATCCATGCTGTTCTCAAATAACCTTGTTTGTTGGTTTTGACCACTTTGCAAAGTCTAGACTTCCACCACAAGACAACAGTTTCATGAACACCTAAGTAATAGTTTCATAAACACATCAGTTTCTCTGTGTGTAGGGTTTTTTGCAGCTCTAGGTACCACTATCATGTGAATTACGATCACATCAATCACTTGTAATAAGTTTAATCTTCATGCAGTCAAGCTCTGTGTTCCGTGTATTTCCTCCCTGTCCCCATTCACTTTGGAAGGTACTTCCTATTTGTGATGTATTTTATAAAACCTCACCATGCATCTGAGGAAATACAGTAGTATTTCTTCAGTATCTATGTGTAACAGTCATAATTTGGCTCTCATGGTTAATGTCAGTCCTGTGAAGTCAGAAAGAACCAAATTTAATTCAGCTGAATTTTTTTTTAGTGCAAGTTTTCCTTAATTAGACTTAGTTGTTTGGAAAACATTGTGGGTTAGAGGACATTGAGCTAAACAGCCATTTTTACATTGTCAATTTTCAGAGCAGGGCAGTATTTCGTAAAAGTAATGAGAATCCTAATAACCAGGATAAGCACAAGAGAAGGAAACGGAGAAATATTTTGCTACTCTACCAGTGCTTTTGTATAGCATTCCTGTCAAGGTTCCAGCAGCTATGGTGTTCAGGTCATCTTCTGCGCCTCGTGTTTTTTCAATGATGACTCCAAATGCACTGTAAAGTAGAGCTGAAAAAAAAAACCGATCAAAAAAACCTTCCATGGTCTGAGACCCAAAGCTCAGAATCCAGCTTGGTGTAGCTATTTAGACTACGCTTCTGAAGCACAGATTTTCTTCTTATTTGAAGGGAATCCTCTGCAAAATGCCATCTTTGGTGTTTCTTTTCCGTATCTTTCTTTATAGCTATTTCTTCTTCCTAGAGCTATAATTTGGTTATAAAGTAGCATTCTTCATGACAATATGTGATATAAAGTGCTGACTGAAGTTTAAGCCTATTTTGTCTAGTCTGAATTTGTTTAAAAATTCAGGGTTTAAATTTGTACTGGCAGTTTCACACTGTCTTCTGTGGATGGCATGAAACTTAACCCAACACTTTCCAGGTAGCAGAGAAAATTGCTGTCCATGTGTGACAGAGATGATATGTGAGTTAAGTACAGCATTCAGATCATGCCACCACGAGCTGGAGTACGATGGGCTATGTTTCTTTTAAAAATTACTATTAGAATGCTTAGGATTTGACATTTACAGCTGTTTCACCTCTGCTTGTGCATGAAATCTTTACCCCCAGAGGGCCTTCTGCTTTGGGATAACTTTAGGGACTGTCCTGGAAAGGACTAGGAAGAAAAATGCATGGGCATTTTAGTATGGATGCATTAATCATTTATGCATTTTGAGGAAGGGAAAAGCCCCCCCCCCCATATACTCATATTTCATACTAGCACAGAACAGTAGAGTACGTAATTATTTTAAAGTGATAAAGACAACGATATTTAATTTATTCCTTGCCCTCCAAGAATTTGAAATCTTTCCTTCTGCTAAAAGGCAGTAAATCCTTCATAAGCAACCATAATAATGTCAATGAGTTAACAGCAGCATCGTTCTCCATTCAGCACAGGCAAGGGTATTTTAGCTTGTCTTAGTAGCAAGTAGATTAACAATGAGGGATGGAAAACCTGAATTCAACACAATTTTTTAAAACAGTTCAACACAGACATTTCCTCTGTTCAGGAACAGAATGACAAAAATTGTCAGTAGTGACAAAAAGAATCTCTGAGGAACAGAAAGGCAGCACAAGCAAAGTAAGATGCAAAATAATTCAGCTCCTTGAAAGGAATGTCTCTGGTAGCTAGGACAAGATAGAGCTCTACCAGAACCCCAAACATAAAGTTCTGCTTATCTCTGAGACTTTGGAGGCCATATTTTGTAAGAAAAATAACAATTTGTTGCTGGAATGCACAAACATTTTCTTGAGTAATCTTTCTTCAAACACAGCTGAAAAAACCTGTTAATGTGTCACTTAAACTGAAACCTTGAACTGCAGTGTGCCTGCATCTCAGTTCTCAGACATGTTTTTGTTAGATTTGGAAGAAAAAAAAAGGAAAAAAAATCCAAACAAAAAATGGCAAAGTAAAACTCAGTAGGCAATATGCATTTCTTTTGGAAAAAGTGCCCTTCTTGCTGTAGTTCAGCATCCTGTCTCTAACCATGCCCTCTATATTATGCCTCAAAAGCCAATGCCTGGGTTAAAAGGCAGCTAATCTGCTCTTCAGAAGTAAGACTGAAATAAAATATCATAAATGCAACTTAGCCTATGCTTTGATGCATTTCTCAGAAGTCAGGCCTATGTAGACTGGGTTGTAACATGATGTAGTCTCGGATTTAAATATTGCTAACTTCTATTACAACTTTGTAGAACAAGGAGTTCCGTTGTTATTTTTCTTCAAAATAATTTCAACAATTTTGGATTTCTCCTTTCCAAGTAACTGTATCAGTTTTTATTTTTTAAGATTGTGGAAGAATGGGGGGAGGGTAAAAAATCTGTAATCTATACAGCATTAGTTATTTCACTGACTTTTATGAAATGATCTTGTTCTTCTAAGGCAACTGCTGTGATTTTATTTCACAGCCCCCTCCACACCCAAACTTCAGCTCACAGAAGTTTCTTTCTCATACATCAGGCTGTTGATCATTTTCTTTTCTCTTTTTTTCTAACCCATATTAGTTGTAAGCAGCATTTAGAGTCAGTGGTATCATGTGTGATTTTTCTAGCTAATGTACTATCATTTAGAGGATAAATCTTTGTAGTGACTATCACATTTCTTCTTCACATAAACGTTTTGTTGACTCTAACAGGAAACAAACATCAGGCAGTTGATCACATGACCACAGAGGTTATTAAAGTTATTTCAGAAATACTGTATTTTTTGCCTTAAGGTGTGAATTACCTGGTATTTATTAACAAGCAAACATTATCTATAATTTCTAGTTATTTCTGATACAGCTAGAGTTCACTTGTAGTAGTAAAAAATTTGGGTTTTAATTAAAGGCTTTTGGCTTCTTATGTTGCAAACCCTATTTCAGTCCTTAATTTCCTTTTTGATGTCTAATGAAATGCTCTCACGTTCCAAAGAAAAAAAACCAGCACTTTTTTCCTGATGGATTTAATAATGAAAATTTAGAGAATACTCTTATTCAGATAATACACAAATACACTTTCCCAACAATTACATCTTTTAATTACTTTCCCTATAAAGGAATGACTTTACTTACCCAGTGATCCCAGAGTGTTAGCCCATAACGCTCCTTGCCTTGTCACCATATTTAGAATTCTACAAAGGAGATAAAAAGGTATGAAAACCTTTAGCACTCTGTGTTTACATCAAGGCAGTGTTTAGGACAGTAGGGCTTGTGTGTTTACACTATGTAGCTGCTTAATAAAAGTGCAATAATGAACTAAAAGCGTTTGAAAGCAAATATTCAGTCCTGTCAAGTATTTAGAAAATCTTTCTCTTTTTTAAAGGCAAACTTGACGCTGATCAAGACTCCAATCTCTTCCCCTCAAATGACTCTCTAACCCAAGCTGTCCTGCCTTACGTGGTGACTCCACTCGGCTCCTGGAATGACAGATACACTCATGCAGCCTTAGCTGGGTAAAAGGTCTCCCAGAAAGCCTCAGTGCTCCTCTTCAAGCACCATGTGCCAGGAGCGTGGAGCTACCTGAGCAAAGGGTGTGGGTAATAAAACAGGTCTGGACTGCAGCAAGCCAGGAAGGAAAGAGGCAGTTCCTTGCAATCCCATCTGTCCCCTCAGCACCCAGCAAAAGGCCAAGAGGTGTGTCTGGGTGTATGGTCTGTGTGTAGGCTTCCAGACTAGCACTAAAGAGGGCAAGAGAACCTCCAGTGCGCTCTCAGGGAAGCACAATGCCACTTCTAGTTGGCACCAGCTGTCTCCAGAACGGTGACAACAGCTGCCAGAAGAAATGACTGATCTTTATCTCCCAGCAGTGTAACACTATCACAGGCATAGTATTGCTCTGGACAGCTGACTACCACTGGAACTTAGTTCAGCATTTAACGTCTGACACTTTCATTGCTTTTTGTTTCTTCTGATTTAATTTTCTACTGTTTTTCCTTTTTTTATAATTTTCATTAGGACACAGGTCATTACTGAATATGGTTAGGCAATGAACTAAACAATAATGGAAAACTTCGTTTTGAAACAAGAGAAAAAAAATATTTAATAGGCTAGGGTATTGACAACCTCTGCTTAATTACAACCTACACCTTTTAACTTCATATTCACTCTGAATTGACATGAAAATTAGTAATTTTAGTAACCATGGCATACTGTGAGGTATTTGATGACAAGTGAGTAACAGCAAAATTAAAAATCATTAAGAAAGAAATCTGTGTACATTAAGGATAAATTTGGAGGAAATCTAGCTAGGCAAGTCTGCTTGCTGCACCTGATAAGGGAAAAACAGAACTTAATGCACTGTTGGAAGGTGGTGACCTTCAGCAGACTTTTGCCTTGCAGAGCCAGGGTAAGAGCAGCATGTACACTGACTGCCACCTTCTGGGCTTGACCTGCCAAAGTCTGTGCTTAACATCATGGTTTTGGACAACTCTGCTCATTCCAAACACCTAAAATACAATTCATGTTCATCTAGAACATTATGAAAGAGTCATAATTGTAGTGGTGAATATTTGATAAAGAAGGGAATGAATATAGAAATAATTTTAAAAGGAGCAGAGTCAATATAAACTGTACCAGGAAGTATAAAATTCCTCTTCTAAAATTCCCTTGTTCCAGAGTATTCTGGGAATGAAAATTGTTTTCCGCCAGTTATTCTGTTTCTCTGGTTTCTTATGTCTCTTTCACTTCTGTTTTCCTATAGCTATGTCCGAGCTACCACTATTTTAAGAAGAAGCATCCTGTTGAAACAAATGTTTCTGTCTTTGCTGCATTCTTTCAAACATCAGGTAAGGGGGAAACATGGCAATGTCATGGGTGTTCATGGATGCCATAATCCAGAACAGCTCCCCCTGTGCCATGCCTGCTCAGCAGCACGCACCAATGTCATCCTTAACACAAATCCAGGCAGGTCCAGCTTCTGCATTTTAATTTTTTCCTGGTTGTGAAAAGCTTGGGAAAGAAGGGAGACTCGTGCTCAGATAAATTACAGCAAAAAATAGCTCAAAGCAAACATTGCTGCTTCAGGGAATATTTCAACATAAAAAACCACTGCTTTGACTTTGAAGTAGATTTTTAGTAAACATCAAAGTAGTAATTAGTTCTCAAATATTTAAGATAAGTCAGAAGACACATCAATTGTGACTAAACGAAAAGCAAAGAGGTTGAACTGAACATCATTATAACTAAAAAACTTGATGAAGACAAATGCTGACTCCCATTTGTCCCTCCTAAAGAAAAAAACCCCAAAACAATTACTTTTGCAGTATATTCAGATCTAACCTTGTGTAAGCTGGAAGAACAAACTGTCACTAAGAAGTACCTTTTTTTTTAAAGAAACACTTACTGTACATTTCTAGGTTTTGACCACGCCATATTCTGTGTCTCCTTCAAGCCAAGTCTCAAACCATTCAGTGCACCGAATGCTGCCCCTAGTTTGAATAATATCAGTTATTACTTTTTAAAAAGAAAAAGAACAAAAAATACTAGAAGCAAATACTGAGAATAGAATTCAGAGTATAGACTAAAGTCAAATCTCTCGTTACGTAAGACTAGAACAGACAATGTCCTGCAGAACAAGACATTTACGATCTCCCCAATCATGGGTGTTACCTGGACAGCTGGGAGGAGTGAAAACCACAACCGCCTACCTGTCATACAACATCCTCCAATGGTGAAAAAGGCCAGCTCAAATCTGCCTCGAGTCTTGTTGGCTCCTGTGGGCAAGATAAACTCATCTGTATCCTGGGGGAAAACAAAAAAAAATGCTTTTGTATTTTCCAAGTCAAGTTCAAAATGTAGGCCATATTTATTTTTTCTCTAATCCATGCAATAAACTAAGGATGGATAAGAGTATTTCTGGAAAATTCTTGCCTACAGTAGCACAGACATGGACTATACTACGTGTACACTTTATTAAGCATGAAAAAGGACTGTAAAAAGATAAATTGAATGAAAGTGTTTATTTTTTCCCCTTGCTGTCCTAACTTTTTATAAATTACACCAGTCAGCCAAGGAACTCCTACTGCGTGGGTTGTTGGTTGTTTTTGTTTTTAATGACTATTTGCTTAATTATTACATCTTGCAGCAGGCAATACAAGCCTTCCAAAAACCTTTCTATTGTCTGGTTACACAGCACTGTTTCCTCACTGAGCAACCTAGTCTGATACAATAATGCACTAATTAAGGTTTCCCACTACTCTGATACTAAATAAAAACCGCCTTTATATGAAAAGATGTATTTCCTTGCACTGAAATATGTGACCTATTTTGAGGATGTGAAAAATGCAAGGAATACACTCAAAACTAGTGATGATCAGGCATGAAATATGTGAGGTTGGTTAACTTTTTACTTGTCCATCTTTCTTCCACGGGGACGGCCTTGTGTTCTTGTAAATCAGTGGTCTAAAACTCTGGAGAAATGGCCTGGAGGAACTGGCATGTGTGTAGAGATAAGGTGTGCCAAGGCACTTCTTCAGGGTGAGCCACTGCAGATGCCTGTTCTTAGGGTGCTAAAGCAGCAGATCTCTCTTAAGCTTCTGTGCTTTCCAGTCACAGTATTATCCACCCCCTACTTAACTGATATGTGACTCCGACAGCTGCAGGCTCAAGGAAATGCATTCTGAGGGGTTCTACTGGCTCATACTTGACACTAGCTGTGAATGGAATACAGAAAAAATAACTTCTAAAATTGTGAATACTGTTACCAATAAAATGAACCTATAATAGGGTTTCTATCTTCCTTGTAACTAGACAGTTGGAGAAATTCAGTGTTTACACTAGTTAGCAGTTTTTAACAGTTTTCACTACTGTCTCTGAAGTCAAGATGATGCAATCCTTGTCTATTTAACATCCAAGTTTCTAGAGACAAGCTCAAAAGCCTATCCTCTAGGCTTCTGTCAAAGGCTGACATGCTAATTTATAACACGTTACCTGCTGCAGGCACCCAGCATTGCAGAAAACACCTTGTTCCGTGCCTGCATTCATGGACCAACCAAAAAAGTGGGGCTTAAAGTAGTGAGTGCCATTGTACCATTTGTTATTATGGGAAGACAAGAACCAAAATGTATGATTCTCAGCAGTAAGGCTGACTTTCCTGCTGCATTCTGAAAGCAGACAATTGGTCTAAACACCAGGAGACCCTCACCTCTCCACATGCATCTTCTCAGAAACCCCAGATTTAAAGGCTAATAATTTCTTATATTCTGAAATATTAGCTATGTCTTTTTCCTTCACTATTTAGAATCCTAGGAACCTGTGGAGATTGTTTAGTGTGACCCCCATTGTTAAAACAAGGGTCAGCTACTGCTAACTGGCTGTGTCAGCTGGTGCTGCTGGCACTCAGAGCCATTCCCACCTCATGTGCTCTAAGGAAGGAGACCTTACAGCTTGTATGGGCAACTTGTTCAGGTAAAAAAAAATTTCTCACATTTAAATGGAATTCCTTTTTATTTCAATGCACTTTGCTTTTATTTCAACACACTAGTGCAAAACCCGAAGGGCAGTGAAGTGTTACAACACAGACTGCAGCCTCTAGTGTTACATCAATAGGTATTTTTAGAACTGTATCATGACACTAATGCCAACACCTTTTCATTTAAAGCAAACTTCTCTTTGGTTTCTAAAATCTATTAGTACACACACACTTAGTTCCAGAATCTCTGCTATACCATTTTTGACACCAACATGTTTTCAGACAAACTGTACTAACGAAACAAGACAACTTTAAAAAGCATTTTTGGAAAAGGTCTAAATAATCTCTTGGCTTCTTTCTGACCACTCAACAACAGCAGCCACAGTAGTGAACCCACTTGCAGCAGCGGCATATCTGCTGTTTTCTACCCTTGTGGGAATGTTACATTGTAACCTGGACTACAACAGCTTCTAGCGCCCAGAACTGCAGGCAATGCTTCCAGTTAGAAAAGGGCGACCCAGTGTACCATGAAACAAGGCACAGAGGTTAGCAGGTACTGTGCAACTGCTGACCTTAAGTGCTAATTCTACAAAATTTCATGTTCTTAGATAATGAGTCACATAGGTAGAAAAACATTAATAAAATCACTGGCATGCATCCTAATTGGATTAACTTAAACGTTTTCAGCTACAGTTAATATTTATGAAAAAGGAAAACATTACTTGATTTCAATTTTTTTTCCTTATGATGGTCTCACTTTATATTAACTCGTGTTAAGATGAGCAAGTGTGACAGCTCCATTATTCTGGAGAATAAAATGTAAAGTTTTACTTTACGGTGGTCTCGCTTTGGCTGGGTAATGACATAAGGAGAGTGGTGTGAAATTTGCTGCTGCTGTGATGGCAAAGCCCATTATCAGGTCTGGGGCTTGGCTGAACACCTCAGTAAACTCACTGATCTCATCACAGTTCAGAAAACTCACCCATGAAAAGAGGGGAGAGATTCTGGCTGCCCTTACTGATAGAAGGGGCTCAGTGGAGGCTGTGAGCAGTGCCAGATACGTGTGAGGGAGGGGGTGTTGGGCTGTCTGCCTCAAGGCAGGGAGGGAGATCTCTTTCCAAAAGCAGCAGCCTTGTATTGACACAACAGCCCTACCTCCCCTCTGTATTATCACTGGTCATTTTCTTCTAGATGTCACAGTGCTGCAAGCTTTTACTAGGAACAATACCGAAAAATTTGTTTCCTTGCACTGTTGCTCAGTTTAAGCCTTGAGTACACAGTGCCCAGCACTGCAGCAGGTTTGAGGTGTTCACCTGTGGTCATGCAAACACTGAAACCGAGTTCACAATAAACACAAGCCACCTTCTCACCTGTACTAGATACTTGGGGTCCAAGTTTAAATACGGTGACAAAGGGCTCATCCCAGTTACTGAAAGAAAAACAAAATAGAACACTTTAACAGCAGCTTCCGTAGTAACAGCTCCCATTCTGTAAGGAAAAAATGGGCAGATCTCGTGAGTGGCAGCAGGGAAAATTCTGCCGTGAAGTTGCCCAACTCCTTAAAAGGCGGCAGCGGCCGACAACTCCCCCTTTCCAGGAAGCGCAATGGGAGCCGCCGGGATGAGGCGAACGCGATGTCCCTGTGACCAGCGCCCGTCGCGGCACGCGGCCCCTGCGAGGCCTGGCACCTCCGCCCCCTCCCCCAGGAAGCGCCGGGGGTCGGGATCGGCTTCCCGCGGCCGGGCGGCGGCGGAGCCCCTCGGGCCCGCGTTGATTCCCGAGATCGGCACCGCCGCCGGTCTCGGTCCCGGCCGCCCGGCCCTGCAGCGGCCGGTGCGCGGACACTGCCCCTGCTC
>VYZT01060800.1:0-19940 GCA_013400735.1 Pomatostomus ruficeps | reverse complement strand
GAGCCGGGAGCGCTGCTCGGCGCCCCCCGCCAGCCCGGCTCGCCCGCGGTCGCGCCTGGGGCTGGGCGGGAGGCGGAGGCGACCGGGCCGGGGGCTCCACCGAGCCGCCGTGTCCTTCTCTGCCGCTCATGGCACCTCTGCCGTGCTGCTGCCGGCGCGGGCAGCGTTGAACGGCGGGACCCGCATGTGCCGGTGCACGGAGCCTCCCCGGAGCTGCCCTTCCTCTTCGGGCTGGAATTGTCTCTAACTTCGCTTCCCGGTGCCACCGTATCCTACTTATCCGAGCCCGCTGGTGTGGTCAGTGCGCGTTGCTTCCCCTTGGAGACGGCTTTTGGGTGCAGGATCTTTGTACTGGTTTTAGGCCTGATTCTTTGCAAGTTTCCACTATCAGTGCAAATCATTGCAGAGAGGTGTGAGCTGCGAGAGAGGGAACGAATACTTGCTGCGGGAAAAAGGGCTTTCAGCAGGGGTTGTGGCAGGCTGTCACACAGGGAGAGCCAAGGGTAATGACAGGAGCTCACAGAAGCACGTGGCTGCCAGCCTGGAGCGCTGCCGGCCCCGTGGGGTGCGGTGGCTGCTCCTCCTGCCGCCTAACAAAGCTGTGCAGACGAAGTTCCCACGTGGCTTCCTTGGTTTTGTTTTCTATTTGGAGGCAACGCTGTCAAAATTTTAATGCACAGTAAAATACCTCTTGCAGGAATAGAGAGGAATGCATGGAAGGGGAAAAAGACCTCAAAGAGATTTGCTGTCATCTACAGCTGATGAGTTAAACCACACTAACTAACGAAGAGGTAACTTGGAGTAGATAATACTTCAGAGTTAGAGGTGTATATGCTTCTACAGAGTGATAAGTAAGAATCTTCTAAAAATTCAGTTGTTTTCCTCAAAGGTAGATTGTAGGGAGTGGCTTGTTTTATGGGAATGATTGGGGGAATCTGAGTAGAAATAAAGATGCCACTTAAAAAAAAATTACAGCAAAGTCTGGTTCTGTTTTTTATGCTGAGAATAAGCACATGTTGTCTTTTTGTTGCCTCTTGTTTTCACCACCTCATCTCTAGCAAAAAGCCGTGCTGGAAGTGTGAAAGTGATGTGTGTTATGTTGGTTGGAGGGCTCACATGGCTGCTCAGATGTTGAAGTTCAAACTAAAGCCATTTTGTTCTGTTCTGGTGCTGCTGCCATCATTTCTATTTATTGTGCTAATGAAGAAGTATTTCTTCCTTAGCACAAATTTATACTTCAAGAGGTAGTCAGCTGCCTTTGAAGAGCTTTATTTGTCCCATGTTTTAACATGTCTCGACAGGGTTTTTTGTTTGGGTTTTTTTTTTCCTTGCTGCTTACCTGTAGGCAATTTGGATTAACACTTCAAATGTGAGAAACTGAAATTTGCTAATCAAAATGACTACTAGATTTAAATTTAGTGAATCTTTGGAAATAAAAATGTTTAGTTCATGAAATCTGTCAGTCTTTTATTTTTGTCTAAGTGGGATGAAGCTGAGTGTTTGTTGAAACACTGGATGGCTGATTATGGCCCAGGTATCCTTGTGCTTGTAGCCTACATCCAGCTCGGCATTGCTCCCTGGTAACCCGGTCACATGGTGACAGTTTTGCACTATTGTTTGTACCATTACAGAAGAACTGAATGATTTTAGTATTTTCTGGAGATTACTTTTCATTCAGAAATTCTGATATCCTCTGATGAGGATATTTAAGAACCAACTGTGTAAAAGCGTTCAAGGCCTTGAATGTTAGGCAAAGTGTTTATGAAACAATGTCTCTCAAGTTGCCTATGGCCTAAGCTATCTTTGTTACAAGTTACACAATCTCGATTTGCAGAACGCTGCTGAGACTTCCCATACTCCCTCAGGATCAGAAGAGCCAGATCTGCTGTATTGGTTTTGAAGTTCTGCAAAACTGTTGTTACACCTGGCACAGTCAGCAGTGGCAGGTAGATGCTTTCCCTTGGCAGATGGAAAGAAAGGGAATTGAAGCTGGTTGCCAAATTTGCAGAATATCTTTAAATAACAACAACAAACTAAACACCCCTTATACTAATAAAGACTATTTTCCAGTTTTGAAAGAATTGCTTTGAATTTTTTCTCCCTATTCCCCCCCTCCAAATCTTTGCATAATTAGTTCATGTGTTGCTCTTCTAGTGAAAGCTTGTCTGAGCTGCAACAACACACAGATAAGACTGGAATGGTGTGGTTGGTACTAAATCTGAAAAAATTGTGTCCTTCATTTTGTTGCTGTTTAGGGCGTAAACATTGAAAAGCTTTTCAAACTGTTTATGGACGGAGGAGAAAAGAAAAAGTCCTTTCCTGAGTGCTTGTCACTTCCGGTGTGTGCTATGCTTATACTGAGCCTTGTCTTTCACAGTATGCTACGTACAAATAAAGTTCTTGGATGGGTCATCAAAGATGCCTTGTTGTTTGGTCTTTTTTGATTTTAACTTATGCCATGTTGCCTCTTCATTCCAAAATTCAGCAGAACTTTTTGGGGCCGACTGTGGTGGTGTTTAAAGGTAATGATGAGGGCTAGAACGTTCAAGTTTCTTTGGTTTATTTTTTTTTTTTTTATTCTATACATTCACTGTATATTTTTAACCTTTTAACTACATTTTAAAAAAAGGTTGGATGGAACAAATCCTGCCACACACCAAGTCTGGAATTTATAAAATTATTACAGACCTTACAGCTGCTGTAAATTAAATATTGCATCACATGTAGTTTTAATACTGCTGGTGTCTGGATGCTCCCTATAGTGGAGATGCTAATGAGAGCTTAATGGAGGTGTTTTTATCTTCACCCAGCACAAGTTATCTTTTTCATATGCAATGATGTTGCAGCTTTATCATGTTTCATGTAATAACAGTGAACTGTGGTTTTGCAGTTTGTAAGCAGCGGACAATTACCAGTTGGTTGGAGAATAAAGGACCCAAGACAACGGAGTCCAAAAGGTAAAAAACACAACAACCTGTTCAAAAGTTGTGTTCTTTGAGGGGGCCTGGTGGGAGCTGAAAGTGCAGGTTGCCAGTACAGCTGGCTAAATAGAGGCAGCCTCTGCTTTCCTGACCTTGGCACATCCTCTTGAGTAACAGAGACACTTTCAATACGAACAGCTTCTTAGTCCCCCACCCATCCCCTCTAAACACCCAATCCCATACTTTTTTTCTGACACAGATTCCTGAAGCACCTCACTGTTCAGGTGAATAAATACATTGGCTCCGGCAAAGAAAAAGATGGGAACTTGGAGCAAAGGAAGGCAAAGTGGGAGTGTTGCTTCCAGGGACAGCCAAACACTGGATCAATTTAGTTGTACTATCAGTCTATGTCTTTGGTCAACAGTTCTGCATTCATTTTTGTTTGACAATAGGGCATTAACAGTTGCAGATTTTCACTGATAGTCCTGCGATCAACCCACTGTTTAGTTGTTAATTTACAGACAAAAGTGTGTTTTGGTTTGTTTCATTGGACTGTGATAGTTTAAACATGTGCAGCTTGATTGAATTACAGCCAGAATTTACAGGTACTAATGTGGTCTGTCAGGAGCAGTGATTGCAAGGCTGCATCAATATTATACTCCGAAGAATTTAACTGTCTGATGCAGAGAATATCAGATATTATTTTTCTGTAGTTGCAGTTGTAAATGTGCTGGTTTATTTTTCATTAATGTTTGCTAATAAATAGAGATAGAAGTCCATAGCAGTGCTAAAAATAGCTGGGAGGGCTTGTGATAATGATTAATACAGAAATATGCAGGGGTAATTACAGGCTTACAGGCTGCACTAAATCAAGGATGTTAAGAGGATTCTTAAGGAGGGAATGAATTATTATATTTTTTAAAATTCCCTTTAGAGTATAGTTCTATGCCCTCCTGCATCCCTGCTGACAGATTAAAGCCTAGGCAGTTTAAAGAAGCAGACTTGTTGTGTAAACATTTCATGTGCCTTTCTATTGCAGTTAACATCACAATTTTAATTTAAATTTTCCTTTGTGTTAGATTTAATTTCTCAAGTTGGCAACAGATACTGTCAATACCTTTAAAGAGTCATTGAGATGGCAGCAGTATTATAACTTCATCAAAATTTGCAGGAATAAGTGCATACATGGGAGGTTAAATTATCATGAAATAAACCCCTCTAAAATCCTTTTGTTTTCAAATAATCGTTCTGTGGATGAAGTCCCAGGCTATCATCTCTCCTTATCCTGAATGGTCTTTTAGAAGAGGATCTGTTACCATTCATGGAGAGAATTAATGCCTTCAGGAATCTATAAACTATTAAAATGTTCAGTGGCTGAATTTAGGATTGTGTGGTAATTGCATATTTTCCTATTTAGTGTAAATGGGAAGCTGGGCAATGACCAGACATACAGAGTTGAGTGTGCTCAGTTTGCACTGGGAATATACAGTGTTGTAGCAATACATTCTGGAGAAGATACTGTTCAGAGGGATGCATTCACCAAGACCAACCAGATTTTGGTTTTTTTAAATATTCATGTGTCTCTTAAGTGATTTTCTTTAACGCTACACTAACACTTACATTAGTATGTAAATGTGTAATGACTTTCCGACATGTAGTCATACAAAACTCACTTCATTTCCCTGTGTAACCATTAGGACATGTTTCTATCCTGCACTGCCTTACACAAAGACAAAGCAGGTTATTTTTCTCTTAAAAACCTCCTGATTTAATGCATCTTTTAATTTTTATTATCAGTTTGAAATATATTTTACACTTGCACTTTTGTATGGAGTTTTTTGGAAGAGTCACAGGCTGTTTATAAAAGTAAGGGAGTAATAGGACACTTTGGGCTGCTGTGCCCTGCTCTTCTGAAAGATGAATTTGTAGCTCTGAGGGAATGGCCATAAAACCATTGGTTTCCTTGCTCATTGTATTTAATGGATAAAAATGGAAGTTACAGAGAACTTTATCACAACTTCTAACTTTTTTTTTTGTCTGGAGAAAATAGCTAAATAATAGCCTCATCATACTGTTTAGATTTGAAAATAAGGATAACATATTACTGGAATAAATTCGTGAGGTAAGCAACTGGTTCATCATCCTTTGGAGCCTTTAAGTGGAAATAGGTTGCTAGTAAGTTACAGTCCTCAGTGCAGCAAAACTTGTTGATCCTGGTAGTGCTCACTTACAGAGTGGAATGAATAAAAATCTGTACTTTCTATTGATTGTTTATCATTGTTCCTTAAAAAAAGTATGTGTAGAATTTTCATTTGGAAATCAGACATTAAGTTCCCTTACTTCTCTTCAACAGCTTACACAGCAAAATTAATAACAATACTGAAGCAAATCCTAAGATGACTTCCAATAAAAAGGAGAACTTTTGTGAGCATGATGTGAAAAAGCTAGAAAATACTTGTCAGCAAAATTATGCAAAAATACCTGTGGAAGTTGGTGCAAAACAAGTAAATTTGTCTCAGACAGGCAGCATGTGTAACTGGGAGGCTGAGGACAAAGATGCAATCGTAGATACAGATCCTGTGAAGGGGCCACAGTCTGGAGACCTCTTTAAAAATGCCAACATTGATCAGATGCACAAGACTGGCAAGCAGAGAGGCTGTGAGGAAGGTGGTGCCACTTGGACTCAGAGGAAGTTATCATCAGGCCGGGCTTCAAAGACAGGAGATCCAAAACCCTCTTCAAAAGACATTGAGACAGATGGACAAGTGGCTTCGTGCAATTCACAGAAGCTGAAGAGTTGCAGTTCTGTCTGTTTAATGGGTGAGAAAGAGGAAGGGGATGTAGTTCCAGAAAGTCCACTTTCGGATGCTGGTTGTGATGCCTGTATATCTGATCTTGGAGGTCCTGGGAAACTGAGCAAATGTCAGAGCAGTTCAGGGGACTCGCCTCCTTTTGAGAAAGAAAGTGAACCAGAGTCACCGATGGATGTGGATAATTCCAAAAATAGCTGCCATGGGTCAGAGGCTGATGAGGAAATAAGTCCATTTCTGGATGAACGAGAGGAGATTAATATGTCAAAACCCATAAACAAATCTTTTAGGATTCAATATGGGGATGCTGAATTGGAGTCAAGGAAATCACGTTTTTCTGCCAAGGGCTGTGAGAGCTTTGAGGAAGTAGATAATTCTGTTAAAGAGGACAGTCTGCATACAAAGTCAGCTGGGATCTCTCCTGCTCCATCATCAGAATGCAAAGGTGTAAAACAGGGTGTGAAGAGAGACTCCAAAATCACATCTCACTTCATGAGGATACCTAAAGTTGAGGAGAAAAGGTAGTGTTCTGTATGCATCTTCATCTGTTTTCTTCATGCTTGGAAATTTCCTCTTTGGTGATAGAATTTCAGAGGCTGTATTGTATAGAGTTTTGCAAAATGTATTTTAAGATACAAAGGCAACTGATGTAAGATTGAACTAACTTATTTTTAATGGGGCTATTTGTGGGGTTTTTGAAGGATATGTTTGTCCAGTGCAATTCTTACAATTCTTATTAGTTTCATCTATCAAAAATAGTGAATCTCTTGTTGAGCCATGAGTGTTATTGATGCTTTCATTGAAATAGACATGAAAAAAATCACTTTTGATAGCAGTTCTAGAGATGTTTGGGGTTTTTTGCTGATGTTTTTGGGTTTGGTGAGGTTTGTTTGTTTGTTTTGTTTGGTTCTATTCATAATTTGGGAGAGAGGACTGGTGATTACACTGCAGCAATGGAAATAGGAGCCCTGAGCATGACACAGGACTCTGCATGCCAGGTGTTGTGGAAGGACAAAAGGATAATCTCTGCTCTGAATACCTTAGATTTCAGTGGAAGCTGAGAAAGTGAATAAGCACCTAAGGAGTGAGCAGAAACAAAAGGTCTGTGTGTTTTGGTATAACATGCAATTGTTTTACTTGACTCAAGTCCTTCAAGTAGGGCAAGAAAGTAGTTTTGCACATCTTTATTGGGGCATTGTCCGTGAATAAAGAGATCCTGTTGGCAAGGAGCATGGCTCTGCAGAGGAGTACCCTGCCTTGCTGACCCACTGCAGTTCTCTGAAGGGGTTTGTCAGCCTGTAGAGCAGTGTTTTGGTAGACACGTACTTGTGTGTGTTGGGCAGAGGAAGGGTTGGTAGTGGCGGGAATTTTCCCCAAATAAAGCTTTGGCCTGAGGCCACAGCAAAGGCTGGCAATTAAACTGACTGCTGTTATTGTAACCCTGGGATGGAAGTTTGTGTATTTGCCTGCCAATTTTTCCAGTGGAAATAAGAAGTTTCAATGCATTGTATTTTAACAGCAGGAAAGAAAAGTGTGATTTCAAACCCCAGAGGCCAGGAAAGAAGATTGCTAAATATACACCACCCCCTCTTCCAAGCAACAAGAAGTGGTTTGGAACCCCAATTGAAGAGATGAGAAGGATGCCGGTGTGTGGGGCCCGTCTGCCTCACCTGCGGCCCTCTGCCAACCACACCGTGACCGTCAGGGTACAGTCATGCTCTGCATTGCCTCAATTCAAAGTTCTGACTGGAGTGTTCAGTAATATGAAATGCCACATGTCAGTCTTAGATTCTGCTAGTACTGGTTTGTTGCTGTTCCTTGCAAGCAGACTGGGGCAACTGATTGTCCTGAAAATTGGCTGTTCTGATACATGGAATTAGGATATTAAGATCCAGAAGAAACATCATAATGGTTTTACTGCCTCGGTCTTGTTAGGGGCATTTTTCTTTTGCATGGGGGTGTGTGTGCTTCCTTGACTGAGTTGTAAATTTTGGGAATTTAAATACGTCTAAAAGTAAAATTGGTACTTCCAACATTTTCTTGCTATCTTTTCATTTTAATGGAATTCTGGTTTGGGTTCAAGATGTACAAAAGGCTCAAGATAGTCAAAGTATGGAAAAGACAAAGAATGAAGCAGAGTTTCTAGCAATTTTACCACTGCATTTTAGATCAAATCAGATATGTTTGCCTTTAATCCTTTGGAATAGTATTCAGTCTTAATTATTGTTGAAATAAAATGTGACCAGACACCTGTAGGGTCATGGATAAATTCCAACCTAAAGAAAGGCACACTGAGTTTAAACACATATTCAGAGAGACTCAGCGCTACCAGAGGGCTGTATAGCAAATTAAGTCTTTAAGAACATGGTGTTCTTTATTTTTACTTTTTTTGATGTTCTGTGGAGTAAACTTGAAATATTGCTCTATCTATAATGATTTCTCATCCCCTTCAATGTTAGGTTAAACATACTGTCCCTGCACATGACTGTGGTTACATTTGTAACTACATTTTGAAAATATTTGGATGAAAATGTGTAGATACTTAAATTGATAAATGAGGAAGTCTTTAGCTGGTGATTGGATATATAATTGAATATATTACCCTTATTTGAATGTGTTTCAAGAGGCCAAATGATAATGTGGCATTCTTTTCAACAAGTATAATCTAAGATTAACAGATGGATTTTTTTCTATCTGAATAGCTATCATGTGGTCAGTTTGTAGCTTCCCCCTTTCCAAAAAGGATGCCTTTAGACGACAGCTTTTTAAACTGTATTTTTACTTACTTTTTATTTCCTCCATTTAAAAACTTGAAAGTAGAGTCTGATTTTTTTTTCCCTCTCCTTCTGTGTTACAGGTAGATCTCCTGAGGGAAGGAGAGGTACCTAAACCTTTTCCAACTCACTACAAAGATCTGTGGGACAACAAGCATGTTAAAATGCCCTGCTCAGAACAAAATTTATACCCTGTAGAGGATGAGGTAAGATTAAGTATTTACAGTTGTGTAATCAAATCAGTTTGTTTGCACATAGATGAGTTTTCATTTTACTACATTTGCTCAATTGTCAAACTGACTATGGAATTAGAAAATCAAGTCTGAAAAACTGAATTTTAGGTCATGATGCTTCAGACAGAGCAGAAGACTTTTTTTTTCCTGCTGATTATATTTTGCCTAGCCAATGATTTAATGATACATATTTCTATACTTATATGGAATGTAAACTTGAACTCCTTATAAATGATGTATTTATTTACTTATGTATTTATATGTTATATATTTTGTGTGTGTGTGAAGCAATTTGCAATTTCAGCAGATGTGAATGAATATATAACCAGAGTTGGTTATAATACTCTGTCAGGTATTGCTGATAGTGAGGTGTCTCTGACTGTTGTTCTGCTAAAACAATGGCAGAGATTAGAATTGGCCCTGCGTGGTTTGTTGATCTTGCATTTCGTGTTACTGCTTGAGACTTAAACATACCCACTGAAATACTTCAGAGTAGGGTGAATATAATCAGCAAGTGTGTCCTGTAGAAAAAACCCTGTAATGATTATCAATACTTGACTCAGAAACAAAGAATTCTTATAGCCTCTGTTGAATACACTCAGTCTTTCCACTTACCAGTTTTAGAGATGACAATTATTAGTACATGTGTCCTTTCTGTTTCAAATAACTTAATTTGACTTTGTTTTGGGCTTTTACTTTAAAGAATGGAGATAGAACTGCTGGAAGTCGATGGGAACTAATCCAAACTGCCTTACTTAACAAATTTACCTGCTCACATGATTTGAAGGTAAGCTTGTCAGTTTGAAATCAAGTCTCTATACATATAAGTATGTTCAGGTTGTCTGTATACTGCCAGTGATTCTGGCTTGGTCCTATTTGTTTAATCACTTAGAAAAAGAAATGATGAAAAAATCTCTGCTGTTCAAGGGATTCCCTAATGAATGAAGGTTCTTAATGAGTACTAAGTGTTACCGCTGAATTTATTCTGATTATTAAAATGAATTGTCTTCTTAAAGTCTACACAAAACTATTTGTCTAGTAGTATATCCTAGTCTTTGGTAAACATAGTGTGAGGGTTTTGTGTAGCCAGATGGTCAGGGATGCACAGGTGAGAGTTGGAAATCGTAACTCTTTGCATCAGTTCACTTAAATTGCAACAATTCAAGCTACTGACAAAAATATGTAGATTCTGGAGACTAATGCTCTTTTGATAACTCTTACAGTTACGTTGGCATGAAGTCTTACAGTTACATAAATTGTGATTTGGAGCAGCTTAGGGTTGCTGTTATGTTTTTTTTTGTGAAAAATAATGTAATTTAGGTTATACCTGAAAGGCAGGGGAGGAGGAGGATGCAAAAGCCATAGATAAACTTCAAATGAACAAATAGAGCCTCTCCAGCAACTGATGAGACTTCCCTTGGTGTTACTTTATTTCATATTTTTTCTTGTGAATTTTTTAAGGGTAGTGTTGTTGTAAATGGTCTATTTAATTTTGCAGTGGTTCTGATTCTTTAAGTTCCTAAAGTGGTACAGCTTCTGCTATATTGCTTTTATACCGTAAATAGCTTTCTTTTATAGGTACTTTTAACAAGAGCAAGCACGGGATGGGGAACATTTATGTTGTTTGTTGGGAGATGCCTTGTCTTGTTTCGTGTTAGGAGAAAAAAAACCCCATAGACTACAGCTGATTCACTGCTAAACCCAAAATAGAGGGTTCAGTGTCAAGGATTTGCACTATATTAATACAGTGTTACGGATTTTGTGGCTTCAGTAGCAGGTTTTAGCCACCAGATGGTGGTGTTCCTTCAACAAGGAAATTTCCTTAAACAGTTTTTCTTCCATTAATAATTATCTCTCTCCTCTGTTTGTTGTGCTCCTTCCCTAGGAGGCCATACTGAGGTACAACATTGCTTATTCCAAGAAATGGGACTTCACAGCTCTTACTGACTTCTGTGAGAAGGTAAAACCAGTTGATTTAAAATAGGAAGAAAAATAATGTAAAAGTGACTACTTTGTCTATATGTCTCAATGCTTTTGGCTTTATTTCTGTTTTCAAGAGTAAATGTTTGCAGTTGTCATCTAAGTGAGCAACTGTTTAGCTGGTAATTTCAGCTGAAACAATAATTATACTTTATAAACTGGCTTAATTTTAAATTTTATACATGTAATTTGAGTGTTTCAGTGATACCTAAGCTTCTTGAAGGTAAGGTGAGAAATGTCCTTTTCCTGTTTTATGAAAACCAGATTTATTAAGAAATTATATTAATATTTCCAGTGTAATGTTTTGAGTTTTTTGGTTTTAAAAAGTGTTGGTCTCTTTTTCCTTTTTTGTAAAACTTTAATGTTATATTGCAGTGGTGTTTGTATAGACTGTGCTTTGCTGGTGTAGCAGGAAAATTTTGCTATTTGGTGAGATGGTGAATTTCAACTGTAGAGCCTTTGAAAGCTTGGGGTGGTTTTTATGGCTTCAGATATTAAGTATTAGTACTTTCATGGGGAGGTTGGAAGAGAGAAATGAATAGTAGGTCTCAAATGCAACTTGGACTATTATTTATGTACATCCTGACTGACAATCAGAAACTATGTTAATTAAAGCATAATGAAAAATTAAATGACATGCAGTAGAAATTGTATTTTTCTTCAACACTTCAGAAGTACTTCTGAAACACACATGCTTGTTTTCTTGAGAGGGCTTGCCAAGCTCTGTTAAGATTCAGTGGAAACTAAATTCGATTTGAAGTGAATTTTGTTAGCTGTATATGTAAATAGATGTCTGCTTAGGCCATGTGATCAGAGGAGCTGTTCTCTTCTCTCTGTTGCCTGTCTCCGTTGCGTGTGGGGACTGCTGGTTCACAGAATGAGTTTTCTTTTGCGTGCAGCGCAGTATTATTACTACTGACAAAAGGCACCTATAAAAGTCCAGTGGTATCATGCTTGGCATGCTGTGCTCACCCATCTTGCAGATTTAGTGCACCCTCTCGTCTGCGGGGTCACTGACATGGCGCTGTGTAGAGGCTGTGGACATTTGGTCTCTGCTCCTACTGACTCTTGTGCTAAGCAAAATTAACTTGGCCTGTTCAGCTCCTCACTCGTGTGTTACTGAAGTACACATACCTGAATCAGAACCTTGTAACGTGTGAGTGCTGTTCAGTTAGAAATCTGACTCGGGAACATACCAGATTTGCATCGTATTGCTACAAGCACAACTGAGCTTGTCCTGATGTGTTCGCACGGTGCACTTGGGATTTCGGAAACTCTGGGTGATGAGATTCAGAGATCATCAGCCAGAGAGCGTAAGTAATATCAGCTGTCTCCAGAGGAGAGAGAACAATAAGGAAATAAACTATGGATCAGGCATCAATCTTTCATGAGGATGAAAAGGAAATTTCTATATCCTGGGAATGAGGATTTATTTGTGTGGTTCTCAGATGAAGGGAGGAGATCTGTTTCGTACACAGATCTTAGACCAAGTTAAAAGAGTGTGCAGCAGTGTTTTAAGTAAGAAACAGTGAAGAGCTTGTGACACAGTTGCCTCTTGTAGACCACAGGACCAAAACAAGCCCTGGCTTGCTTTGTTGAATGTATTGAGTTTAATGAACAGGACACGTGAAGGGGATAGATTATGCAGAGAAATGCTTGAATCTTTTCTTTTATTAGAGGGATGTATGAACTTTCCAAGTTTTGTTTTTTTATATTCTGATTATGGACAAAACTCACCTCATCTGTTAATCTCTTGAATACTGTCATACTGCATTGGGTTTCCTATTTTAGGTAGTTCTTTGCAAGTTGTACTATCAAAATATGCATTATTTTTAAACACTACTTCATAAAAATTCAAGTCAATTTTCTTAAAATAATAATAATTACCAGTTTCTTGGGCTTAGGTTTATTTTCCCTTAAGTTTAAAACACTCAGCTTTCTTAACTAATAGGAAATAAATATCATGCATGTGAGCCAAGATATTTTTTTTCCGGAACAACACAGTGTACCAGTTCTGCAGTTCGGTCGAACTGTTGTCAGAAGAGGGAGCCCTCACACTTCTCAAAAGGTTCTCTTGAATGTCAGTTAATGCGTGGAAGTGTAATTCCTGTTTGTACAGTGAAGTAAATTTGGAAGTTTGGATTTTTTTCTGTTTCTTTTGAAAATTTCATAGAACCTGTACATAGAACATAGAACTTTTTCATAGAACAATGTATGTAAAGATCTTGGTGGCTTATTTACTTCAGACTGTTTTGCTGTCCTCTACAGAATTTCCACAGTGTTGTATTAATTTGTTTTGCCATCTGTCTGTTGATCTTGGCATACAAGCTTAGGATTTCAAGTTATTACTTAGTGGATGAAAGTTATTAGTGCTAATATTTTTCTTTGTACATGCAAAATTCTTGTCACTTTGAAGTCACCCTTGCATTTGTTTTTCCAGAACTTACCTGGAAGCCAGGAAAGATTAAGCAACAAGCAGCAAAGGAAATGTGAGGAAACCACTGTTTGGATGGAGCTGTATTGGAACCCACAATGTGTTATAGATGAGCTTTATTTCTGGGAATGATGATGGGTTGGGTATTAATTACGTGCTTTTGTTCAACAGTACATAGCACTGTAGTAGTTTTTATTTTTCTTTCTTCTAGATTTGCCTTTCCACTTCCAGGCAAAACCAAGTTTTTTCTTTTTCCCAAGGGTGTGAAATAAAAAGTCTAGTTAGGGCATTTGAGGCTTATGCCTTAGACTAATCTGTGACAGCAGCAACTTTATCTAAAGGGAAGAGTAGGGCTCTACTATTTAAAAGAATCATATGGTCTGCTGCTTTAGATTGGACCTTCTTGTGCTGAACATACTTTGTTTTTATTATATTGCTTTAAAGTCTCTTAGAGCTGAAGCATAATTCTTGTTAGTGAACTCTTTATCTTAGTCCTTGCATCTGTGTTTAAATCTCAAAATGGCATAGACCAAAGATTGAGTTTAGGTAACTTAGTGTGGCATAGGCAGTGATTGTCTCTGAACTTCTGCAAGTAGTCTGAAGAATGGATCACAATACATCTTGCAGATACAATACAGTGTATCCGTAACTATATTTTGTTTGTCTGTGCTCTTTGACCTTGATCATCTCAGTGGAAAGTTTGGGAAATGGAGAAGATACAGAGAGAGTCAGGAGTGATGTAAAGGTATGTAATAGTTTCCATATGAGGAATGTCGAAATAAGTTAGGATCATTTCACCTTTTCATCTAAGCTGAGGGACGTGAGTAATGGGTATGACGGTACTGTCCAAATGAATGTAAGAGAGGGTGAAGAGGAAATGACTGTCCATTCTTCTGGTACAGCAGTTATGGGACACCCGAGGAGTGTTCCTGGCAGAAAAGGGTTTTAACACCAGACAAAAGTAATTCTTGAGATAGTGAATAGAAGGCTGTGAAACCCCTTGTCAGGGGAGCTAGAGGATGCTATGGCCATACATCAGGTTTTGAAGGAATTTGGAGAAATTGCCATTAGAAAGATCTCAGTGACACCCACAGAGATATTTTGATGGACTCTGGTAATTTCTGAAACTGATTACTGCAGATGAGGAAGTGCTGCTGATTACTTGTGTTTCTTGCTGTTAGACTTTTCTAGGAATCTTTTGTCGATGTGCATCGTTGTACTGTTGTTCTATTGTACATGAAACTATTGTCCATTTTTACATTTCTGTGGCTTGGCTGGATTGAAGCTGAGAGTTGGGACAAGTGGCCTTGTCATGCAGGGTCTGTTGTTGCATAGTGTGCAGTATGAGATGTTGCTGACAGAAAGGTATGGCATCTATACAACAGACTTATAAGAGGAAGAAATACTAAAGGTCATTGACATTTTAAATGCTTGAATCACTTAAGGCACTTATGCCTTTCAAAATTTGCATTTCCAGGCTCTCTTTAAACCCTTGGTGCCTACTTGACTCAAGTAGGAATGCGTAAAGGGGATATGCTGTCAGTATCTGTACACTCTCCACTGTGTAATGTTCCGTTTCCAACTGTTAGATTTGCTTCTAGTATAGAGAAAAGCGTGTGTCTGCAGCGCCTGTGTATGGATGCCTTGTGGTCTTTTTGTCTTTTGGGAAAGCTGTTTGAAGCCAATCAGTGCATTTAATGGCTGGTAATTGCATATTTGCTGTTGATTCCCATGTAAATTCAGCATTCAGAAAATCCTTTTATTTTATGAAAGAAACTGTATAACTTTTACCTTTGGATTTTTCTGTGAGATTGAAAGAAAACTGATAATGATGTCTTAAAAGACCAGTCTCTTCCCTGTTTATACTTACTTACCGAGAAGAACCTTCAGCATGAGGGAAGAATGTGCCAGACTGCTTTATCTGTGCTCCTCTTTCTCCTTTTCCAGTCAAGCGTGAGTTCACTGGTTTTAGGCTCAAAACCGACTGTTAGCAGTTAGGGTTTTTTTGTGGCACAAATCTCAGTTTACTCTAAAATCTGATAAAAAACCATATAGCAAGAAAACAAAGTCACTTGTCAGACTGAAAGAATATATTGCTATTTTTCTTCACCCTTTAAAAATAGTTGTCTTAGAATTACAGCTGTAGTTAGTTTTGATACAAGATTAGAAAAGGAGTTCCATTTCTCACTTCTTTCCACTAAAACTTACATGATGGATGTTACTGGATGTTGAATCCTTTTAGAAGTCCACAACTGCTGGGATGTGAGACTTTGTTACCATCTGCTTTTTCATGCAAGTCTCTATTTGTAAGTTTTTAGAACTTCACATAATGCCTTTTTAAAATTTTCTATATATGTAATCTAAAAATACATAAACTAAGTAATAAGATAAATGTGTAAAGAAATTAATTTATAAATAAAACTTTTTCCATTTTCCACAAATACCACACATCCATATTATATATGTTTGGGTCTTCCAAAAGTCTGGTTTCTTTTTCTTGCAAAATTGAAGCTGACTATTGTACTAGAAATTGATTTTTGTTCTCACAAATCCTTACCATTTTAATTTTAGCCTAGCAGTATTTATTTGGGTATGTGCACACACACTTTCTGAAATACCACTTTTTCTGCTGCAGGTGTTATGTTCAGATTCCAGAATATAAGAGAATATTCTGAAAGTGAGGAGTGATGGAGCTTACTACAATGAGTCTTGTTCCTGTTACTCAATACTTTGCACATAAGACTAATTAAAATAAATAGAAGAACACGAATGTATTTCACTGCAACACCTAGCACATGTGTGTTACTGATTGTGGTGCAAGCCTGTAAAACCTGGGATATATCTACAGAATGTGCTTAGTGCATTTTTTCCAAAGTGTTGTTTCTCATTTAAGTGTATGCTGCTACCTGGTGTACGAGCACATTTGGCCTGAACTTGTTACTTTCAGAAAATGTCATATACAAGTAACTGAGTTAAAACAGAGCATACTAAATGATAGAGAACTGAGCAAAACAATCAGAGTGCAAATATTGGCAGTGAGTCTGCTTCCTCTCTGAGAAGAATTGGTTACATTTTGAGATAACGGAATAAAATTAAGATCTGTCTTGTCAATGAAATACTCTACTTGAATTGCAGAATTGCAAACAGCCACAGAACCGCACAACCTTTTGTGTGTATAGTTTTAACTTTAATGACCTCAAAATTAACTTGAGAAATTTTTCAAATTACCTGGGTAATTTTGGAAATTATGGTTCCAGTTTTTTTACGGTTATTTCAAACTTTCATCTAAAAAAAAGACTATAAATGCAACATCTGAAGATGATGGAAATGCAGTATAGTCTAGTTGGATTATGGTTGAGCTCTAGATTGTTATTCATTTGAAAAAGACCAAACACAAAACTGCTACAATTAAATGTGTGCATATCTTGGGAAATCTTTATGTTCTAATAAGGCTTCACCCCACTCCTGCCTCCTCATAGGTCTTACGAGCCACGTCAGTCTTTCCTGTTTGTTTTGTTGTTTGAATGACCTGCTTGAAAAAGTGATTGCTGTAATCAGTGATACTGGAATAGAAGGAATTTTGAAGTACCAAATTGTTCTGGTGACTGGGTTTTTGATAAATCATTTTTATAATTGTCTGGACAGTACCAACAGAAGTGAGCATTGTATAGAGATGTCAGCATTACAAATGTAGGCTTTTAAGCAAGAAACAGAATGTCCCAAGGCTGAAAATAGCCTATGCATTGCTCCTTGTTGGATTTTAGTTTAGTCCAGATGTTTTCAAGCAATTTTCATTACATCAGATTACCTTTTTAAAATCTAAACTGAAAAGGTCTTTTGAGTGTGCCGTGAAGGGTTTTCTTTTCACAGCAGCAGAAAGGAATTTATTCCCATATTGAACAAAAGGTGAGCTTTTCTGTGGTGGGGGGGAATATGCATCTTGTGCACATTCAAAACATTAGAAACTAAGCATTGTAGAGGAGAAAGAGCATTGAATTATAGGCTTATTCTTAGTTTTCTGTACTTTCTTGGCAGAACAGTTGAGTATTTTTTAAGTGGTATTTTGTAAGCACTGTCACCATGAATGTGGAGTTGGAATTACCAGGAAAGGGATATCTGCACATAGCAGGTGCAGAGATTATACCATGTCCCAAGTGCTTGTGGATACTTCATGCTTTAATAAAGATCTATGTAAAGACACATTCTGAGTGTCTCTTTCATAGTTTTGCACTGTGTTGAGAACATTCCTATTTGAAGAAGAAAAGAAAAAACCCTAGTAAATATAAAAGTTCTGGGTGTAAAGGCTGCCTTCTGATATTTGCTTTGGTTTGTTTTGGGGTAAGAGGACTGTTGAATAGATTTCCTTACTTCCATTGGATTATGTGTAAGTCATCATTTATCTGTGCTCACCTCTGTATCCCAAATGACTAAGAGAAGCTTCTTTTGGTTTGGGGGACTTTCCTTAGCTGCTTTGTCCTTTTTGATTTTTAAAAAAAATTATTTATAATGTATTGAGCAGTTAGAATAAAAAAGCCCCACAAAACAAATCCTGGTGGTCAAAGCTCTCAAGAGAAATGCTCACTGGAAAGGTGCACATGTAGGTAGGGAAGTGATAAAAAGGCATTGCCCTTGTCAGGATGACTGTGAAGTAGAAATGCAGTGTATTTTAACTATATTCCTGTATTTTTTTTTCTCCTTTCTTTTCATCTGTGAAACTGAATTTGCTTATATTTCTTCCTTGGAGAGTTTATTACTGCTCCCATGCATTTTTTAAAGAGAAGGTTTACAAAGGTGGCAAGGTGTGTATCCTCAGGATGGTCTGAGGGTCTTATTTGGCCAATATAATAGTAATTCCTGGGTATTTTTCTTTAATTATTGGTCCTTTTGAGCCTATGTAATGCTGACAGTCAAGCAAAAAATGGTCTATAGATTTGTTAAAATCTGCAGTGGTAATGTGTTATCTTTACTTGATTCTTTTTTTTGCGTTCTACCTGTGCTTNTTGATTCTTTTTTTTCCGTTCTACCTGTGCTTGACTTTTTTTATGTTGTTTTGGTTTTTTTGGCATGTTAAAGAAAATACAGTTTTCATAAAGTGTGTTGTCTCATGAAGCTTTTCGTGACAAGGTTTCAAAAATGGTTGCGGAACATATTTTGGTTTTTAAAAATTGTTTTAAAACCATAGCAGTAGTAAATATTTTTCCCCTATTACTGTATTCAGAGAGATAAAAGTTTTGAATAAGCCTGGAAACAGATCACTCGTAGCTTGTATCAGGCAGGTGAAAGGCACTTTATTTTTCCCTCACATTACAGCTCTGCTGTAGAGACAAGGTCATTGTCCTCTCCGGTGCTCTACTTCCCAAGAATAACTTCAAAGTAGCTGGAAAGTAGTATTTGACTTTTCATCCCAGGACTCTGCCACTGCTTTGGAAATGGTTGTGATGGTTCTACCCATGATAGAATGACTCTGCAAGAGCATACAGGTAGAAGCTATTGGTGGCCTGAAAGGGAGTGAAAATGACTGAGGTTAGATTTCCAGTTCCTTGGAAGTATGAACTGGGCTTCTAAAACCATTAAGAGAAGGTTGAAAAATAAACACACATTCTTCTCTCAGATTTTATTTAGAATGTTTAAAAGCTTTGAGAACAAAGCAGCAGTTGTTAAGGATGATACACCTGAGAGATTATTCCTGGGTTGGATTGGCAGAAGACGTGAATGAACCTTTGGGGGGAAAAAATTAAACAAAACCAAATTAACCTCTGCCTTGTAAGCTGTCTTCTTTTTTCCTTTTGAAGTGTCAGTTTGTGGTTTTGATAAATGTCAGAAACATTCTTAAATAAGATTCTTCTCTGCATAATCCAGTGTTACGGTTTCTTTCTTCTTTCCTCCAAAGATTACTTTGTCCTTTTGTTTCCAGTCAGATGAGTGCTCAATAAATCAGATGGGTTTGACAGCTAAGTGTTTCCTACTGAATTAGTTTTGTAAGGGAACTAGAGGAGGCAGGTGAGAGTATTCTTTCCTGCAGTTTTGGAAGTTAATTGACTTAATAAAATGGGAACTGGAGTGCACACGCACCATACCCCTGCCCCATGTTTCTTCCATGTTTCAGTCTTGTTAATATGTACAGTGTTTGACACTATGATGAAGAGTCTGTTTTACAGAGGGTATGAGGTACGGGGCTGCAGCCTGGTGTGTGTCCAGGTGTGAGTACACTGATTGTTGTCACACAGTGTCTTTAAGAAGGGTTGATCTCCTCCCTGTCCACTGGAAAAGCTTTGTAGAGAGTGCTACTTAGTGAAGCTTATTTTGGGGGTGTAATTTAAATAAATTAGTTTTTAAAGTCACCCAATAAGAACTTGTGTGGGGTTTTTGTTGTTTGTGTGTGTGTTTGTTTGTTTAGTTGTTTTTCCCCAGCTGTTCCAAATAATAGATTGAGAAAGTCTGCTTTTAGGATCCTGTAATGTTTAAAAGCATTTATGACAAAGATTAGAGGAAGAAAGGGAGTACAGATTGCCAGTCTGAGGTTGGTTACTTTCAAGTAAAAGAGTTCAATGTCGTAAACAGTGACTTCGTTCTAGTCATGGATTTAGACTTCACCATGCTTAAGTGTTAAATAGCATACAAAAAGCGTGTGACTTCTGGGTGAGACAGGACAACAAGTAAGTACAGGCTGCTCTGGAAGGAAGAGAAAATGAAAACATTGCTCAGTGCAGTAAAGAAGCAGCCAATGTGATTGTTTGAGCACACTCAGGTGTTTAAGTGTCTCAAAAATCATAGAACCATTTAGGTTG